>BSBK01001256.1:540000-1127500 GCA_027943335.1 Chamaecyparis obtusa | reverse complement strand
GGAAAGATCTTTAAATCATACAGGGGTTCCATTCTTTTTGTTTTAAATTTGGATATGATATCATAGCTCAAATAGTCAATTTATAAAAACTGGTCTGTTTTGATAAAATGGGTCTCTAGGGCACAAATGAAGAAGTTTTTCTAAAATTTTTGCATTTTTGGAAATCTCTCTATTTTTTAGCAGGGGTCTCTATTCTAAATTTCTATTTTTGTGGCCAAAATCATATCAAAAAAATTAGATCTTGTTGACTAGGTCAAATGCAGCAAAAAAAATAAAGTTTTGTGATAGGTATGCACTTATTTTTTTTACATGGTTCAATGAATGATATGAGTTGTCATTTGGGTTGATTGCTAGTTATTATTACTGATAATAATTGATTTTTAGAGCTAACCCTATGGTTTTCATAATTTGAATATATTTTGCATATCTTGTTTGCTTGTTTGCTTGTTGGAGAGTTCGTCACTTGCTTGCATGGAAAAGCTCAACAAAAATTGCTAAAAATTAAGTAAAATCTACTAAGCGCATTGCGAGGATCCCAAGTATTCTCCTTCATCTAATAATATTTTGATTTGGGACTTAAAATAAATCTCTTATGTGTCAAGCTTGTGTGCATCTTTTCATGCTTTTGATCTATTTCTACACACTTGCATAATTAATACTAGGTTGTGAACCCTTAAGGATTCATTAAGTAGTCTTAGAATACTTGTGATTGATCTTGATTGCTATCTTGGGTTATTGGACTTGCTAATCCACCGGCCCCCTCATTTTCGCCCCGTGGTTGCAATCTCAGTGCCATAAAGGGGAGGGGTCAACAGGACAGAAGCGTTAAATGTTCCACTTGGCAACCCTTTTGTGCTTTTAGGAACTCCCTTGTTTTCTAAGTTGTGGACTTGTTTTTAGCTTGTGTGAGGTGTTAAGTGTTCCACCTTGTGGACTCATCTCATATTCGCTTTAAACGTTAAGTGTTCCTCTTTCTACTTTTTGGATGCTTTTGGTAGATTTGCTTTCGGAACATACATCTGTGCTCACATAGTAATTAGGCCCTATGAACACTATTTGTGATTCTTGAGAGATTGGATTCCTAGCGAAATCCTTCTCGATGATAGAATCCTTGTAGGTAGGGAGGATACTTAGTGCGTTTCACATTCAACTTAGTTAGTGAGTCTTCTCTTATTGATCGACACATTCTCTCTCCGGAGAGGTTGATAGATCACGTGGGGTTGATATCACGAGCTTTGGTGAATCAAAATTGGTTAGTGCATCTTCTCTTATTGATTGATACATTCTCTCCCCAGAGAGGTTGATAGATCACGTGGAGTTGATATCACAGACCTTGGTGGAACAAAACTTTGTCTTAGCGTGTCGGATTAATTTGCTTACTTTGTTTGGGTTAAAAGTGAAGAGGTGTCAAAACCTTGAATCTGGAGCCAAGTCCCCTTGTGGTATACTATTGTGAGTCATCTTTAGAGAGGGTTAACCGTAGCAGACAATCCCTTCACAGGGAAAATTGCATTGACGGAACCTCAAGCGGTAATAGCCATTTTCGCCATGGTAGTGACAGCCGCTATATAAATGTTCTTGTGGAAGAAATCTCCACAGGTATGGTTCATTGTTGGGTTGTCAGATCTCCCTAGCAGCTCTTGAAGATTAAGTTCTCGGACTGTGTCAAAACCCTGGTGCGCCGGGATTGGAGTTCACCCCTTTGAATCATAAAAGTTGCAGAGTCAAACCATTACTAAAAACCCTAGAGAGGCCAATTTTTCATTCTCAGGTATATGTGTGTTATTGCAAAACTTTTCAGAACATACACAATTAGTACTCTCAGGGATTAGCACAATTTGGTCACTTGATTGTTCATGCGCAAGGTTGCTTTTGCCCTTGTTCATTATTTTCAGACGTGCTTGGAATCACTTGCTTGCTGTTCTGCGTGCTTATTTATCTACTTGGCTATTAAAAATGATCAAATCTGGTATAACCTTCAAAATCTAGACAATACAATTTGCAAACAATCCAAAACTGAAGACCTTACATTTTGTAAAAATTGACGTAAAATCTTTTCTGGAGTCAAAAGTCATTTCAGGAAGTCAAAAGTCATACAAGTTTTGTCAAGTCTCATTTCAGTATTACCCAACTGTCGTATGAGTTTAGCAACTGTCATTTCATAGACTACCCAGTGTCGTACGAGTCTGCAGAGTGTCGTTTGGAAAAATTTGAGAAAGTTGTCAGAAATTGTCAAATTGCAAGATATCCAATGTTTCCAGCCTAGTTCCAGAATCTGTCAAAAATATCATTGTGTCAAGAACAAATCAGTAGCTATTGAGAATCAGTACACATGTCTCAAAGAATCAGTAAACAAGAGGAAGAAGCTCTGATCGCCACTATAATGAAACAGATACATGCTATGCAAGTCCAGCTTGACAAACTTGGGAAAGAAAAGGAACCTCTATACTCTTTTCCATTTGATAAAGACTTGTACATGTCACCATGCCCCCAGAAAAAAATTGAGCAATATGATACCTCTTCCACGGAGAGTGACACATCTAGCTTTGGAGACTATGATGACTATGATGACAGACAATGTAATGATACCTATGACACCTCTGTTCCTAAGAGTCCTCCTCGTCGTTCGTTCCTACTTAATACAAATGGGCCATCACATTGGATAGATCAGGAGAGTGATCCATATGATTCTGATTATCAAAGAGACTTTGATGATTTCTATGCACAATACTCAGATGATCCATCTGTTTCACTTGAGGAAGAGAAAGTTTACCACGCTGATTATAAACATGCATACTATAAGGATCTCTCCTCTAAGAACTCTCAAGCTGAAAATAAAGATTACACTCTCAAGCAAGATCATGTTAATGTTGGGCTTTTGTCTTGTGATGGTTCCCTTCCATCCCCTACTTCCTCCAATACCCATACATTTCCTAAAGCTTCCGAGTCTTTCAAATCTTTCACAGAACCTTCATCTGACACAAGCTCTGATATTTTTCATGTGGTTCCCTATAGTTATCCTCAAGGGCTACCTCTTAAAGAAACTCAAGCTAACCTTCACTTGGCTGCAAATACTTTCAATAATGATAAACCTAAAGAGCCTAAGCCTTCATATGCTATAATGCCTACTTCAGCTAGTCCTTCACCATCTCTTCCAAAGTCATCCATACAATCCCAACATGCTTCCTTGTCCTTAGAAGTGGCTCCATGTCAAGAGGACTCTAAAAATGATAAAGAGAAGAACATAAAGAAAGATCAAGATCAAGAACCCTCCATGTCATCCACTCCTTTTCCTGATGTCTCTTATCCGCTTCATGGTTATTTTGATCCTATACACCCTTTTTCATGCATTCCACCATGTCTTAAGTCTTCTCCTAAGCAAGATCAAGCTGCTACTTACACTGTTCAGCTTATTGACAATCAAAATGACCTTACTACACTTTCACTTTCCAAAGATGATACTTCCATTAAGGTTGGTAAAAATGGTGTTGTTACTTCCAATGTTAAGCCTATTGAAAATCAAGAAAAAAATTATGCGCTTATGCTATCCAAAGATCCTTGTCAAGATCAAAGTCTTTCATCTTCTTGTTCTACCACTCCATGTTCACTTCCACTTTCTACTCTTCCTAAGCCTTCGCAAGCTTTGAATGATCCTATCAAAGAAAATGTTCTTATTCAAGATGTCCATTATTTTATTGAAAATTCTAATGCTCACTCTAAAGATGCTGATATCCTTGGTTGTCATATAGATGATGATGAACTTATTGATTATCCTTTTGCATCTTCCACTTCCATCCTTGGACCTCTTCCACCACTACAAAGATCTTCACACCTTCCTTCCATCTTGGGTCCTTATGTCCCTTTACTTTCCCCTCCTAACTCTACTAATTTTCCATCCATATTGGGTCCTTACATACCTCCATCTCCTATCTTTCCTCAAGATCAACATAGATGCATACCCTTGAATCTTTTTCATCCACCCACCCATCTAAACCAGTCATATCCTCCTCCTTCTTCCACAAATCCCAAGTCTTTTGGAAGTAACTTGAATATTCAATACAAGAAAAAGAAGCAATACAAGAATCCATCAAAAAAAGAATATCACCATGTCTCCTCTCATAGACATGGAAGCATAAAGTCAAAAGAAATATCTAAGAAAAAAACCACAAGACAAGTATGGGTTCCAAAATCCATCATTCAAGATATTCTCTCTAGATCATCAAAAGGAAATAAAAATCCTAAGGCTATATGGATTCCAAAGTCTCTCTTGAAAGAGTCTGGTGTTGAGAAAAAAGTGAAGTTGACATTCAAGCTTCCAAAGGCTTCCACTTCATCTCCCTCCAAAAATATTCTTCCATTCCATGTGCCTAAACCACAACCTCTACTATCCATTCACCATATTCCTTCACATATTCCTTTATTCACGATTCCTCCATTATCTCACCACCCTTCAAGGTATGTGTTGATGTTGAATTTGCCTTCCTTTCCATCTACCCTTTCACAATCCTTCCATGCATTATCCTTTTACCTTCTATCATTTTTTCTCATTTTCCTATTCCTCCTATCTTCCAACCTCACTCGCTTTACATAAAACCCTATCCTCCATTTTTCTCTTCCATATTCCTTTCCCTATCAGCAGCTTTGAGCATATCATTTTGAATCCTTGGCATATCATGGTTTATCCTTTCAAGAAGCACTATCTAAAAAGCTTGCCTTCTTCCAAAAAGAGAAAAATTAAAAAAATTAAAAAAAATGTGCCTTGGTGAAAACTTGGAAACAGGCACCTTGGTAGCAAAAGTAAAGAGAAATAAATTCATCCTATGGTGAAAACCACTTCCTTGTGGCACCTTGGATAAGTACCATGATGAAAACCTGGCAATCAGGCATCATGCGTAGTTCTTCTACATATTTCATCCATCCCACCTTCTTTCTTTGATCTTGACAAGGTTGACCTATACATGAACATTTGGCTATTTTGTGAGCTATTTTACGATGATCTTGCTTTCATTCCTTCCATGTTTAGCCTTCATATCCATCTTCCTCCATTCATTTTCACCTGTCTCTATCCTTTTCCCCTTTGGTCTTGATCTAAGAAAGAAAGAGTAAAACACGGTGCTATGAAGCCTCTTGACATGTCTACTCCTTTGGATTGCATCCTTTCCTGCTCTTGCATTATGATTTTGTGCTTATCCTATGCTAGCCTTTCATTGCTTGTCCAAATGCGCTTTACATGATGATTTTTCCCTAGCTTGAGTATTCTTGAGGAGTTTCCCCTTGAGGATTTCTTCCCTTCATTCTCCTTCATTCTCTTGTCTTCCATCTCTTCCACCAGCTTGCTAATCCCTCTTGTTCTCCACCTTGCTAGACATTGAGACTGCACGATATGATCTTGCTTGGGAGTTTTCAAATGGAAAAAGATGCTATCAAGTATACCAAGTATCAGAATAATTATTAGAACAAGTATCAGAACCAGTATCAGAACATTTATCAGAACAAGTATCACAACCAGTATCAAAACAAGTATCACAACCAGTATCACAACCAGTATCAAAACAAGCATCAGAACCAGTATCAGAACAATTATCAGAATCAGTATCAGAATCAATATTAGAACCAAGTATCAGAACAATTATCAGAATTAGTATCAGAATCAGTATCAGAACTGGTATCAGCACAAGTATCAAAAAAAAAAACATCTCATGATTAATCCAGCTCTATGGGCCTACAGAACAAGTATCATAACACCTACTAGGGCTACACCATTCGCTTTAGTTTATGGGTCTGAAGCGGTATTGCCTATTGAGGTTGAAATCCCATCACTCAGAATCAAAATGCATGGACTTGTCACTGATGAAGACTACAGAGTGTCGAGGTTACAAGAACTTGAACTACTAGATGAGCGCAGACAAGCAGCGTATGATCATCTCAGAGTGTATCAGAAAAGAATGTCTAGAGGCTACAACAAGAAAGTCAGACATAGAGAATTTCAGGTTGGCGATCTAGTGTTGAGAGAAAATCCTAAAAATCAATCACATCAAGAACGCAAGGGGAAGTTCGAACCCAACTGGCTGGGTCCCTTTGTAATCACTGCTACTTTTGGCTCTGGTGCCTATCAACTCTCAACAACTGAAGGAGAACAGCTCCGAGAACCAATCAACGTTCTCCATCTAAAGAAATTCTATGCCTAAGGCATTCAGTGCTTGGTAAATGTCCTGAAAAAAATCTTAAAAATCGGAAAAAGTCCTGAAAAAATGAACATCTTGGTGAAAACCTAGCAATAGGCGCCTTGATGATTCACAAAAAAATTGAAAAAATGAAAAATACAAAAAAATGAAAAAAGAAAGAAAAAGTGCCTTGGTGAAAACCTGGAAACAAGCACCTCGGTAGCAAAAATAGAATCTCTACCAAGATGGTGAAAACTCGGCAAACGGGCACCACTTGTTCCAAAATGCTCCATCTATCAGCACAATCTTGGTCTTTCCCAGCTTTCAGTCTTGCTTTAGTTTGTACATATCTCCCGGTTTGTTCCTGCATTTCCAGTTTTCAATAAGTCAGCCTGTACACCAATCAGCTCAAGCATCTGTATCCTATCAATGTTCAAATTTGGGGGCAATCAATGTCATATCCTATGGTCTCCCATGTATCTTAGACATTTCCTATCCAGTCAGAGTCCTTTGAAGCTTCAAGTTGAGTCAGTCAATCTGTCTCGTCTCCAGAAAGGATTTTGCATCAACAACAATCAAACATCAAAACTCAACTGAAAACAATCTGTGCTTTTTACATGCTTTTATCTCCTTGTATGCTTACTGATCTGCATTGAGATTTTTGCATATTGTGTCCCTTCGAGCTCTTCGATGATGTCCTTTATAGGATTTAGAGAGATGACTGGGGGCATAATCTTTTCTTGATCTTCTGCTTGTATGTGAAAATCTAACAGCTTTGGAAATTCTGGATTGAAATGGTGTCCGACTGTAAGAGCCTCTATCTCGAATTGGATGGCCATGCGTACCTCGACCATTGATACCCAAAAAAATTCAAAGAAGTTTGATCTAACTATTGTCTTTTTGAGTAAGTTCTTTCTCCTACTGTGGAATGCAATCTTGCCTAAGGATGTGAACAATAAAGGGTCACTACGGGTAATTCACATTGGATTTAAAATGATCTCTTAGCTGTTTGATGTGTTTTTAATGCAAGGTGTACTCAGGTCATCACAATGTTTATGTTTTGATGCTTGTACAAATTGCTATATCAAAATGGACATGATATTCAGGTCATCCTGGCGTTTGTGCCTTGGTGCTTATATCTAATCCAACATTCCGAAAACAAATCAATATTCATATGTCCATGGTTGTATAACCAGTGGGTGTTGTATTGATTCTTGCACATACAAATCAATATTCATATGTCTATGGTTTCATGGCTAGTGGGCATTGTATTGATTTATCTGGTTACCTAAAAGTTCAATGATGATAACAAATCGACACATGATCAGTGACTAGGTCCTAGGTCTTAGGTTGCATTTCATTTTGCATGTCTCATTGCATTTTGCATGTTTACATGATCTCACAATGATTAAATGAACTTCAATGCTTAAATGATTCTTCAAATCGCATCTTCAAGTCTAACAAGAGCTGAATCTCACACGAAGGTTCCTCCAATGAAATAGCAAGTAGAATCCTTTTTCGGGATCAAAATTCAAATCTGAGATCATTCATATTATTAACTACTTGCATATTCGACCTTCAATCATCACAGAAATCTAGTATTCAACTTAACTGATTATCTTACATCAAACTATCAAAATTTCAACTTGGTCAACCATGGTCAAAACTAGTCAAACTTGGTCTTTTGGGACCTTCCAACGATGCAGAATGCGTTCTCGGATGTAAATAACCACTTCTCAAATCAATTAACATGCTTCTAAACTATAACGCTGACTTTTCTTGTCAGATTTCAATTTTAATCCCGAAGGGGGCATGGTATTGCACATCATTCAAAGTCTGTAAATCAAATTCTATCGATCAAGTCTATCAATATCTTTCATTAGTGATCAAGACAAACAATCACGTCTAGTTACTGATTCATCAAAAGTCCTCATCGCTCGGGGCAAATCTATCATCACTTGGGGCATATCAGATTCATCGATCCATATCAATCTGGTATTCTCCTAATCTTGTAAACTGTATTAGTTTTTGCAACCATCAGATCATAGTGTTCTTTCCTTGGTTCTTCGGCAACTGAAGGGTTTGGATGTGATACTTGCTAGTTCTGCTAAGACAATCAAGTCTAGAATGGGTCACTCACTTCTTTGCAATCCTAAGGTTTGGAATCAGGTGTTTTGGACACTTTTTCGCAATCATAGGTTCATTTTCTGTTACAGTGAACATTATCTCTGGTCATTCAGGACCTCCTATCTCAATATCTTTCAATCGGTTTCTATCTTGAGATCAGTTTATCTTTTGAATCAGTTTCATATCTCTATCAAACATAGACTATCTTTGAACCACTGCGCTTCGCACAGTAATTCAAAGAGGGGCAAAATGTAATACCCTAAAAATGGGCTATAAGTTCATTAACCTCCTAATCATCAAATCATATGAAATCGACATCAAAGTCCTAATCTAAGGCACATCTAAACATCATCAAATCTAATTGATTATCTTAAATTTTGCATCGGGGAATATTCTTAGTAATATTCCTAATTATCTTAAGTATCTTTAATTTTATAATTATTTGGCAATAAATCACATTTATCCTAAAGTTTGATTAATTGAATATTTTCATATTTAATTAATTAGATTTAATATTTGCCACTTAATTGTGTAATTAAATTTAATTATATCTATTATTAATTGTATTATTTAATTTTGACAATAAATCTAATATCATATGAATAATTGATTAAATTCTTATTTAATTAATTAAAGCAAGTTGTCATTATTTAATAATATAGTTTTTAATAAAAGTTTGATTAAATAATTGATTAACCCATAAATCAATTATTTTATTTTTAAAAGCAGTTAAGTTGGAAATAAATCACTTTATTATTAAATTAATTCATAAATAAAACATGCACAATCATAAAAGCAGACAACTATCAATTATCAATTAAAGCTAAACTCTATTTTGAGTTAAAGCTTAGCTTTTGCATGTTTTTGTGACTTAATTATCTGTTATTATCAGATAACTCAAAAATCAAGTTGAGTTATTTGAGTGATTTATGGCTTTTATCCATGCACCTCCAAAGCCCTGGATTTCTATAAATTAAAGCTTTAGCTCTTCACAAATCATCTCATATTTTGCACAATCACGCTGGAGAATTGGAATTGAAGAATCAAAGCTCTTGCGAATCGGCATTTTTGTGAGATCAATCTTATTTTTGCATTCATATTTCATATCATTATTAGATTAGCATAGCATATCAGTTTTCAATAGCATTCATAGCATATCAATTTCATTTAGCATAGATTTCATATCAGTTTTTATCATTCTTATTGCATAGAAAATATCAAAAATATAGATTAATTGCATTTATTCCATATCTAGAATTGCATTCAAATCTTTCATTTAGGTGTCGTCTAGGTCACTGATCTCGATTACAATCTGAGAACATTAATCTCGCACCTATTAGAAGGCAGTAAATCGCTTGGTTAAATAGCTTTCAATTTTGCACGATTTTGATTATCACTAACCTCTAATGTTTTACTGAGTGTTGTGTTTACAGATCAGGTATAATTTTCACACACACATGTATATGTATATATATATATGTGTGTGTGTGTGTGTAAAGTTAGATTATAATTATTCTCATAATAACTAAATAGTTAAATTGAGAAAATAAATTAATGAATAGACATGTCCCATGAAGGGACATGTCTCTTCTTGTCCTTTTCATGTATAAATACAAAGAGATCGATGCATTTGGAAAACACATAAAAAACATAGCACTACTATTACATTTGCAATGATCCTAAAACCTTAACATGGTATCAAAGCCAAGTTGAAAATGTAAGAGAGTAGTTTGTTGATGGTGAATGTGTGACTATCTCAAAAAATACAGTCTCAGTATGAGTACTATATCTTACAAATACACCATTGAATTTTTTTGAATTTTGGATATGTTGGTGATATTTTTTTTGGAAGAATCTCACCAGAGCGATTGGAGAGAAAATATCAGGTTCAAAAGTTATGATTGACTGTATACGGTGAACAACCTCATAATAGGTAATAATAACTATGCCAAAGCCTTCCCTAGGAATAATATATTCAAACTAGGTATAATTATCCTATCACAAAGTGCATTTAGATTGTCAACAAGGGACGTATAGTTGAAATGGGTCAGCACAGTTTGTGCAATAAGCTTCTCATAGAGTCATCTTACTTAAGCTATTGTAGGAAAGGAAAATGCATAGAAATAACTAAATTGTTGCTTCAAGAAGGTAAAAATACACAACTGAACAAATAAATTAATGTAAACAACCATAAATCTAACTCTAGCTTATTCTGCCATTCTAATGCATGAACTATGGCTATCTCCACGTATGTTGTAGGAACAAACACATATACAATGTTGCAGGAATGAATAGTGAACACTACTTCAAACATTGAAAACAATTAAACTACTCTTCTCCACTCTAATCTCTCCACCTCCCAAGTGGGCCCTCCTTGGTTGGTTTTGACTAACTACTAACACAAAAGATAACTCAAATTATTCCTTTATTTCATATATTCAGAAAATTAGATTACAAACGAAACACAAAATTGAAGAATAACTTACTTCAATACAATAGTAACATCATTATTTTGTCTAACTAGATTTCCATTGATCATCTCCCTATATACAGAGAATTACATTCAAACATTCAGATACACTTTGATTGATTCATCCATGAAAGAAGGAGAACACATCAATCAGTAACAGAAGATCATAAAGATAGAACAACCATTCTAACATAATATTAATTACAGAGGAGATCTAGGATGATCGTGCTCCCCTATATTCCCTGAAATATTCATTCATTCCTTCAATTTTGTCAGCATATTCCACAGTTGTCTTAATAGGTCTTCTGATCGTGGCCAAAACATCTCCACTCCTTCATTGTTGTAACTGATTTGTTTTCCATCTACTCCTTTATTCTTGGTAGGTTAGTAGCATATGTATACATATTCATATATTCAACTTAATCAATTTCATCCAAATATTAAAACACACATTAAAACAACTATATGAAATATTGCATTATGTATATATAGTATTGGCAATATGTGTATACTAATTCCTACCCAAGATTTTTGAGGATATAACTGTACTTATGGAGTATATGCAAACTTAAGTACTTAAAAGTCACACAAATGTTCAGGAATGTTTTAGAAACAGAACATGAAATATCATAAAATATAGACCAACTTTGGTCTCATCATACAGGTCCATGCAAAATTTGTAAAAGAGTGAGGTTCCTTCTTTAAAAGCCTAACCACTTGAAGGGAGATCTGATCATATTGAAGGTTTTCATAGTGTATAGAAACTTTGGATATTCAAGATAGGTCATGTGAAGAATTATGGTAATGTTCAAGAACGACAACATCATTTTGTGAATTTGCATGATATTTTCTATATGAGTTCGATCACCTTACAAAATGAAATACTTGAAATTTATAAAAGATAAGTATTCCATGTTTTATTAATGCATATAATTTTTTAAGTTTGTAATTCAAGCTATAATATTGGTTAGTAAAATCTTGTATGCTTCTATCATTGGTATTTTTGATCAAGATAGTTTAGTGAGCTATTTGTAATATCTCTATGACATACCTTCAAGACAGAAGCACAAGATAATTGCATTCAAGGGAGAAAGAACTTGATGCTTACAAACAAATTGATGATTGAGACTAGATGCAAAGGGAGTCTAAAATTTCAACATAGGTCAAGAAGTTGATAAACTTGAGCTTCAGATGGAGCAGATGGTTTAGTCAACTTATGACAATCTTGATCATATTGATTGAGAGGGAGTTCACTATTGAAGGTGAAACACTTCTAAGGTAAACTTGATATAATTGATTATTATACTAATGAATCATGAATGTTTTTAATGGGCTTTCCCCTATGTAAATCATGAGGAATTAATGACTTCCAAATGATGATCACTTGTATTTTCAAAAGTTATTGGAAGGTGACAATCTTACAATAACTTGATCTTCTATTGTGATAGACATCTTGTGATGGCTAAAATAGATCATGACAGATGGCATCTTCTATTGTGATAGACATCTTGTGATGGCTGAAACAAATCATGATAGATGGAATCTTCTATTGTGATAGACATCTTGTGAGGGTTGAAATATATCATGATAGATGACATCTTCTATTGTGATAGACATCTTGTGATGGCTGAAATAGATCATGATAGATGACATCTTCTATTGTGATAGACATCTTGTGATGGCTAAAATAGATCATCATAGATGGAATCTTCTATTGTGATATACATCTTGTGATGGATGAAACAAATCATAATAGATGATGTGAATGTTCTTATGGCAAGTGCACATTACCCATGAACATTTGTTGAGTACTTGGTGGATATCATGAGACTTGATATTTTGCAGGCCATTACTCTAAGAACTTGGTGGATATCACGAGACTTGATATTCTGTAGGCCAATGCTCTCGATATCATGAGATGATATCTTTATTAGCTCTTGAGTACTTGGTTGACATCATGAGAATTAATGTTGGTAGGCCATTACTCTAAGCACTTGGTGAATATCTTGATAGTTGATATTCTACAGGCCAATGCTCTTGATATCATGAGATGATATCTTTATGAACTCTTGAGTAATTAGGTGAATGTCATGTGTTGACATTATGATAAGCCAATACTCAAGATATAAAATAGATAGAATCATTGATGGAGGCAATCCATCTAAGGACTTGTGGATAGAATTGTCGATGGAGGCAATCCACCTAAGGACTTGTGGATAGAATCGTCGATGAAGGAAATCCACCTGAGGTCTTGTGGATAGAATCATTGATGGAGGAAATCCACACATTGAGACTATGTTTCTATTGATTACATCATGAGGATGATGCCTTTATTTCTTATATCATATAATTGATGTTGTCAAGTGTCTTAAGTGTTGACATTGGATTGCTTTATCCTCCCTAGCTAAGAGGGAGTGTTGATGTTTGTAGCATAAGTCAGATAAATAATACTAACTATATGATTATTATGAGAAATGATTTATTACATATATATAATAATTGATATTACTATATACATTGATATAAATATATATAAAAATTTAGATTATAATTATTCTCATAATAACTAAATAGTTAAATTGAGAAAATAATTTAATGAATAGACATGTCCCATGAAGGGACGTGTCTCTTCTTTTCCTTGTCATGTATAAATACAAAGAGATCGATGCATTTGGAAAACACATAAAAAACATAGCAGTGCTATTACATTTGCAATGATCCTAAAACCTTAACAGTTATGAACTGGGCTAAGGACTCCATCCAATCAACCAACATGCTTCTTATTGACTATGAAAAATATTACGACTGAATTGAATGTAACCTTATCTTCATGATGCTTGACAACCTTGGTTTTCCAAGTCACTTTCAGAATATGGTAAAAATATTTATGAGGGATACCAATGCCAAAGTTGATGTGAATAGATGTGAATCAAAGCCCATCTTCCTCTCCAAATCCATAAGAAAAGGTTGTCCATTAGCTCTAGTCTTATTTGTTATTGCAACAAATTCCCTATTATGATTATTAAGGTATGATTCCATCTCTCCCAAGGTGCAAGGGATTGACCTCCCTAATACAAATGAACTACTAAATGTCTAATTTGTAGATGATACTACAATCATTCTAACCTTGGAAGAAGATAACTCGAATAGACTCATGGATAAACTTGGCATTTTTTGCAAAGCATTAAGGAGAAATTTTTTTCTCTCTAAGTCCATTATGCTTGGATGGGATGACAATATCCCATCTTGGTTCTCAAAATATGAGCTAACCTGGGGGTCCTAAACTCTAAGTTAGATACTTGGGTATTCCACTCTTGGTATCTCCTGGTTTGAAAGAAATGTGACAATGGGTTAGTTCCATAATTGATAAGAAGATGGGAAAATGGAATAAATAATATTGGTCCTTAGTAGGAAGATATCAGGTATCTCAAAAGATTCTATCCTCTTACAATATATGCTACACCTCAGAGTGGCTCTTCAACCAAGCTCAGTGTAACCATATCCAAAAGTAAATCAGAACCTTCCTATGTTCAAATGGAGGAGGGGGTAAAAAAAAACCATGTTGTAAAATGGGGGCAGTGTAAAATGAACAGAAAAGTTGGAGGTCTAGGTTTGAAAGACCTCAGGATACAAGGACTATCACTCATTACTGAGTGGATATGCAAGGTCCTATAATGGTTTGAACCATGGAAATTTATAATCAAGAGCAATATTAACATAGCATTACCTACTAAAAGTTCATGTTGGAAAGGGCTCATTCTCTGTGATTTGATCATAGGTTCTTTCCTTGTTAATGTTATTAGTTCTGTAGTGTTCAAGGCAATCTGGAGAAGATGGTAACTAGTGAGACATCTTCTATCTCAAAATGGGGTCTTGACTAAGGACAATGACATTTGTTCTGATAAATCCATTTGGTGGAACCTTGGATATAAAGACAAACCCCTAGCTCTTCTGCAAGGATACTCCACTAAGAATTGGGTCATGAGAGGCATCACTAGAATGTTATACATCATCATTGAGGGGAAACTTAGTAAGTGTGAGAACATGAAGGAGAAGTATGGTATTCCAAAAACTTAGTACAATACCTACTCCATGTCGATGGAGGACTTTAACATTCTTTCCCTTCCGAAGACCCACAATAGCTCTAATTCTAGTCTCATTTCCCTCCAATGGGTAGATGGCTCCCCCCTCCCCACCATTAAAGCTAAACCCCTGTACTCCGTCCTTGTTGATAGCTCTGATATATTATCCCATCTGAACTCTTATTGGTTAGTCTATTTTGAACCCTCATAATGGCAAATTTGTTTTGATAATTTCTAGATAATACAATCAAAACCTAAGAAAATATTATTCTTTTGGAGGCTACTCCTCCATAGATTCCCTATTAAACATCCCAAGGGGACATCACTCTTTGTTTAATATATAGAAAGCCTGAGAATATTAAGCATCTATTTTTGACTACTTGGCAGCTAGAGAGATATGGGGTTTATTTAGCTTTAACATTCACGAGAATATTTAGATTTATGAGATTTTGTTTGGATACGTTCTTGGCATCAAGAAAATTTACAATGCTTTCTTTTCTATCCAATCAATTAAAATTCTTTGGTATATTTGGAAGCTTAGGAATGACAATGTTATTTATGGCAAAAAAAGATCTCTTACTCAATCTTTGAGGAGACCCACATTTCATAATATCGATGTGTAGGTAATAGTTACTATGAGGCTTGCTAGAAGGAAATTCAAGAATCTTCTCCATGATGGCACTATAAGGGTGTTTAGAGAAGAAATCTTGCACAAGCACACATGGGTAAGGGGTTCAACTAAAATAACTCCCTTTGAAATTTCTTTACAAAACTTCATGGTGGAATTGAGAACACAAAATGAAAGGAATAGACAATAGAATACAGATCTAATGGTGGCAACGCCTCTTTCTATTACTCCTATTGTCACTCCAGTGCCTCTTGTTGCATCAACTGTTCTAGTTGTTGTAAGAGTTAATCACCCATATGATCAAAGGATACAAGATGCCAATATATTGTGATGGATAAAAGGTAACATAGGCTGGATAACGTGGATCGAAAGACAAGGTAATGATAGAGACATGAATGACATATTACGAAAATGATGCTAGCTAATTATGATAACCTAGCTTATAGTTCATATTAGTAAGAATTTTTTGTATTTGATAAAATATTGAATGATCTTGATGTATATTTTTTTTAATCAAATTGTTGTCCGAGAAAGTTAGTTACATAGACATATCAACTTGTTGTAAACTCTCTTTATATATATTTTGAATCATCTTATATTTGATACAAAAAAAACCATATTAAACTCCAAATTATTATTAATTAATATAAATTAATTATGCCAAAGGCATTCCTTATATGAAATGCATGGACTTGGGTTAACAACATCGATGGTTCTTAGTGTTGGATAGGTGTGCAAGATGATTAAAATGTTTGATGTCCTTGATATTTACATTAAAAACAAATTTATAATTATATATCTATTTTTAATTAAAAAAAAAACATTTTGGCTTTTTCCTAAACCATGTTTTGGTGATAAGACCCTTAAAAGTAACTATGGGGAAGGCTTTGACAAATCAGGGGTTCAAACCCTAGTTTACGTATGCATAAATATCTTGAAGATAAATAGTACGAAAGTGTTTTAGCAACATCACTTTATTTTGAGAATGAAGTCCTCTTAATTATTATTGTGCCATGCCATTTTCCATTTAGTTTGCACGATAGCCAATTAAACCATAATCAGAACAATCCATTTAAGCCATGCATCAAACTAGGATTCATTTTGACTTTTTGGCGGTCAGGACACTTGTCAACAAAATGTGATTTCATGATGCCTATCTTTGGGTCACTTTTCACTCAAGGCTTTACGCCTATCGTCGATCCTGCTTCCATCTCATGATTCTCTACCGCTTCATTAATCACCTGCGAATGTTAACAAAATTGCATCATTTTTCTGTGAGATAATGCCAACTATTAGATGCATGTAAAGATGTATATCTTTATCGTTGTAATGTTTCAACCCCAACAACATCTGACATCATCATAAGACACGTGACACAAAGGTGTCATCCCACAAAGAGTAAATTGTTTGCAAGTTTCAATCAAGGTTTCATGCCTACCATTGATCCTTCTTGCATCTTATGGTTCTTTAACAATTCATAACTCTGCAGACCTACTTATAAATTAGGACACGTGTATAAGGAGGGTGATCTCCCGATCATTAAATACCTTGCATATTTTTTCCCCCTGATAACAACAACCATTGGATGCTTGTGAAGATGTATGCCTTTAGCATTGTAATGAACTTTGGTCCTAGTAACATCTGACATCATTAAAAGGCACGTGGTGCAAAGGTGTAATCTTGCAAAGAATAAAATCCTTGTAGCTTTCGATGAAGGTTTCACACCTACTGTCAAATTATATCGAATCTTAAGTTCCCATTACATTGTATTTGCGGGCCCACTACACCTGATTGTTTTTGCAGTTGTAATTATTGTTCCTTTATTCACAATTGTGGCATGAGGTAGAGATTAAATAATTGAAATGTGACATTTTATAATACAAATGGTACATGCAAAAATGAATCAGATGATTTATAACCAGAAATGATACATACGATAATGATTCAGATAACATTTTAATGTCTGTTAAATGGTTCTGTATAAAAAAAATTACGATTACATATGATTTATTTGACATATCAACTAAATATTAAATAGTTTTGTTATATATTTGTAATCACTTTTACAAATATGTATGCCACCATTAGTAATGATTAAATATCAATGACTTTTGGGCATCGACATTTCTAGCCCTTTGATGATTCTCAATGACTATTTATTGCATATCAATTAAAACTGATCCTCGTTGTATCTACAGTTTTTCCTTGTATACCTGGCAGTTGTTGAATATGTATTAAATTGCATTCAATGTTTGTTTTCGTTAGTAAGAATCACCTCTTTTTCTTTGCATGATGGCTGCCTTGTTTCACCACCATCACAGCCTATATAAGAATTGTTCTACAAATAGTTTACTAAATCAACTACATATTTTACAGAACCATTGATATAGATTTGAATTTATACATTTCTGTGACCATCAAAACATTTTGAATTCTTTATTAGGAGTGCATTGTTATCACAGGTTATTTAAATTACATTTTTTTTAGTTCTGCATTTTCTACGATTCTTATATTTTATCAATTTATATTTCTTGATTATGGATATGTTTTCAAAATGTTAAAGATTTGATAACAATCTACATATTATTTTAAAGAATAACAATTTGAAAGTGAACATTAAATAGGTTATTTGTATGGTATCAACATTGGACAGGTTATTTGTCTCAAAAAATGATTTGTACACATTTGTTTTCATATTGCAAAAATGATGAATATAGTGTACAAAATTATGATATAATTTTGATTATTGACGTCATACTATTTGCCATTAATTAGGCAACAAAAATGGCCTTGCTAACAATGGGAGCAATCAGTCAGATAATGGATGGTATATCTATCATGGAACCAGGTTTCCAAATTATATTGATACATTGTATTGAACAACAACATTCTGCAAGTACAAAATACTATATCGAACTCTCTGATGGCCTGCACACACACTTTGCCCTCCTACCAGAATAATTTAACATACTTGTAGTGGAAGAGAATTTAGTTAAAGGTTCTATTGTTTGCATCAAAGAATACTCTTGCAAGCTACTCCACAATTTCATGTATGAAAATTATCTTGCTATTTTATATTGTAATTATGAAAATCCCATTATAAAGCCTTACTAAATATGTATTTTATTTATACTTGCAGGGCTATCCTAATTGATAATTTGCATGTAGTTTCAAATAATGGAGACATTATTGGGTCTCCAGTACGTATGCTACAAGGAACTAGACATACACCATCATCTAGCAGTTGCAATGTTTTAGATGCTTCTTCATCTAACATAATTCCCATTAAAATTATGACCCCATACCATAAGTTTTGGTCTATTGAGGGTCGAGCCTTACAAAAAATAGCTATCCATTGCTTCAAGAAAGTGTCTAAAGAGGGTAAAGTATTTTTTTTCAACTTTATACACAAAGAAGGATCTGGAATACAAGTGACCTCTTTCAATGAATTGTTTAATAAATTCTATGATGTTATTCAATCAAATAATCTTTACTTGATTTCTAATGACACTGTGAAAGTTGCAAACACCAAATTTACTAGTTCCACCAATCCGTATGAAATAGTTCTCCATAGTTCTTCAAAAATCATACCTTCAACATGTGTGCAATCTACAGTTCCTAAACATAATTACCATATCAAGAGCATTGAATCTCTAGAAACTTTTCTTGTTGATTCCCTTGTAGATGTCACCGGAGTTGTTGTGTCTATCAATCCTGCAAGTACCATTCGTAAAAAGAATGGCAGTGAAATAAAAAAAATGTAATACAAGAATAAAATATATGCCAAGCTACTCTATTGATGTGACTCTGTGGAGTCGTCATTGTGAAAATGAAGGAAAAGAAATCATTAATTTATTCAGGGAAGGCAAAACAACTGCTCTTTTAATTAAATCTGGTCATTTTCTTTCATGGTCTGCTAAATCATTGGATATTGTTTTCTCAACTACTATTGTAGTCAATCCAAATTTAATTGAGGCTACTGCTTTGCTGACATGGTGTACAGAAATAGGAGAAGACCAATCCTCCATTTCTCTGACTAAAGAGCAAAAGTCAATTCCAAAATTTACAAATCCACATAAAATGTCTTCCATTTGTAAAAAAGACTTTCATTCCATGGTTCCTATTTGTGTCTCAGCCAAAATATCTAAACTTGATTTAGATAAATTTTATTATCTTTCATGTCAACGAATGGTGAATGCAAAAAAATGTAAAACAAGTTACTCAGAATTATGCATGCACATATGAATGTCCAAAATGTTGTTTTTATATCCCAGTATGTGATTTTAGCTACATGCTAAATATGGACTTGCAAAACACATCAGGGGAACTTCACAATGTTACTGCCTTTGAAGGCCCAACAAATGCTTTATTGGATGTTCCTGCAGAAGATTTTCATCTTCTGCTTGCTAAACCTGGTGCAGATAAATGACTTCTACATAATATTTGTGAATCTCAATTAGTATTTGATCTAAGTATCAAAACATCTATATTTGGTGGTCAAGAAACTCAAAGCATAGTTGTTCTAGCTTTGAAGCTTGCTTAAGAGCATACTTTACCTGTAATATTGAACATATGTATACTCAAATGTTTTTCTATGTATGTAAATTTGAGAATATAATGTATCATTTTCATACTATGTAATACATAAATGTTTTCATATCTATTCATACAATATAATACACGAATACTGAATATATTTAAATATATATATTCTCTTGTTTAATATTGTCATTTGTTATCATTTTATATGTATATAGAAAAATACTATAATATATTATGTACAAATTCACTATTTACTTTATGTCAATATATAATGCATAAAGAGTATAGGCAAACAATATTTCCAAATTTACCATGACAACTTTTAGATTACATTTTGATATAACAATATTGTTTTCAACTTTACAATTTTCAAATATCTCAGATATATATAGAGGACTATGTATGCAGTCATGGATGATGAAAATAACCAAAGAGAAGTTAATCGTAATTATAGAAATGAAATGTAGCGAGCACGATATCATGCAAAGAACATAGTTATTAACAAAAAAAGATGAGAAACTTCTCAAAATATTGAACTTGCATTATCAACATCCAATGTACTTTCTTCCAGTGCATCGCCTCAATTACAAACAATACAACTTCCAAATTCATATCCACTAACAAACTAGATTCTTTCAAGTCCTTCCTTATTACAAATTGAAATTCATGATTGCAATATAGAACATACAACATCCATTAATACAGTTGAACATATTGGGTGTCCACCTTTCTATCAAAATTATTACGATGTCAGAAAATAATTCTGTACAAATATAGATACTATTTCAAACATTGTGAAGTGTTATGTTTGTATGGAAAGATATCTTGGAATTAAAATACAAATGTCAGATGAAAATTTAATATGCTATAGATGCATTTCTGAAAAAGATGAGCATTGGTTCTCAAAATGGAGCAATATGGATCCGAGTGAACAACCACAGTGTTTGAAAATATTAACACAAATTGAACAGATGTTGATAGCAAGAATAAGTCATATCCTTCAAGTTACATATGAAAAAGGTGGTCAACTAAAATACAACAGTCACACTAACTGTTTTCCTCAAGATGTCTCCACAATCACAACATTGTTGCCTAGATGTATAGATGCATTAAATATAATCATTGTTAAAAAAGAGAGCATAGGTAATCAAAAATATAGTTTCTATGTTAGTAGAAGTCATGTTTATGAAGCTTTGAAATATAAAACATGCAATGACTTGTAATATAAGGATGTACAATTAGATGAAATACTCTAGCATCATTTCCCTTATGATCTACTAATATTTTAGGCCTTCTTTTTAATACATTAAAAAACAATCATCATATTGAAGATAACTCCTCTATGTTAGATGTAACCGAAGAAGATGCATTTCATGACATTGTAGAAATTAACAGTTTGTTTGTTTGTAATCTACCTGCACCACATAGAGAAATGCAATAAATATAGTCTTTATTGCATTTAGGTGAAGGTTGAACAACAAAGTCTATTACATGGCCCGCCATCTCACCTTCTCCTATAAATGAATACACCACTGAAGGATTATTTGTAATGGCATTCCCAACTTTATTTCCCAAAGGAATGACTACATTTGAACAACAATGTATCAAAGAAGTAAAGCTCCATAATTATGCTCTTCACTTTCTATGATACTATGATAATAGATTTGGGCAGCATTCAAGATTTTGGTACTTTATATTGAATATTATCATGCATCACCCAAGCCAAGCCACAACAACTATTTTTGTTTGTAAACAATTGGATGGATCTTTACTTGTATCAATTATAGATCTTCGTCAAAGGTTACAAGATGTATCTGATGATAAATTGGTAGATCAACTGATGAGATTTGGGTCTTCTATACGTGGAACTAGATCCTTTTGGAATCAGTGATGCGCAGAACTAATAGACATGGTCATTCAAGTTGGTTGTCCTACACTTTTCTTTACCTTAAGTGTTGCAGATACAAAATGGCCTAATTTACACAATGTCATGCCATCTAGTAGACCAGTGAATCCATCTATGGTCACTAGATGGCGAATACAAAATATTATCCAAAATCCCCATCTAACAGTTGTGTACATGCATCATAGATTTCCAACATTTTGAGAAGAGGTTTTACAAAAACTGCTCGATGCAACTAACTATTGGTATAGGTAAACAAACTTCTTCCAATGTTATTAGTTTCTATGCAATTTGTTCTTATATTTATTAACTAAAATATCTATCAAGTCTAAATGGCAACATAGAGGTTCTCCACATATTCATGGCTTCATCTGGTTACCGCATTCACCAGATATTCAAAATTTACAATGGGATAATGATATTTCAGTGTAGAATGCATTAGATTACATAGACCAATATGTATCTACATGGAATCCATAAAGCATACAAAAAATAAATCAAGGCATCCATTGCAATTCTCTTCAAGATCCTCGTATGATGGATAGTGAAATGATATATGCAACAGATGCAGTTTCCGATTACTATGAATTGGTTAATCGTGTTCAACGCCACACAAAATGTTCTCTACAGACATGTTTAAGAAGGAAAGGTGATGTTGTTGCATGCTTTTATAAAGCTCCATGAACCATACAAGAAACATCACAATTAACACATACACATAAGGGAGAACCTAAACATACAACAACTTGTAATGATGATCGACTAAACTTACATAACATTTAGATGCTTTCTATTTGGAGAGGAAATATAGACCGTCAACCTATTCTTTCATTTGATGCAATTATCAAATACATAGAAAAATATGCAACGAAAGTAGAAACTAAATCATAAACATATCATGCAATATTATCTAGAATCTCATCAACTTTCAATTTTGCCATGTCTGCACCAACTGCACTTTAAAGAATGCTTCTTGAAAATCTTGTTGACCATGATATAGGAGCCCAAGAAACCATCTAATACAAAAGATTCCCTTATCCTTATGTAGTAGACAATTTGTATCTTTGAATGTTAACCCAAAAAACCTTCAACGTCTACCTATATTAGACATGCCGACAAGTTTATGCCATAACCATATTGAAGCTTATATCGCACATCCACCATATTTAGAAATGTTCTCACTTATTGAAATAACCAAAACATGGACATTCAGAACTAATCAAAAAGAGAAAAAATGGAAGGAAATAAGTATACCTTGTATAGTTAGAGTCTCACCTAGATTCATCAACATCCCTTCAAAAGAGGACATTTCTTATCAAATGTTTTGTTGGAGTGAATTGTTGCTATACAAACCATTCCGCAATATTGAACTAGATTTTGCAGCATCGGGTGAAGGAATAATAGAACAATGGGAATTGTTTTCAAGGACATATCATCCATGGCATATATGATGAACACATTCATAGGAAGAAGAAGCGGATGATCCTACAAGCCCATCAATAAATGCAGATACAATGCAAGATAGTATACCAAATGAATGACAAGTATTATCTGGATTATATCTAGGCATACCTATACATCTAAATAAATTAGATATGCTTGGATATCAAGAATTTGATTATGTGAATAATTAGATGGAAATTCAGATGAATGCTTTAGAGAAAGCAACAACTGCAACTTTCATACAATCAAATCAACAAAACTTTCAATAGAATCTAGTTATGCATAAGAGATCTCATTCTAAATTGTCTATCCAACAACAAAAATCATATGATATTATTATATCACACAAACATACAACTACTTTAGAACCACCACTACAACTAATTGTACAAGGTACTGCTGGAACTAGAAAATCTCATTTGATCACTCAAATTAAAGGTACTCTCATGAAATCAGTAGCCAATGGACAGTCCCCTGTTCTACTTCTTGCACTGATAGGAGTTGCAACATTTAACATCAAGGCATCAACAATTCATTCTTCTCTATGCATTCCAGTTAGAGAAATGGTACCACTACAAGGTCAATCATTGGAAATGTTACAGGAAAATATGTATTATGTTTAGTATATTGTTATAGATGAAATGAGTTTTATTGGTCCTAAATTGTTTGAAAGAATTGATATCAGATTGAGAGAAGCATTCCCAAATAGAAACTATATTCCTTTTGGAGGTCATTCAATGATACTTTTTGGTGATTTAGGTCAGCTTCCTCTAGTTAAAGACATTCCAATGTATTCTTCAAATTCATATGGTGGACAGCTATGGCGATCATTCATAAAAGTAATCACATTAGAGGCTAATTTTTGTCATATTGGAAACACAACTATTCAAATACAATTTTGTTCTCTTCTTTCAAATCTAAGGAATGCAGAACCAACAATTGCAGATTGGAATTTGCTCATGTCACGGACAAGTACTACTCTCAGTAAAGAAAAATAAAAGGATTTCCATTCTAAAATACACCTTTTTGCAACTAATGAAATGGTCACCCTACATAATAAATGTATGTTATTGTCTCTGCAACAACCAGTAGCTCTTTCAATAACAGAACAACTAAAATATTTACAAAGCTAACATGCAGATGAAGAACAACTTCAATCTGACATTCTCTTATGTATAGGCCAACAAGTTATGCTATGTACTAATCTATGGGTTCAAATAGGACTTTAAAATGGTGCTATAGGAGAAGTAAAAGAAATTGTATATAATGATGGTGAAAAACCACCACAACTCCCCTTAGTAGTTGTGGTTCAATTTATTAACTACATAGGTCCAACTTGGGATCAGAGTAATCCAAACAATATTCCAATCACACCAATTAATAGGGGTTTCCACTGTTAAATACCTTTACGAATGTCCTAGGCATTAACAATACACAAATCACAAGGAATTTCACTTCAAAGGCAACAATTGACATTGGAAGCATAGAACGACAAGGATTAACCTTTACAGCTCTTTCAAGAGTTCATGAGCTATTACGACTTCACATGCATCCAACTTTCAGTTTTGAAAGATATTCATGCATGTAATTAAGTCCACATGTTGCAAGATGGAAAGAAGAAGAAACACACTTAAATGCGTTAACAAAATGGTAATACAATTTAGTATGATACTCCTTGGTTAAAAGAGTATAATAATGTAGATCTAAACAAAATGTTGTTAGCAAGATATGTAAAGAAAACCAAAAAGTTCATATACTTTGGTTTTGTTTGATTGAATGTTGAAAATTATCAATCTGTAACATCTATACAACTAAGAAAAACAAAAATTTTCCCCACACATGTTTTTACTTCTCATCGAATAAAACCATATCTTTTAAGTGTTGTTTATGTACCAAATAATTTTAACATTTAAAATTAGATCAGATTCCTTTTGATCCTACATTTGGCATTAAGTCTTAAGCAAAATATAATCGATACATATCGGTTGCAAAAATGCACAAGTTGTGCGATCTTCCAGACAACTTACAAAAATGAGTGCCTTATTCATTGGTCCAAAATTCAAAAACAAAAAATTCAAGACATAAGATTTGACACATACAAGAGTTAACAATAAGATATTTGTATTTAGTATAATGAACCCTATCTTACAATATATAATTTATTTTTAAAAAATATAGGGTTGCTTGAATAATGGAAAAAACTTACAAGTATTTTTCCTTCTATTGACAAAAAATGTTAGAAAAACTAGAATCTTCGACTAACACTACCATTTACAAAATATGCTCTCATAACACCTAATTCTCAATGCCTCTAAATGATCTAGAAAAATCCTTTTATATGCAAGGATTGCAACAAGCATTCGATCATTTAGGACAAACAAAAACTAATCTTCATTTTTTGTACAACCACATAGGATTTACAATAAATAAAAAAATGTGATTTTGGAGACCTTTGCAGATATCTACACAGATTAGCCACCTCCTTTGAGCCTTCATTTAACTCCTCGACACATTCAACCGATCTCATTATCTTCATGTTTAAGAAATTCTTTGCATTTAATGCATCCTGACTCTTACCAACCAAAATTTTGAACCACCACCTTTTGCTTCCTTCAAGAAATAGATGGAGTGCTATCTTTCTCAATATGGGGAATGTACTAGCACTGCCAAGCATTGAATACTTCTTCATTTGGAAATGGGAAATGAGTAATCTCAGCCTTTCTGCTGGATAAGTCCTGCCATTTTTTTTCCATTTGTTCAATCTCGTTCTTCAAGTACTCAAACTGAGACTTGGCCCCTTCTATGACTTCAATTGTTTGGACAAATAAAATAGTGCTTTTGAGAGTTAGAATACTATTCATCATTATTGATAATTCATCATCTAACTCTACTGTCCACTTCACCAATTCCTTTAATTTTCCATTCATTTTAAAAACTCCTAGAATTAGTTCACAATTTATAGTAGTCAATTCCCCTTTTAAAAGATTGGACTTTCTCTCCAAATTATCCATCCCTATCTGTTATTCCACCAAACTTTTTACAAACTTATGCAAAGACTTTATTGTTAGGTCAGGCCTATCTTGACCTTTAGATAAAAAATAAAATAATTCAAATTTGAATGCCTTTGTACCCATTTATCAAAAATTGGCTTTAATTCAGCCTTTTCCTCTAACAAGGAATTCAAAATAACGTCCAGTATCTTTGCATGATCATAAAGCATTATGGGCTCAACGCTTCGACCAAACTGCAACACTATCTCCCTGATCTTTTCCTCATACTTATGATCAGTTGTACTCTTGGCCTTCCTATGTTGATCTCTTTCCTCCATTAGGATTTCTCAGATCTCTTTTAATCGCTCTCTTTCTTCCTCTAGTTTCTATTTTTCCCAACTGACTCTTGCCTCAATATATGGCTCGAGGAATGGGGATAGATGGAACTCAACAATTGAACTTCAAGAAGAGGGTATTGCAGGCTGGTTGGTAAGCAACATTTGAGAGGACCTATAATCCAATGATCCAGACATTTACACAATTAGGTTGTCTTTTTCTATTACCACTACCTTCAGATCATTGTAAGGCTTGACAAGGGTTTGAAACCTTATTCTTTGTTCTTCTTTCTCATGTGCTTCCCTCTCTACAACCTTAAGATTAAATTTTGCAGTCTCCAAGACTACATTGGAAGCCTCAACTATTGAAGTCTCCCCAACTCTTTTTACTAGCAGATTTCTAGAGTATTCAGTGGGGTATGCCTCATTTCTTTTTCTATTATCTTCTCTTTTAAGAGACCACATTACAAGGGCATCATGGTCATCATTAAATACCACTCCCTTAGTTTCTTCTTATGCCTCCTTAATGGAAGAGCGTATAGTGGTCGTCTACTTCCTCATAACATCAAAAACTATTGCATCATTTATATTCCACTCAGGGAGAATCAACACTCCTACAGTATGCACCCTGGCTCTACCTTCTTCTGGTGTCATCTTCTCAAATTTCTCCATCAATTACCCTTTTATTTCATTTTCTATCTCATTAACATCCCTATTAGGAAACTCTTCTTTCTTCTTCTCACATAATTCCTTATATTGATTAATGTGCATTGTCCATAAGAATTGGAAGAATTCCCTAGTCTTAACAAAATTATCATCTGATAAAAAAGTCACACTAGACTGCTTTATGATGGGGTCTACTTCTTTACCAAAAAACTCAAACACGGTGAGGTCCATCTCTACTTTTTGGGTGCCTCCAACATCCCATCTTGGATCTCTTCATTGGTCACAAAAAAATTTCCCTCGCTACTTATTTGCATTAGTTTCTCAACAACTCCTTGCTCATTTAAGTGTAATGGGGACTGAGATGGAGAATACACATCTCCTCCACCTTGGCCCACATCTTCTTATCTTTTCCTTTTTGGAGAGGCCTGCACATCAATAGTATCATCCATGAGTCTCTTCCCTTTGCAAGTAGACGGTGCATCCCTACTTTTTTGTTGCACATGCAATACTATATTATATCCTGGCCTCTGTTGTATTGTGTAAATCCCCTGGGGAACAAGCTTGGCAAAGGGTGAACGACTCAAAATTATCTTCCCCTTTGCTAGATCAGACTGGATCAAATCATCTTTCTTCTCATTCAAGGTCTGCATAATCCCCTTAAAATGCTCCATTACAGCTTCAATTTTCCTTGCTCAAGGCTGGAAAGCCTTCAATGGGTCATAAATTTTATCAAAAAAATGGATAAACTCCAAGGTCTTTTTATAAGCTAGCCATTTTTCTTTATTTATATCTTGTTCATGTAGTTTAAACTCATTTCTTATTATGTCTTCAGGAAAATTGAACTAATGTTCCATGGAGACACACCAAGTTCTCTCTTTGAACATTCCATTAATAAATCCCTCATTGTCTGCACACCTAGGAACAATACTAGCTAGCATATAAGGCTGCAATACCTTATTCAGATGTACCCACCCACCCTTCATGATCACAAATTGATGGGCAATGGTTATAGTGGGAAAAAGAGTTCCCCTATTCCTCCCTATTAGAGTTACCTCTTGTAACCCACCAAACTATCTCAAAATTTTTGCTAACCCCACCTTCAAGGGGACTTGATATGGCAACACATAAGGTGTTCCTTTGAATCCATAGACTCTGAAAATTGTAGACACTTGATACATTATGATATCACCCCAATTGTGCACTATGGTAATGTCTTTCATGTACTGCTTTGGTCTAATCAATGTTAATAACCCCTTAGGAATCCTAGGGTTCTCAAATAATATTAATGCTCTAAGCCTAGATCCAAAATTCATGTCAAAGATGAAAAAAATAGCATCAGCACGGTCCCATGATAATTCAGTGTTCCATAACTGAATAGGCAATTGCTCACCATCTCTCTTATGTACAATCTCCATGGTCTGACTGAAATAGTCCACAACCTTGTATAAAAACATGTGCATTAGCATGGAGTACCACCCAAACAACCTATCAACTTTCATATTATGAATCCCAACCAAACCTTGATGAATCAGATCATCATCATATGGGGCAAAATCAAACATCACTGCAAGATGTGGATGTAATATGTGAACCATCATAAACATATAATGAATCGACATATGTGTTTCTACATCCTCACCAAATATGTAAGCCAATGATTGATACATAGCATGTGCTCTCAAACTAGAAAGATCTAATCTAATTGGTTTGGGGGTACTCGAACCAACCAAACACAAACTACCAACCTTATCAAAAAATTCCCTCAAAGGTCATGTCTTGAAATAATCCCTTGGAGCATCATAGACCTTTCTGAAATTATCGAAGTCTATCTCCTCTAGAAGTATAGAAGGATCATTCAATGAGAATACATTTATTATCTCATTTGTAGTTACACTTATAAAAACACGTCCATCTACATTTCTAACCACTCTTACCAAAGGATCATAGCACTTTTCTACTTGCAAGAGGATATCTATATCCATAAAAACACCGGGTAGAACCAATTTCCCAACATCAAATTGTCATAAGTTACTGTTCAGTGTATACACATTTCTCTGTGAATATGCAGTCTTAAAAAGGGTCAAACCAGTCATACCAACTTTGGGATCCCTTGTCCACATGCCCTTATCATATAATCCCTCACCTATCTGTGTCCTAGGGTTCTTCAAAATTATTTCCTTCATTTTTGAAGCATCATATATGGATGGAGGCAACAAATCTCACAAAAAAATGACCCTCTTTTGATAGTCAATTTCCCCCTTAAACTCCCTACGCAGTGCCATTTTAAACAACTAGGGTTTTGAACAAATAACTTTACGTACAATAATGACACAACCAACACTTTAATCCCTTAAAATTTCAATTTTGCAGTACCACAGCCACAAATATAAACAACTCAAATAATACAAAAAAATTCACCTACCACCTTTTGGAAATGGTTGCATTATGCAGAAAGAATCACCTTTCATCTGAGAGCTCTCAACATAATGTGCCAATTGAAATGATCATTTCTTGCCTTGTACCTTTGCAATATTCTGCATTTGCTTTGCACGATACACAATTAAACCATTCATCATGGAAAATTGTTGCCTACAATGTTCACAAAACACTTCATACCTCTAGTTCCAAAATTTTAAAACTGAGCCATCGATCTTCACCTTCCCAGCTGTAATACCCCAAAAATGGGCTATAGGTTCATTGACCTCCCATATCGACACATCGAATGAAATCGACATCGAAGTCCTAACCAAAGGCACATCTGAACATCATCGAATCCTAATTGATTATCTTAAATCCTGAATCGGGGAATATTCCTAGTAATATTCCTAATTATCATAATTATCTTTAATTTAATGATTATTTGGTGATAAATCCAATTTATCCTAAAGTTTGATTAATTGAATATTTTCATATTTAATTAATTAGATTTAATACTGCCACTTAATTGTTTAATTAAATTTAATTCTATCTATTATAAATTGTATTATTTAATTTTGACAATAAATCTAAAATCCTATGATTAATTGATTAAATTCAAAATTTAATTAATTAAAGCAAAGTTGTCATTATTTAATAATATAGTTTTTAATAAAAGTTTGATTAACCCATAAATTAATTATTTATTCTCAAAAATTAGTTAAGGTGAGAATAAATCACTTTATTTATTTATTAATTCACAATTATCCATGTGCACATTTAAAGAGTAGTTAAACTCCAAATTAGAAAATCAATGCAAGTTGTTAGCTTTTTGAAACTCAACATCATTTTGAGTTCAAAAGTTGATCTAAACTTCTAATTCAAGTTAAACTTTTCTTTTGCATGTTTTTGTGAGTTAAATATCCTTTTATTTAAAAATAACTCAAAAATCAACTTGAATTTATCTGAGTGATTTATGGCTTTCCCATGCACCTCCAAAGCCCTGGATTTCTATAAAATCAAGGCTTCAGCTCCTCATTTGGGATCCACAATCTTGCATACTTACGCTATCAAATTTGATTCAAAAGTTGCACAATCACACTGGAGAATTGGAATTGGAAGAATCAAGGCCTCTTACGAATCAAGGCTATTGTGAGATCAATCTTGTTTTTGCATATCATTGTTAGATAGATTTCATACCAAGTTTTTCATATAGATCAATTTCATATCAATTTTCATTCATAATTGCATAGAAAAATAAAAAATATAGATTAATTACATCATGTCTATATCTAGATTTCACATTCAAATCCTTCATTTAGGTGTCGTCAAGGTCACTAATCTCGATTTCAATCTGAGAGCATCATACTCGCATCTATTAGAAGGCAGTAAATTGCCTGGTTAGTTTAGATTCAATTACTTGCAAGATTTTGATTTTTGCTAACCTCTAATGTTTTACTGAAGTGTTGTGTCTGTAGATCAGGTACAAAATTCACACGCACATTTTTGGCACCCACCGTGGGGCCCTGATATGGGTTTCCAATTCAATTCTATCAATTTTTGTCTTTTTCTTCTCAGTTTCTATGCAAAACTGCAATTTTTACATTTTGTCCATACAATTTTCATATGAGTTTCTAACAAAATTTGTACCAGATCATACCCAGTGTCGTACGATAGTGTATTTAATCGAGGCTCATTTCAGATAGAACCCATTGTCATTTGGAATTTGAAGTGCCGTATGATTTGACACCCAGTGTCGTACGAGTTTCTGGACTGTCATCTGGGAGCAGACCCACTGTCGTACGAGTTTTGGCATCAGGTTTTCATTGTCATTTCATTTTTTAGGGTAGAGTGTTAGATTTGGTTTCCAGATTTCAACTAACTACTAATCTTAACAATTGAAATTCTCTATTTTTTATTGACTCCTGCTGATTTTGATTGGGGAAAAGTGCAAGAATTGCTAAAAATAGGTAAACATATACTAAGCACATTACAAGGAATTCAGGTAATCTTCTCAACTGATAAGACTTCAATTTGGACTTAAAACAAACATCTCATGTGTCTAGCTTGAGTGACTTTTATTGCTTTCCTATCACAGACTTCATTTGGGCTATAAAAATGAACATAGTTTGCTTTCAGCATCTTTGTTACACATAGTAATTAGGCCCCATGAACACTATTTATGGATCTTGAGAGAGTGGGTTTCCAGCAAAACTCTTCTCAATGAGGGATCCCTTGTAGGTGGGGAGGATACTTTGAGAGTCTCGCATTCTACTAGATCAGTGTGTCTACAACTTTTGATCGAGACATTCTCTCTCCGGAGGGGTTGATATCATAGATCTTTGTGAGATAATCTTAGTTGTAGCATGTCGAATTTATTTATCGACTGTGTTTGGGTTGAAAGTGGAAAGGTTAGAAGAGTATGCTCTACTCCCTTTTTGGGTAGTATCAGAAACTTGAATCCTTGAATCTAGAACCAGTCCCCATGTGGTATGCTTTGTGAGTCATCTTTAGAAAGGGTTAACCATAGTGGAAATTCCCTGAATTGGGCCAACCACGTTGATGGAACCTCAAGCGGTAATAGCCATTTTCGCCATGGTAGTGACAGCCGCTATATAAATGTCCTTGTGGAAGAAATCTCCATGGGTGTGGTTCATTGTTGGGTTGTCAGATCTCCCTAGCAGCTCCTAATTGATTAAATTCTTGGACTGTGTCAAAACCCTGGTGTGTCGGGATTGGAGTTCACCTCTTTGGATCATAAAAGTTGTAGAGTCAAACCATTACTAAAAACCATAGCGAGGCCAAATTTTTCATTTTCAGGAATATGTGCGTTATTGCAAAACTTTTCAGAACATACACAATTAGCACTCTCAGGGATTAGCACAATTTGGTCACTTGATTGTTCATGCGCAAGGTTGCTTTTTCCCTTGTTCATTATTTTTAGATGTGCTTGAAATCACTTGCTTGCTATTCTGTGTGCTTGTTTATCTACTTGGTTATTAAAAATGAACGAATCTGGTATAATCTTCAAATCTAGACAGTACAATTTGCAAAGAATCCAAAATTGAAAACCTCAAAATTTGTGAAATCTGAAGTGAAAAATCTTTTCTAGAGACAAAAGTCATACGAGTTTTGGTCAAGTGTCGTATGGTTGTGAACCCACTGTCGTATGATCCTACACCCATTGTCGTACGAGTCTTTCTACCAAAAAATTCAAAAAGAAGTCAAACCTACTATCAACTATCATTTCATAACATACCCACTGTCGTACAAGCTTTGCAACTATCATTTCATAACATACCCACTATCGTACGAGTCTACAAAGTGTCGTTTGGAAATTTTTTTGAAAGTTGTCAGAAAATTGTCAGAATTGCCAAATAACCAGCTTTTCTAGCCTAATTTTGGAATCTGTCAAATCACTGTGTCAGGAACAAAGCAATAGCTATTGAAAATCCTATCATTTTCCAAAAGTGACCTTTTGAATCTGATCCAGTCTTCTATTTACTCAATTTGAGTTCTTTTCATCTTGTGTCAAAACCTTGTCAGATCTATCTATCTTCAATCAATCTTCAAAAATAGACTAAGTGTTGTGAACTCATGTCCACTATCTTTTGGGCAATCTACTCATACATCTAGGGCACAATATCCTTCACCCATGTCTAATTGAATCTTCAAATCAATCATAATCTTGACAAGGTTGCGTCATCCAATTTTCTCAAATCAGATCATCTTCAGTTGTCTTCATCATTTTCTTTGATTTCACCCAAGGTTAATGGTGGAAACCAGAGCTACCTCACACAAGAAATCTAGAGAAACATCCCAGATCTTACCTTTGACTACTACCTAGGGTCCAACTTGTGAGAAACTCATTAATTTTGGTCTTTACGAAGATGACGGTCATGGCAACTTGTGATTAAAAACTGGTTACGTACCTCCTCCATCAACTCACAGAGGTAATCAACAAACTCCTCCTCGATCTATCCCAAGAAGTTTTAGAACTCCCACCATGTCTCAAGCAGGGACGAACCACGGCTCTCAAGGAGCTCAATCTCAACATGGTGCAGATCAGGCACCCACACCTGAAGAAATTGCTCGATATCAAAATAATGATGAATTCAAGAAAATGATGAGGCATTTCTTGAAGGAAGATAGGGAAGCATACTTCCTAGAGTTGGCTCACCAAGGAGCTAAACTTCCTCCTAACTTTAATGTCAAAGATATCATCACACATGAGGAAGAAACTCCAATCATGGCTATGATTAAGCAAATGGATGCTATGCAAGTCAAACTAAATAAGCTTGAAAAAGAAAAAGAACCCAAGGAGTTCTCCATGGAGGCCCTATGTCCTTTTCCATTTGACAAAGACCTATACATGCTGCCATTCCCAAAAAGAGTGGAGATGCCAAAGTATGATAAATATGATGGACACTCTGATCCTCAAGATCATGTCAAAGAGTTCTATACGCAATCCATGGAGTTCATGCATGAAACAACCTATTTGATGCGTCTCTTTCCTAGATCTCTGGGAGGAGCATCTATTCATTGGTTTTCAAGATTACCTCCTACGATTACAACTTTTGAGGAGTTGATTAAACTATTTTATCAACAATACTCCTACAATATTCAACACCCAGTCACCATGATCGATATTTGTAACCTCAAGCAATATCCAGGAGAACCATTCCTAACATTCCTCAAGAGGTGGTGAAAGAAGTTCTCTCTATATGCTAGACCAATTCTCGAAATGGAGAAACTTGAAATCTTTATCAATAATCTTATTCTAGAGATCAACTACCCATTAAAAATGCAAGATCATACATCTTTTGATAAAATGGTAGATAATGCAATCAAGATTGAGAAAATACTTGTCAAGAAAGGAGACATCACACTTCAAAAAGACAAGTACGAATCTGGATCTGGATCTAGTTCGAAAGATAAAAACAAAAATTGGAACAAGAACAAAGGCATCGTCACAAATGGCATTGTTGATACTGTTCACGCCCCATCAAAGGCACTAGCCTACAATCTAACTCTTGGTTCCCAAGCCATTAAAGCTTCAGAACAAAAGTCATCTGAACCATTTCAAAAGAAACCAGAATACAAATCTTGGGATAAAAAGTGAAAATTCACTCCTCTTGGAGAATCTTTAGATTCAGCTATGAGAACCCTACTAGCTAATAATATCATTTCTTTACCAGCAATCTGACAATCTGATCCAGATCCCAAGCCACATTGGTGGAAAGAAAATGAATTCTATGATTTCCATCGAGGTAAAGGTCACAAAACTAATAACTGCTTATGGTTGAAACACACTATTCAAGATTTGATTAATAAGGGAGACATCGTGATTGACAATCCTAAAAGCAATAACGATCACATAGCATTCACAGAACCATTTCCACAACATGGTCAAGGAGTTTCATCTTCCCAACCTAACATGGGGGCAAAAGTCAATTATGCTTACCCTGGAAATGATGTTGTCATCAATATGGTTGAACCATGTCTCTTTGAGAATTGCAATGCCATCACTATTGTACGAAGAGAAAGAGATCATTCCTCAGCTAATGCAGTTACTAGATCACAAGCTCAGGCCCATCTGAATGGACAAATCCTAGATTCATCTAATGTCCCTAAGATACCCTTCAATCTTTCATCTGCTTCCAAACAGAAGGCTGCTTCCAAATCTTCCAATCTAAACGATACAAGACCTACATCTTATAGCATTGTCTAGCAACTTTAGCACACAAATGCCAAAATCTATATGTTTGAATTGCTTCGAATATCCGTAGCTCACAGAAATATCCTAGACAAAGCTTTGCTCGGATCTAATGTTCCTGATGACCTAGATTTAGACAGATTCCAGACCATGGTTGGACATCTTACATTGCCGCAATACATCTCCTTTTCAGAGGAAGATGACAACTCCTTGAGTCACCTACATAATCAACCTTTTCATATAGAGGTCTTGATCCAGTATCATAGAGTCAAACATGTGTTGATAGATGGGGGCGCTGGCCTAAACATTTGTTCTTACAACTTGATCACACAGTTGGGATTCTCAGAAATGGCTATTGATCCTCGAAAGAAGATTACCATAAAAGCCTATGATGAACAAGAAATATCTTCTAAGGGAACCATTGTCTTACCCATCTAAGTGGGCCCAGTCATCAGAGATACCACATGTGAGGTGCTTGATCTACCATTGGCTTACAACATCCTTCTAGGGAGACCATGGATACATGAAATGCAAGCTATTCCTTCTATGTACCATCAATGTTTAAAATTTCCCTATGAAGGAGTAGAGGTTACTATCCTAGCAGATCTAAGTACTACTTGCAATACACTAAAGGAAGGTGCTGATAAGCTTGTTCCCAATAACATAGAATCTTCCATCAAGCAGCTAAATGTTGCTTCAACATCCAAAATGGAAGACATTGCTAAAGAGGTCAATATCAAAGAAAATGGGATGGGAGAATACACTATAGATCCAGTCTTGTCTTTGACATCTCTCCCTATCTCACCTAAGTCATATGGACAATCTTTGAAGTAGCCCAAATTAGAACCTAAGGCACCTCAGGAAGTGTATAAAATAAAATTTGTGGTGGAGCAAGTATCCAGGAAAGATTTTGAAGAGGATGAAGTCATGCTCTCATGGCTATACAAAGATGAATCTGAGTCCAAAACTATTCAAACTAGTGACTCTATAGTGCCTAAGATTCCTTCTAAGTCATATGGTCTAGGGAACAAATTGATTACTAAAATGGGATATATAGGAAAAGGACCTCTAGGGTTACAAGGAAAAGGTCTTTTGTCACCTCTTGACCATTTGGGTCATAAAAACAAGAGCAAAACAGGCCTAGGATTTAAGAAGAAACCCTATCACCTCAAAGGCAATTATTCTTATGTCATAGAAAAAATTGCACTAGGAGAACCCCTTCTCAAGAAGGAAGAGACAGAACCCTCTAATAGTGATTCAGATAGCTCAGAGCTCATCTCCTATGAATGTATTCTAGAGAAAATCAAAGATCTCCTTGATGTAGAAGATGATCCCATAAAGAGAATCAACGTAGTAGAAACACAAGAACCTACTATAGAACAAGAGATAGTTGCAACACAAGAACCAACTAATCTCAAAGATGATCAAATAGATCAAGAAGAAGGTGGTAGCTATTTTGACACAGATTCCCATGAATATGAATTCAAATCTGAAACTGAGGGTAACCCTTCTTGGGGCATTCATCCTAACTTTACACATATTCTAAGATTTCCTAGAGATCCTGCATCAGAAGATTAATCAAATGACTATGAATGGGGAGCCATTCCAGAGGAAGATGAGCTTATCACAGAGAAATATGTTGATACTATTCACCAATATGCACCTACTCCCAATGTAAGTCGAGAGTGAAATAATGAACTTAACGTGTCTGATCCACCTAGAGCTAAATTGGACTCCCACGATGACATTGAGCCTATTCACGAGTTAAACATTTTGAGCTGTAATATCACCTTCAAACTTGAGCATCAGGTCGGTACCAATGATGATAGATCCATATCCGTTAACACCATTTCCCAAGCCTTTCCCAATGTGACTATCCAATGTCCTGATCTTATTGACCAAACTTCCACAAATCCAAGCCATGGTGTTTACACCTTTCCCAATGACTATGCCCTTACTTTTTACCTCAATGCAGTTGAGCCTATGAGGACTTCCATCAGCGAACCAAGTGTCAACATGACCGAGTTAGACATCAAATATCTTAGTCAAAATAATAAAAGCAAAAATAAAAATAAAAGGAGTTCTGAGGGTGAAAACCACTTTGTGGCAATCTCAGAACCCAAAATAGTAAAGAAAATAGACGTATCCAAAGGTGAAAACCTCTCTAAGGTGCCTAAGGATGAGATATTTGATGTCTTTCCAAGTCATTTACAAGACAGATCTCCAGTTCTAATTGAGCCCACTCAATCTATCAATTTGGGTACATCAGAGGAACCACAATTGGTACATGTAGCACAATCATTATCAGAAGAAGAGAAGCAAAAATTTACTACATTCTTAATAGAAAAAAAGATCAACTTTGCATGGAAATATTTAGATATGCCAGGGTTGGATCCAAATCTTATCATGCACCATCTATCTATTGCTCCTGGAGTAAAACCTGTGAAACAAAAATTGAGAAAGATGCATCCTCATGTTGCACTCTTGGTCAAAGCTGAATTAGAGAAACTCCTAAAAGCCGGATTCATCCGTGTCATAGACTATACAAAGTGGATCTCTAATATTGTACCTATTTCTAAACCAGATGGTTCAATTAGAGTGTGTGTAGACTTTAGAGATGTGAATAGAGCATGCCCTAAGGATGATTTTCCACTACCTAACATTGATATGATAGTGGACATGACTGCAGGTTTCAAGATATATTCCTTAATGGATGGTTTCTCTGGATACAACCAAATAAAAATTTCTCTAGAAGATCAAGAGAAAACTGCTTTCACATGTGCATGGGGTACCTTCTATTGGAATGTCATGCCATTTGGACTTAAGAATGCTGGTGCTACATATCAAAGAGCAATGACATCTATTTTTCATGATATGATGAATAGAACAATGGAGGATTATGTGGATGATACATTAGCAAAATCTATGATCAGAACTGAACATCTAAAAGACTTGAGCATGATCCTAGACAGAATGGAAAAGTTTAGTCTCTGACTAAATCCTAAGAAGTGTGCTTTTGGAGTCACTTCTGGAAAACTCTTGGGATACATAGTCTCAAAGAAAGGTATTGAAGTTGATCCAGCTAAGTTGAAAGCCATCATGGAGATGCAACCTCCCAAAAACATCAGTCAAATGAGAACCCTACAAGGGAGGGTGCAATCTATCAGGAGATTTATATCACAGGTTGCTAACATATCACAACCCTTCACAAAGACATTACATAAAGGTGTGACCTTTGCATGGAATAATTAATGTGAAAAGAACTTTGACCATATCAAAGAATACTTATCCAATCCTCCAATTTTGATGCCTCCTATTCATGGGAAGCCTTTGATACTTTATGTCTCCGCAACTGATACATCACTGGGGGCATTATTAGCTCAGCATGATGAAAATAAGAAGGAAAGAGCCATATACTACATCAGCAGAACTTTAGTGGCTTGAGAAGAACTAGTCTATGATTGAAAAATCATGTGTAGTTGTGATCTTTGCATCACAGAAACTGAGACACTACATGTTAGCTCATACCACTCATTTGGTAGCTAAGATTGATCCACTCAAATACCTACTAAGTAAAGCTGCCCTTATAGGCAGATTAGCCAAATGGGTTATGCTCTTAAGTGAATTCGACATAGAATATGTTGAAAGAAAAGCTATTAAAGGTCAAGTTATTGCTGATCAATTAGCAGATGCACCTTTGTTTGATGATACACCAACGCAAAAGGAATTTCCAGATTCCTCTATCATGAACATTTCTTCTAGAGAATGGAAATTATTCTTTGATGGCTCCTATACATAGAATGGATTTGGGGTGGGTATATTGTTCATAACTCCTCAAGGATACTCCATCCCTAAAGCATTCAGATTAAAGTTTCCATGCACAAACAACATTGTTGAATATGAAGCCCTTCTTAATGGCATGAAATTGGCAATTGAGTGGAGGGTTACAGAGATACACATTCATGGAGACTCACAACTTGTTATCCATCAAGTCAATGATGTGTACCAAACAAAAGATGAAAATCTCATTCCATACAAAATAATGGTAGATGATCTAAAGAAGTACTTCATCTCTATCACATTTGAGCAAATTCCTAGAATAGAGAACAAGGTTGCAGATGCAATGGCAACATTATCTACTCTATTACAACAACCTGAACATGAGTTACGCTATGAGTTCCTGGTGGAAGCCCTATACTATCCTGCATATGACTCCCCTGAAACCCGCATGATATGCACTGTTGTAGGTTATGATTCATCCAGATACAAAAACATCTTTTCCTATCTCAATGACCAAATCATTCCCGATTCCTTTAACCGGTTTGAGAAGCGAAACCTTATCCGTACCGCATCTTGATATGTCATCATTGGTAACGATCTGTACAAATGAGGTCTAGATGGTACACTACTTAGATGTTTAGAATGGGAAGAGTCTCAATGTGCATTGGAAGAAGTCCATGAAGGCATATGTGGGTCACACTCAAATGGTTTAACACTAGCTTGAAAACTTATTAGGGCTGGGTACTATTGGCCAGACATGGAAAAAGAGGCTATCAAATTCACTAAAAATTGTCAACAATGTCAAGTTCATGGCAACTTGATTCATGCTCCAGGGAGAGATCTAATTCCCTTTACTACACAATGGCCTTTTCAACAATGGGCTTTTGATCTTATAGGTGCTATCCATCCACACTCTTCTAATGGGCATACCCATATAATCACAACCATAGATTATTTTACAAAATGGGCAGAAGCAGTTCCCTTAACACAAGCAATAGGGAAATAGATATCTATGTTCATCTTGAACTACATCATATGCAGATATGGGATCCCACATTCCATAATCACTGATAATGGGGGACAATTCAAAAACAAGGACCTAGATGATTTATGTGCTAAATTCAAGATTACACAACATTGGTCTTCTATCTACTATCCTCAGGGGAATGGACAAGCAAAAGCTTCAAACAAAAATCTGTTGAAGATCTTACACAGAACAGTTAATAAAATAGGAAGAGACTGGCATCTCATGATCAATCCAACTCTCTGGGCCTACAGGACAAGTATCAGAATGCCTACTGGGGCTACTCCATTCGCTTTAGTATATGGGTCTAAAGCGGTACTGCCTATTGAGGTTGAAATCCCATCATTAAGAATTAGAATGTAGGGTCTAATAACTGATGATGACTACAGAGTGTCTAGGTTGCAAGAACTTGAACTACTAGATGAGCGCAGACAAGTAGCGTATGATCATCTCAGAGTATATCAAAAGAGAATGTCTAGAGGCTACAACAAGAAAGTCAGACATAGAGAATTTTAGGTTGGTGATCTAGTCTTGAGAGAGAATCCTAAAAATCAATCACATCGAGAACGCAAGGGGAAATTTGAACCCAACTGGCTGGGTCCCTTTGTAATCATTGCTACTTTTGTCTCTAGTGCATATCAAATCTCAACGACTGAAGGAGAATAGCTCTGAGAACCAATCAATGTTCTCCATCTGAAGAAATTCTATGTCTAAGGCATTCAATATTTGGTAAAATGTCCTGAAAAAATCATAAAAATTTGAAAAAGTCCAAAAAAAAATGAACATCTTGGTGAAAACCTAGCAATAGGCGCCTCGATGATTCACAAAAAAATAAAAAAATATCAAAAGTACAAAAAATAAAAAGATATCAAAAGTACAAAAAAAATTGAAAAATGAAAAATACAAAAAAATTGAAAAATGAAAAATACAAAAAAATGAGAAAAAGAAAAAAAGTGCCTCGGTGAAAACTTGGAAACAGGCGCCTTGGTAGAAAAAATAGAATCTCTACCAAGATGGTGAAAACCTGGCAAACGGGTGCCACTTGTTCAAACTACTCCATCTATCAGCGCAATCTTGGTCTTTCCCAACTTTCAGTCTGCTTTAGTCTGTATATATCCTTGTTTCAATAAAGTCGGTCTGTACACCAATCAGCTCAAACGTCTATATCCTATCAATGTTCAAACTTGGGGGCAATCAATGCCATATCCTATGGTCTCCAGTATACCTCAGAAGAGTCATTTCCAGTCAGAGTCCTTTGAAGCTTCATTTGAGTCAGTCAGTCAGTCTCGTCTCCAGAGAAGATTTTGCATCTACCACAATGCAATCAAACATTAAAAAAAAATGAAAACAATGTATGCTTATTCATGCTTTTATCTCTTTGTATGCTTACTGATTCGCATTGAGATTTTTGCATATTGTGTCCCTTCGAGCTCTTCGATGATGTCCTTTATAGGATTTAGAGAGTGATGACTGGAGGCATGATCTTTTCTTGGTTTTCTGCTTGTATGTGAAAATCTAATAACTTTGGAAATTCTAGATTGAAATGGTGTCTATCTGTAAGAGCCTCTATCTCGAATTGGATGGCCATGAGTACCTCGACCATTGATACCTAAAAAATTCAAGGAAGTTTGATCTCACTATTGTCTTTTTGAGTATGTTCTTTCTCCTACTATGAAACATAATCTTACCTAAGGATGTGAAAGATAAAGGGTCACTACAGGTAATTCACACTGGATTTAGGATGATCTCTTGACTGCTTGATGTGTTTGTAAATGCAAGGCATATTCAGGTCATCACAACATTTATGTTTTGATGCTTATACAAATTGCTATATCAAAATGGACATGATATTCAGGTCATCCTGGCGTTTGTGCCTTGGTGCTTATATCTAATCCAACATTTTGAAAATAAAATCAATATTCATATATCCATGGTTGTTGACCAGTGGGTGTTGTATTGATTCTTGTGCATACAAATTGATATTCATATGTCTATGGTTTCATAGCTAGTGGGCATTGTATTGATTTATTCGGTTACCTAAAAGTTCAATGATGACAAAAAATCAACACATGATCAGTGACTAGGTCCTAGGTCTTAGGTTACATTTCATTTTGCATGTCTCTCTTTGCATTTTTCACTTTGCATGATCTCACAAATGTTTGAAATAGACTTCAAAGCTTAAATGATTCTTTAATCACATCTGCAAATTTAAATGAGAGTTGTGCCTAACTCGAAGGTCTCTTCATAGAATCGCAAGCAAAACCTATCCTAGGTTAAACATCCTTTTGACATGAGACTGAGTACTTGTCTTCATCAAAACTTGCTAAACATATCATGTGTATCATTTCATTTACATTTCATATCATTACCATCTATTGCATTATATTTCATCCATTTACATAAGCATAAAAACATACATCATTTCATAATCATTACATTTACATAAACATCCATACATATGAAAGAAATCATTGCATTGCATTGATCCATACATACATTCTACACTACTCATAGCATAAACATCACATGATATCATCATAAATCAAAATCATGACAAGTACAAATGAAGTCACAACCAACATCTCGATCTCATATATATCATAGACTCGAAGTATGTTAGAGGTGCACTACTAGCACAATGTACAAAAAGAATGAGCTCCTGAGAGCTATCAGAGTCAGAACAATATATCAATGATCAAAACACATAGAGTTTATCAAAATGTAAGTACATGGATCAACTATCAGCATGCTCCTCTGTATCTGGTGGAGGAGGAGGTGGTGCATCTGGTATAACCTTTGCTCTCGACACCCTGGCCCCCTCTGATGCTGCCATATAATATGAGTATGTGGGTACTCTCTGCACAGTAGGGACAACAGCATAGTATGCCAACACATAATATGAAGCCCGTGAGGTCTGGTGGGTCACCTCTGTCTGTAATCTCTGAACCTCTAACCGAAGCTCTATGCGCTATTTATCTGCCTCCAGATACCTCTCCTCCCACCTAGCACTCTGTACCTTCAGGTCTCAGACTAGAGCTTTGAGACGTCTGATAATCTCTACTGAAGTGAGAGGAATAGGAGGATCTACCTTAGCTGCTGGCATCTCTGTATCCTGCGCTCCCTGTGCTAGTATCTCTGGCTGTTGGTCAGTAATACCTGCTCTCTATGCCTTACAATGTCTAACCTTTGTACCTAGATCAAACAGCTCATTTGCACCTATATCTATACCTCCACCTACATCCTGGTGAGCTACTAATAAATCCTCTGTTGAACCAACATCACCCAGAGTACCACCCTTGCCCCTGGTCCATCTATGAGAACCTGTGGATGTACCTACTATAGAAGAAGGATGAGGGGGCCTCACATGTCCTACTGACCTTTGTGGTGGAGCCATAGCTCTAGGTCGGGGTGGTGTCAGATGCACTACCTATGGTCTCAGACCCTGTACAATGGGGGCACCTGTAACATCCATCACCTCCTCCATGGAGGGTATCAACTCTGTAGGATCTGAGAATCTGTATATGGGGTGATCTGCACACCAAGATATATATATCCATCTTTGACACCTGCATCGACCACCTATGGATGATAGTTCCAGTCTCTCCCAACAATAGTGCTATACTCTTGTACACATAAGGAATACGTGAGTCGAGCTGTCCATCCAAGGCCGATCTCATGTATTATACGAGCATATGCAGTGTACTCCTATGTAGCATCCTGAATGCATCCATACTAACGCCAGACTCTGGTAATAAAAAATCACTCCAAAATAGTGGAGGACTGCCCGATAAGTATACGACTCTGGAAAAGGAAGTTGTACTGCTCCCTCGCAGTGGGCCGGACCTCTATCTGCAAGTAAGGTCTCCATACCACAAAAGTCATGTCATCTAAACAATGCTACTAGTACTTTGTATGTCCCATCCGAACCTGTGTGACATAACCTGCATAAGCATATATAATGGGCTCCTGTGGCTGTCGCTGTGACTGAAAAACTGGTCTCAAGACTAGGATATGCTCCCAGGCCCATATCTGTAATACAAGAGCTCCAGAAGTGAAACTCTTACAATCTTGATACACAACCTCGTGCATCTTTGAAAACATATGTGCAAGAAGGCACTAACCCCAAGCAAGCTCAGTGGGAGTAGCCATCAGAAGTGCTGCCATCAGGGCCCATCCCATCAAAAAGTTGTTCTGCTGATGGGCCGGCATGATAATCTCTACAATCATCCTAGCGATAATGCACTCTAGACTGTGCGTCTGACCATATCTCTATAATTAATCTATATTTTTATTTTTCTATGCAATTATGAATGAAAACTAATATGAAATTGATCTATATGAAAAACTTGATATGAAATCTATCTAACAATGATATGTAAAAACAAGATTGATCTCACAATAGCCTTGATTCGTAAGAGGCCTTGATTCTTCCAATTCCAATTCTCCAGCGTGATTGTGCAACTCTTGAATCGAATTTGACAGCGTAAGTATGCAAGATTGTGGATCCCAAATGAGGAGCTGAAGCCTTGATTTTATAGAAATTCAGGGCTTTGGAGGTGCATGGGAAAGCCATAAATCACTCAGATAAACTCAAGTTGATTTTTGAGTTATTTTTAAATAAAAGGATATTTAACTCACAAAAACATGCAAAAGCAAAGTTTAACTTGAATTTGAAGTTTAGATCAACTTTTGAACTCAAAATGATGTTGAGTTTCAAAAAGCTAACAACTTGCATTGATTTTCTAATTTGGAGTTTAACTGCTCTTTAAATGTGCACATGGATAATTGTGAATTAATAAATAAATAAAGTGATTTATTTTCAACTTAACTAATTTTTGAAATAAAACAATTGATTTATGGGTTAATCAATTATTAAAATCAAACTTTATTCCAATTAAATAATATCATTAAATATGACAATTTGTTTTAATCAATTAAATAAGAATTTAATCAATTAATGATAGGATTTTGGATTTATTGTCAAAATTAAATAATACAATTTAGGAATAAATATAATTAACTTCAATTAAACAATTAAGTGGTAAAATTAAATCTAATTAATTAAATATTGAGAATTAAAACCAGAAATGTGTGTGTGAAGTTTGTACCTGATCTGCGGACACAACACTTCAGTAAAACATTAGAGGTTAGCGAAAATCGAAATCTTACAAGTAATTGAATCTAAACTAACCAAGCTATTTACTGCTTTCTAATAAATGCGAGTATGATGCTCTCAGATTGAAATCGAGATCAGTGACCTTGACAACACCTAAATGAAGGATTTGAATGCGAAATCTAGATATGAATCCGATGTAATTAATCTATATTTTTGGTTTTTCTATGAAATTATGAATGAAAACTTGATATGGAACTAATCTATATGAAAAACTAATATGAAATCTATCTAACAATGATATGCAAAAATAGGATTGATCTCACAAAAATGTTGATTCTCAAGAGGCCTTGATTCTTCCAATTCCAATTCTCCAGCGTGATTGTGCAACTCTTGAATCAAATTTGACAGCGTAAGTATGCAAGATTGTGGATCTCAAATGAGGAGCTGAAGCCTTGATTTTATAGAAATCTAGGGCTTTGTAGGTGCATGGGAAAAGCCATAAATCATTCATGATAAACTCAAGTTGATTTTTGAGTTATAATAAAGAGATGATTAACTAACAAAAATCATGCAAAAGAAAAGTTCAACTCGAATTAGAAGTTTAGATCAACTTTTGAACTCAAAAAGATGTTGAGTTTCAAAAAGCTAACAACTTGTATTGATTTTCTAATTTGGAGTTTAACTGCTCTTTAAATGTGCACATGGATAATTATGAATTAATAAATAAATAAAGTGATTTATTTTCAACTTAACTGATTTTTGAAATAAAACAATTGATTTATGGGTTAATCAATTATTAAAATCAAACTTTATTCCAATTAAATAATATCATTAAATATGACAATTTATTTTAATCAATTAAATAAGAATTTAATGAATTAATGATAGGATTTTGGATTTATTGTCAAAATGAAATAATACAATTAAGGAATAAATATAATTAACTTCAATTAAACAATTAAGTGGCAGAAATAAATCTAATTAATTAAATATTGAGAATATTCAATTAATCAACTTTAGGATAAATAGGATTTATCACCAAATAATCATTAAATCAAAGATAATTAGGATAATTAGGAATATTACTAGGAATATTCCCCCGATGCAGATTTTGAGATAATCAATTAGGATTCGATAATGTTCAGATGTGCCTTAGGTTAGGACTTCAATGTCGATTTTGTTCGATGTGTCGATATAGGAGGTTAATGAACTTATAGCCCATTTTGGGGGTATTACATTTTGCCCCTCTTTGAATTGTTGTGCGAAGCGCAGTGGTTCAAAGACAGTCTGTGTATGATGTTGAAACTGATGTGGAAAGATAAACTAATTGAAAGATTTGAAGATATAGGTCCTGAATGACCAAAGATAATGTTCACTATAGCAGTGATGAACTGATGATTACGAAAGAGTGTCAAAACACCTGATTCTGAACCTTATGATTGCGAAGAAGTGAGTGACCGATTCCAGACCCGATTGTCCTTGTATGAATCATATAGGTATCACATCTGAACCCTTCAGTCACTGAAGAACCAAGGAAATAACACTAATGAACCAATGGTTATGAAAAACTAATACAGTTTACAAGATTAGGAGAATATCAGATTGATATGGATTTCGATGAATCTGATATGCCCCAAGCGATGATAGATTTGCCCCGAGCGATGAGGACTTTTGATGAATCAACAACTAGACGTGGTTGTTGTCTTGATTATTGATGAAAGATATGATTTCAAATTTGATTACAAACTTTGAATGATGTGCAATACCATGCCCCCTTCAAGATTAAAATTGAAATCTGACAAGAAAAGTCAGCGTTGATAGTTTAGAAGCATGTTAATTGATTGGAGAAATGGTTATACACGTCCAAGAACACTTTCTGCATCATTTGGAGGTCCTGGAGACCAAGTTTGACTAGGTTTGACCATGAGTTGACCATAGTTAACCAAGTTGAAATTTTGATAGTTTGATGTAAGATAAGCAGTTAGGTTGAATACTGGATTTCTGTGATGATTGAAGGTCGAATGTGCAAGTAGTAGACCGTCCTGGGTCCAAAAATTTTAAATCATGATTTTGACATATTAAACGATCTCAGATTTCAATTTTGATCCCAAAAATGGATTCAGAATGTCGAAATTAGCCAGGGGTGCAATTTTTGTGAAAAACGGAGCACTTTTGAAAATTAGGTCAAAAGCTATATATAGGTCAGAAAGGTCATTTTCAAATCATTTCAACCATTTGACTTTGGAGATCTTGTGGAGCCCTCTGAAGGAGAAAATGGCAGAGCAGCAAGAACCAAAGGTACCTGTGAGTTCACACTGATTTGAGCGCAGCCGGAGACACCAGAGACCTGGACGATACGGACATCCGGTATGTGGACCTCTTTACCTCTTTGAAATTTCAATTTTTCCATGTTTTGTAGCATTTTAAAAAATTTTGAAACGTGTTTTTAAATTTTAATTCCGCATGTGTGAAAACTCATATGAGTCCCCAGTGGGACTCGTACAACACTTCAATTTAATTTCCTTTGTTATTTCATGTCCACCCATGTGTCATATGAGAGGGACTCGTCTGTCGTACGACATTTCATCGGGTCCTTTCTCTGTCGTATGATACCGGGCACAATGTCATATGACCATGGTTTGTCGTTTGGGCTATTGTGGAGTGTTGTACGACTTTCGGTGCTAGTCTGGAGTGTCATTTGGAAAATAGTGAGCTAAAAATTGATTCTTAGGTCAAAAATTTGATTTTCCTGATTACTGACTCTTTTTTTTTACCCACCTTCTGAAGTACCAAACTGTCCAATTCCTATACTAGAAGCTTGATTTTGGATCCAATTTTTGATATAATACCCTATTTCTGTGTAATATAGGTCACATATCCAGATGTTCATGTCCAACATTCTCATCCAGCGACCCAGAGATTATGCATCGTGCTTCTTGATCCTATTAGGCACATCTTGCTACATGTGGTTTCGAGTACCTGATTCATTTACCCGATATTAGGGTAAATCATGGCCTTTTGACGACACTGATTGAGAGATTCCATTATGAGACACAGACCTTCCATCTACCTATCGGGGAGATCACTGTGACTCTCAAGGATGTTTATAGGATATTACGCATTCCCTTCCATAGCACTCGGCGTCCAGATTATGTGAGTGCTGGGTAGATTGGTCTTCATGCTTTTAGGCATCTATTCAGGGATGACACATAGTTGATGAGGTCCATTTCCAATATTCAACCTAACTGCTTATCTTATATCAAACTATCAAAATTTCAACTTGGTTAACTATGGTCAACTCATGGTCAAACCTAGTCAAACTTGGTCTCTAGGACCTCCAAATGATGTAGAATGCATTCTTGGACGTGTATAACCATTTCTCCAATCAATTAACATGCTTCTGAACTATCAACATTGACTTTTCTTGTCAGATTTCAATTTTAATCCCGAAGGGGCATGGTATTGCACATCATTCAAAATCTGTAATCAAATTTGAAATCATATCTTTCATCAGTAATCAAGACAACAACCATGTCTAGTTGCTGATTCATCAAAAGTCCTCATCGCTCGGGGCAAATCTATCATCACTTGGGGCATATCAGATCCATCGAAATCCATATCAATCTGATATTCTCCTAATCTTGTAAACTGTATCAGTTTTTCATAACCATTGGTTCATTAGTGTTATTTCCTTGGTTCTTCGGTGACTGAAGGGTTCAAATCTGATACCTATATGATTCATACAAGGACAATCAAGCCTAGAATCAGTCACTCACTTCTTCGCAATCATAAGGTTCAAATCAGGTGTTTTGACACTCTTTCGTAATCATCGGTTCATCACTGCTATATTGAACATTATCTTTGGTCATTCAGGACCTATATCTTGAAATCTTTCAATCAGTTTATCTTTCCACATTAGTTTCAACATCATACACAGATTGTCTTTGAACCACTGCGCTTCGCACAACAATTCAAGGAGGGGCAAAATGTAATACCCCAAAAATGGGCTATAGGTTCATTGACCTCCCATATCGACACATCGAACGAAATCGACATCGAAGTCCTAACCAAAGGCACATCTGAACATCATCGAATCCTAATTGATTATCTTAAATCCTGAATCGGGGAATATTCCTAGTAATATTCCTAATTATCATAATTATCTTTAATTTAATGATTATTTGGTGATAAATCCAATTTATCCTAAAGTTTGATTAATTGAATATTTTCATATTTAATTAATTAGATTTAATACTGCCACTTAATTGTTTAATTAAATTTAATTCTATCTATTATAAATTGTATTATTTAATTTTGACAATAAATCTAAAATCCTATGATTAATTGATTAAATTCAAAATTTAATTAATTAAAGCAAAGTTGTCATTATTTAATAATATATTTTTTAATAAAAGTTTGATTAAATGATTGATTAACCCATAAATTAATTATTTATTTTCAAAAATCAGTTAAGGTGAGAATAAATCACTTTATTTATTTATTAATTCACAATTATCCATGTGCACATTTAAAGAGCAGTTAAACTCCAAATTAGAAAATCAATGCAAGTTGTTAGCTTTTTGAAACTCAACATCATTTTGAGTTCAAAAGTTGATCTAAACTTCTAATTCGAGTTAAACTTTTCTTTTGCATGTTTTTGTGAGTTAAATATCCTTTTATTTAAAAATAACTCAAAAATCAACTTGAGTTTATCTGAGTGATTTATGGCTTTCCCATGCACCTCCAAAGCCCTGGATTTCTATAAAATCAAGGCTTCAGCTCCTCATTTGGGATCCACAATCTTGCATACTTACACTGTCAAATTTGATTCAAGAGTTGCAAAATCACACTGGAGAATTGGAATTGGAAGAATCAAGGCTATTGTGAGATCAATCTTGTTTTTGCATATCATTGTTAGATAGATTTCATATCAAGTTTTTCATATAGATCAATTTCATATCAGTTTTCATTCATAATTGCATAGAAAAATAAAAAATATAGATTAATTACATCGTGTCCATATCTAGATTTCACATTCAAATCCTTCATTTAGGTGTCGTCAAGGTCACTGATCTCGATTTCAATTTGAGAGCATCATACTTGCATCTATTAGAAGGCAGTAAATCGCCTGGTTAGTTTAGATTCAATTACTTGCAAGATTTCAATTTTTGCTAACCTCTAATGTTTTACTGAAGTGTTGTGTCTGTAGATTAGGTACAAAATTCACACACACACCAGCACATTAAACGGCTATCACGAAATTGACCAGTGAAGACAAATTTATTAACCTGGGTGAACGCGTGTCGAATAGGACACGCGTTGACCAGTCACAATCCTATGATCACTAACCTATGATCACTTTTCCTTTAAGGCTTCACGCATGTCATCGATGTTCTCTTACATCTATTGGTTCTTTATCGATTTAGATATCCATGAAGCCACTTATAAATCAAAACACGCGTCAACAACTCGTTATCCCACGATGGTTAAAAATCCTCTATCTCTTCTTCAAGGAATAACACTTGTCATGAGATATTTCTACATATATAAATCTTTTATCTCTCAGCAAGCCTTTGATCCACTGACAAATGATATCATCTGGGACACGCATCAATAAAGCGTGATCTCATAATGAATAAAAGGGTCGCAACTTATGAACAAGGCTTCACACCAATCGTTACATCATAACAAATCCCATGAATCACATTAAAAGGCATCTCTGGACCCACCAAAACTGTTTCCTTGTCCACATGTTCAATCTAATAGATGTCGCGATCCTGCAATGAATAAAGGGCAGTCATTGTCCATTTGAGGCATCACTCCCGCCATAGTTCTTTCTTTCAACCAATCAAACTTTACACTGCTTACTAACTGGTCCCCCTTGATACAAATCGTCGTAGTAATCTTAACTGGATGGCTTAATAAATGCTTTCAAACTATCAGTCTATTTCAATATCCGTAATCGTCAATACCAACTCTAAAAATGATTTTGACATAACCAGGTTACAATTCCTACAAAACTTAAATCCACTCTCACACTGTTAAACATCGACATCCGAAATCTCAAAATACAAATAGAAGAAATGAGGACACAAAAGTTAATGTTTTTGGATTCTGTACAATTGGATATCAAAATCTGATAGTCCCAAAAACAATATTAATTAATCTTTAACATTATAACTCTCAAACTTAAAACAAACAAAATTAATATAAATTACATTCAATTAATAACAAATCATTGAAATGTACTATTAATTACATACTTAATATTTCTTTTATTAACTTGTTTTACATTAGTAATATCTTGTTTATTACTATTAATTCATAAAATATGCATAGCTATATTTTTATAATATATATTAATAATCATTTTCAAAAAAAAATAAATAAATAAAAATAAATAAATAAATATATATATATATATATATTCTTTATAATTGAAAAATAGGGTATGTGCAGGATCATGGTATGCTAAAAAGTGGCGATGTGAAAAAATAAACTTTTCACTTGTCCAAAAGCGCAGTAATCCATTTGTTGACTTTTTTGTAGGCCTGGGTGTCAGTACACCTTGCCAAGCCAAAAGCCAAAGCACAGGCCTAATCGAATATCTGATATTATCATATATTCAATTTTTGTCAATAAATTATATTTACATAGCCCGGTCGCGTTCAACATTTTCATTGTGAAAACATTGAACACGACTCAAGGGCTTTTAGATATCTGATCAAATCCCATATCTAATTTGCTTAAGATCACTAGGTAAGTTCAAATTTTAAGTTTTTTTTATTTTATTATCTTTTAATAGAAATTTGTACTTTTTTATATAAAAATTAGGGTTTAAATGAGTTTTATAATATTTACTTTTTAAAATTGATTGTAATTATCAATTTTTGTTTTAATTGTAATCAAACATGGACTCAAATTAATCAGAAAGCCCTCCCAATGATCCCACAAATAATCCAGATTCACCTCCCAACAATCTCCCACTTTCAAAAGACGGACCAATCTCAAACCCTCGTCGTTTAGAGGATCTCATAGGAGACAATCTAAATCAGCTTAGAGGATATCAAACCACATATGCCAATATCCCCACATTGCACCCCATGTTTTCTACATTGAACTCCATTATTGACAACATGGAGAAACTTACAAAGCAACATAATATTGCACTTCTTTGGTGTGATTCCATGCACGCCCAGTTTGACGATGGGCTTGACTATGATCAAGTTAAACCTAAACATAACAAAACATGACATATGTAATATTTTTGTGGATCCCAAAACCGGTTTAAAATTGGACCCTAAAAAACCCAAGTTGTCAATTAAATGATGCAATACGTGACAACTTTTGGGACCGCTGGTAGATGGTTTTTGATAGATCACCTCACAACAATTTGGATGTCCCATTTTATTTCATTAAAAAATTGTATGTTGAATTTGTGCTCAGTCACAAAGTAAATTATTGGAGTATGAGACTGAACCAGGGTGTAGGCTTAGGCACTCCTCAGGACAGGCCATGGGCACACCGAGTGAAATCCTACACATATGTCCCCCCTCTTGATATTTCACCACCTCCTACAGTGCAGCATCTTGATATTATTGTTGAGGCCGACTCACAGACTATTTGAGCCATTCAAACCTTAAGTGATCTACTGGTTACATAGACGATGAAATTGTTGCCTCATTGTGTTGATGCTTTTGGCCCTTCCATATCCACCACGAGCTCACATGTTTGTGTGCCCCACACTTGCATTATGTGCAAGAATCTGTGCTTAGGTCCCCTGAATGATAGTGATGCATATAATTACATCTTCAAGGTGGATGATACTACACAATACACTACAAGAACTAAAGCAACTCATAAAGATGTCCATCAGGGGTATACAGAGCCATGAACTCCTACTATTATGGTAAGGGTAAATGGTTCACTTTTTACATTGTATTTAATTTTAAACGTTCATATTTTTAGTAGAATTTTCTTATAATGATTTCCCACTTATATTTTTTATGTGTCACATTTATGTTTAGTTGATGACAGAGGAGGAGATGGCACAGGTGGAGGGGTCCATGCTTTCAGCCATATCATTTGGCCTTGAGACTTCCACGGTACATATGTTTTAATGTACTCATTGGTTTCCTTAAATCATTATAATAGTATATGTACATGTGTTTTCTAATTTTTATGATCATCTTATTACATACTGATACAGGTGTCACCAGTTGCTAGTAGGGGGAAAGGTGAGGGGGTTAAGGTGTTAGGCATTGACAAGGGGAAGGTAATTAAGTAATTTAGTTTGTTTATGCATACATGTATACTTGTCAGTTGTGCGTACTCATTTTTAATTTACATGGTTTATTTAATAGAGGGTAGTGTCTGATGATGTTGTGAGACCCTTTCACCACAATAGAGTCACATGCATATCAATTCGCAGTGATAGCCCCAAGGTACGTATATTTCTAAAGTTATTTGTGGGTATTTTACTATCAAGTATATATAATATGATCAAGTCATGATTGTATGAAGTATATGTTTGACTTTTGTAGGTCACCCCTAGTTTGAGGAAGGTAGAACGCAAAGGGTTTGTATCGCTGATGACTCAGGTAATATTTCATGAAGAAAGTTCAACACATGTAAGTTTTAATGTTAATTCAATTATTTTGTAAACATATATTTTCTACCAAGGATTTAACATTAAATAGTATAGCTCGTAGATCAATCTCATGTTCACAAACATATATAGGTCGAAGTCAATATTGGTGGCATTGTTCCTTCGCTACCAAGGACATATATTAGGTCTCTTATCCGTGTGAGGAGACATAGAGATGAGGTACATAAGAGTTCAATTTTAGTTTAAATTTTATTTATTATTGTTGACTATGATTTTGAATTTTTATTTTTTCTTTATAGAAACCATATAAATTAAGTAATCTAACTTGGGGTTTCACTTTTGTGTTTGAATGCATGATCCATTAGAGCCAAAGAGTACTTCAAAGAGGCTACATTTTGATGATCCACCAGTAGAATATGATGTCCTAGAAACATTTGTAGTTTAACTTCTTATTTTGAGATGTCATATGACACATTTTGAGATCGCGTATGCCACATTGCATCTAGATATGTTGATTTTGTCAATATGTACAGAATTATTGTTCATTTTGATATATATGAAACTTGATATTTGATCCAATTTGTTAATTATGTGTTCATTTATTCATTGTTAGTATGTAACTATGCTTGTGTGTATGTAAACATGTGTATGATTTATACCTTAAGTATATTCATGCATATTCAAGTACATTATTCATAACCTAAATTCATTGTATGGGCTACGTGCATGACTTAAGTGAATTCATGTGTATGCTTTATAATCTATGTGCTACATGTATGCTTCATGACTTAAGAAAATTTATGTGTACACTTTATGTGCTATGTGTGTTCACATGTGTAATTCATCATTTAAGTGAATTCAAAATTTATGTGCTCTATTGTATTCATGTGTATATGATGCTCTTAACCAAGCAAATCCTTCAAAGTTCACTTCACAAATCCGATGATCACCTTGTCAAATCAACTCTTATGCAATGTATCAGGTTATAAATCTATTATACATGTCAAAGACACATCATTCTATGATAATTAGTAAGCACATTCATGGAATGATGCTTCTACATCAAGATTTTGTCAAATTGTTATTGAGGAAATAATGACCTATCATTCTAGGTACCAAACCCTCCTTTCTAGGGTCTGTAGGTCACGACTTGTTCAAAAAAAACTCTTGCAAATCTCTCTAGAGCCCCCCAATGGATCTAACACATCCCTATCCACGACCATATATCTTTCATATCCCTATAACAAAACACTATTGTAGAAGACACTAGTTAATTCATTGTCTTCAAATGCCAATGAAATAATGCAATATGGACATGGAAGTGATAACAAGATAATAGACAATCAATTTACTCCATTTCAAATCACAGACACATTCCACAATGCATTCAAATGATGATCCTTTGGTCTCTTTACATTTTCCAATGACCCTTTATGGTCATGTCCCCATCTCCCTTGGAGAAGCAACATTTGTCCATTGTGGGTACAAATTGATGCTTCCATCACGTCTGGTTGGGTAGGTTTACCCTTGGAATGGTCCCACTTTTCTTCTTGACACACCATAACACTCGCCAACATACGCAATGGTTCTTAGTGGACCTTAGGAACACTTTGGTCTAGCATGTTCTGAACGAGGTTATTACTAGCATTTACCCGCCCAACGAGAGCTAATGGCACAAACCATTTAGTGCCAGGATGAACGGTTTGGAAGAAACCTAGTGGTGCACCTTTCAACTGACCCTCACTGCAAATTTTGGCATCAAGCGAGAATGGTGTGCCAAATTTTAAAAAAATTGAATCTCCCAGAATGAAGAGAGGTTATTGTAGGCCTTAGAAACACGGTCTTGTAATATCTCGTGGTTCACCAATACCTCTCATGGGGTTTGAGAGATGAGCCTCAAAATATCACCACCCAATTGTGCTTAATGCACCTTGGGGACACTTTGGTCCAGCATGTTCGTGAACATTCTAGTGACTCAGTGGTCAAAACAAGGTTGTCACTAGCGTTTACCCGCCCAGCTAGAGCTAATGGCAAAGACCATTCGGTGCCGAGATGAATGGTTTGGAAGAAACCCAATGGTGCAACTTTCAACTGACCCTCACTGCAAGTTTTGGCATCAAGCAAGACTGGCGTGCCAAATTCAAAAAAAATCAAATCTCCCCAAATGAAGAGAGTTTATTATAGGCCTCAGAAACATGGTCTTGTAGCATCTCATAGTTTGTTGATACCTCTCACGGGGTCTGAGAGACAAGCCTCAAAATATTTCTATCCAATCATGCTTAGTGCACCTTGGGGACACTTTGGTCCAACATGTTCCCGAACGTTCTAGTGACTCAGTGGTCAAAATGGGGTTGTCACTAGTGTTTACCTGCCCAACTGGAGCCAATGGTGCAGACTATTCAGTGCTAGGACAAATGGTTTGGAAGAAACCCAATGGTGCAACTTTTAATTGACCCTCATTGCAAGTTTTGACATCAAGCGAGATTGGTGTGCCAAATTCAAATAAATTCAAATATCTCAAAATGGAGAGAGGTTATTGTAGGCCTCAAAAACATGGTCTTATAGAAACTCATGATTTGTCAATACCTCTCACGAGGTCTGAGATATGAGCCTCAAAAGATCGCTACCCAATCGTGCTTAGTGCACCTTGGGGGCACTTTGGTCTGACATGCTCATTAATGTTCTAGCGACTCAGTGGTTGAAATGAGGTTGTCACTAGTGTTTACTTGCCTAGTTGGAGCTAATGGTGTAGTACATTTGGTGTTGGGACAAATGGTTTGGAAGAAACCTAGTGGTGCAACTTTCAACTGACCCTCACTGCAAGTTTTGACATCAAGCGAGACTGGCATGCCAAATTAAAAAATAAATAAATCTCCTAGAATAGAGAGAGGTTATTATATGCCTCAAAAACATAGTCTTGTAGCATCTCACGATTTGTTGATACCTCTCATGGGGTCTGAGATACGAGCCTCGAAAGATCGTTGCCCAATCGTGCTGAGTGCACCTTAGGGACACTTTGGTCTAACATCTTCGCGAATGTTCTAGTGACTCAGTGGTCAAAAAAAGGTTGTCACTAGTGTTTTCCACCCAATTAGAGCTAATGGTGTAGTCCATTCGGTGTCGGGATGAATGGTTTGGAAGAAACCCAGTAGTGCAACTTTCAACTGACCCTCACTACAAGTTTTGGCATCAAGCGAGACTGACGTGCAAAATTCAAACAAATTCAAATCTCCTAGAATGGAGAGAGGTTATTCTAGGGATCAAAAACATGGTCCTATAGCATCTCATAGTTTTTTGATACCTCTCATGGGGTCTGAGATATAAGCCTCGAAAGATCCCTACCCAATCATGCTTAGTGCACCTTGGGTACACTTTGGTCCGACATGTTCACGAACATTCTAGTGACTCAGTGGTCAAAATGGGGTTGTCAATAGTGTTTACCCACCCAACCAGAGCTAATGGCATAGACCATTCAATGCTGGGACGAATGGTTTGGAAGAAACCCAATGGTGCAACTTTTTATTGACCCTCACTGTAATTTTTGACATCAAGCGAGACTGGCATGCTAAATTCAAACAATTTAAAATATCCAAGAATAGAGAGAGGTTATTGTAGGCCTTAGAAACATGGTCTTTTAGCATCTCATGGTTCACTGATACCTCTCATGGGGTTCGAGATACAAACCTCAAAAGATCGTTGTCAATTGTGCTTAGTGTACCTTGGGGACACTTTGGTCTGGCATGTTCGCTAACATTCTAGTGAATTAGTGGTAAAAATGGGGTTGTTGCTAGAATTTACCTATCCAACTAAAGTAAATGGTGCAGTCCATTTGGTGTTGGGATGAATAGTTTGGAAGAAACTGATGCAGGAGCATCCTGGGTGTAAGAGCAATCTTGCATCACCCAAAAATATTTCTATTTTTGTATTCAATAAGGGCTATTTTGTGCAGAGCTGCTATTTATGGAAAGTTACTATTTTTGGTAATTTTCATATGTGCTCAGAATGATCTGATTTCTTTCTTGGAGGTTCATTTTGGTCATATAAGTCTACCAGTAAAGTTTCATTGCCAGATCAAGTGTATATTGGAAGATATTGAAGATTTTCGGTTTTGGCAGCAGGGTACAGAAACTTTGAACTCAATTTTGAAGGCTTTAGAGGCCCCGGATGAGGTCGAAAATTTGGGTGACAGGCGCTTGCGCCAATCAAGCCTGTAGAGCACTTCGTGGCATTTCTGAAATGGGGTTATAATAGCCGATCGGGTCAACTGGTGATGACTTATGGTCTTCGGAAGTTGGGCCACCTGAAATGGCGAAAAATAATTTTCTTCAAAATTTCTGTTCGGGTTTCAAAGGTTATCTTGAGCCGACTATGATGTAATAAAATGTAAAATAAAATAATTCTAAGTTTGGTCAGCCTTATTGGCTAAAATTCTGGAACCTTCCCAGGCGGTGGAAAATTGCCTATATAAGGAAGGCTGTATTATTGTCTTAGGTAGTTCAGAATAGTTCTGGGTAGTAGATTTGGGTAATAGCTTGAGGCTTTGTCCTACAGAATATTGTAAGGGAATGCACATGTGGCTTTGCATATTGTAATTCTGAAAGTTTGTAATTCCACATTTGTGGAGATAATAAGAAGCCAATTTTCTGTTCTTGCATATTGTTGTTGTTTCTCTATTTTTGTTATGTGTTTGTGGTATTAAGGGGAGCACCCTTCATTAGGTGGTATCAGAGCAGGAGTTATTGAGTGTGTAAATAGATCACCGACCGTGAGGCAGTTTGCACCAGTACCGTGGCTAGGGTTTCAGCGCGTATCGCGAAAATGCCTCCACGAAGGGAACGTGGCGGAAGAGTTGGTGTTGTAACACTTGAGGTTAGAGAGCTGCAGAGACAAGTGCGAGCATTGCAAGAAGAGATTCACAGAGGAATGAATCTTAATGTCAGAGATGAAAGCGAGGATGAAGCCGAAGAAGAATATCAAGAAGGAGAAGTTGAAATTGTGAACCAGGAGGAAGAAAGACTTTTTCGGGCCATTTCTAAGATTGGGAAAAGACCTAAGATTGAGGTTCCTACATTTTCTGGAAATCTTAACCCAGAAGAATTGATCGACTGGATCAACGAATGTGAGGAATATTTTGAGTATGAAGATGTTGAGGATCCTGATAGGGTCAAATTTGCGAAAGCCAGACTGAAAGGTCATGCAAAGATATGGTGGCAAGAGATTCAGTTGGAGTGAAATAGAAGGGGAAAGGAGAAAATCACGAGATGGGATCGGATGGTGGATAAATTGAAGCGGCAGTTCATTCCTGTTGATTATGAGCTTGACCTACTGAAGAAAATGCAGAGTTTAAAGCAAGCAGGAAGATCTGTTCAGGAGTATACAGAGGAGTTCTATCGACTTCTCATCAGAACAGGCCACGCAGAAGCTGATAAGGAGAAAGTTGCCCGATACCTTAATGGGTTAAGGCCAAGCATTCAGGAGGAGTTGAATCTGGTTCGAATGAATAGTATTGAAGAGGCATACCAGTTTGCCCTAAAAGTAGAGAAAAAGCTGAACAAGAAGTTTGAGACCAGACAAAACGGAAGAGGTCACGGTGGACAATCTGGTGGACGGTCATATGGTGGCCGAAATGAGGATCCGAAAAAGAAGGATGAGGCCAGTAGTAGTCAGAATCAGCGAGGAAATAATTCCAATCGCTTCCAGGATCAGAATAATAGAGATCAGAGAGGAAGAGGAAGAGGACAAGGATCTGGAAGAGGTGGCTTCCGTGGAACATGTTTTCACTGTGGAGAAGAAGGTCATAGGGCATTTGAATGTCCTCAGTGCTAAGGCAGAACAGACAGGAGAAATGAAGGCCAGGCCACAGTTGCACATGTAGATAAAGATGCCAGATCATCAAATTCTGAAGATGCTGAAAGAGGAGAAACATTGATTAACAGAAGAGTCATGTTGAGTGGTGAGAATGAACCTGAGCAAAGGAGGAGCCTGTTTCACACCAGGTGCAAGTGTGAAGGTAAATGTTGTGATGTGATTATTGATAGTGGAAGCACTGACAATTTGGTGTCAGAAGAGATGGTGACAAAGTTGAAGCTCAAGAGACAGAAACACCCACATCCATATCGGATTGCCTGGGTACAGGATGACCACAAGGTCATGGTCAATGAACAATGCCTGGTGAAGTTCAAGATTGGTGGATACCAAGATGAGGTATTGTGTGATATCATATCTATGGATGCATGTCATATGTTGTTGGGTAGACCATGGCAGTTTGACAGATGTGTTGTACATGATGGTCGTGCGAATACCTATTCCCTGACAAAGGATGGAGTGCGACATAAGCTAAAACCATTGAAGGAGATTGCAGAAAAGGTATGTGGTAATGCAAGGATAACTTTTGTTGATGGAAAAAATTTCCTAGATGGTATGAGGCATGAGCATGTATGTTTTGCTTTAATTCCAAAAGCTGGTAAAGAGGAAGTAGAAGATGTTCCTGTAGAAGTTGCAGATTTGTTGAATGAGTTTCAGGATATTGTATCCGATAACGTGCTTGATGGATTACCACCAGTCAGGAAGATCAGTCATCAGATGGATTTGATCCCAGGAGCGAGTTTTCCGAATAAGGCAGCACACAGAATGACACCTGCAGAAAGTGAGGAGTTGAACAGACAAGTACATGAACTGTTACAGAAAGGATTAATCCGTGAGAGTCTGAGTCCCTGTGCTGTACCAGCAGTATTAGCACCAAAGAAGAATGGAGAATGGAGGATATGTACAGATTCCAGGGCAATAAATAAGATCACAATCAAGTACAGGTTTCCATTGCCATGAATGGATGATATTATGGACTGTTTGAGTGGAGCTGTGTATTTCTCAAAGATAGATCTGAAGAGTGGATATCATCAAATTCAGATCAAAGAAGGAGATGAATGGAAGACTACCTTCAAGACAAAGGAAGGACTATATGAGTGGTTAGTCATGCCTTTTGGGCTAACCAATGCACCGAGCACTTTCATGCGGCTCATGAACGAGGTTCTGAAAGAATTTCTGGGTAAGTTTGTCATTGTTTACCTATATGATATTTTGATCTTTAGTAAGACATTGGATGAGCATATGATGCATATTCGTATGGTATTTGAGAAGTTGAGAGAAGAGAAATTGTTGATTAATTTGAAGAAGTGCAGTTTTGTGAAGAAAGAGTTAGTGTATTTGGGATTTGTAGTTTCAGCAAAAGGTCTAAAAATGGACCCAGAGAAGGTACAGGCTATCCTTGAATGGCCTACTCCAAGGAGTGCTACTGAAGTAAGATCTTTTCATGGTCTAGCTAGCTTTTACAGAAAGTTTATCAGAAATTTTAGCATTATTTGTGGACCCTTGACTGAAACAATGAGAGGGGATAGAAAAGAGTTTAAGTGGACTAATGGGGCAGAAAATAGTTTTCAGTTGTTGAAACAAAAAGTTACAGAACAACCCGTTTTAGCACTTCCAGATTTTAATAAGGTGTTTCAAGTAGATTGTGATGCTAGTGGTACTGCAATAGGAGCTGTTATGAGCCAAGAAGGTAAACCTGTTGCTTATTTCAGTGAGAAGTTAAATGATGCCAAGAGGAAATATTCTGTTTATGATCAGAAATTTTATGCTATAGTTCAGGCATTAAAGAAGTGGAGACATTATCTACTTCCTAAAGATTTTGTTTTGTATACTGATCATCAAGCTTTGCAATATTTGAATAGTTAAGGAAAATTGAATCAAAGGCATTTGAAATGGGTTGAGTTTTTGCAGAGTTATACATTTATTTTGAAACACAGGAGTGGAAAGTCTAATAGGGTTGCAGATGCTCTTAGCAGAAGGCAACTATTGCTGACAGAAATGCAGATTGAAGTGGTTGGGTTCAAGGAACTCAAGAATTTGTATCCAGAGGATCCTGATTTTGGTGAAGCTTGGAAGGCTTGTACAGAACCTGTTACTCTAGACAGGACGAAATGGCTGGATTTTATCATCCAAGATGATATGTTATTCAGAGGGAGTCAGTTGTGCATTCCACGAAGTTCTATGAGGGAGAATCTCATCAAGGAGAAGCATAGTGGAGGATTGGCTGGACATTTTGGTCGTGATAAAACCCTTGCTTTGGTTGGTGAGAATTATTATTGGCCACAATTGCCGCAAGATGTGAAGAATTTTGTACAGAGTTGTAGAGTATGTCAGATGGCGAAAGGAGTGAAGCAGAATACAGGGTTGTATCAGCCATTACCCGTACCAGAGAAGCCTTGGGAGGATATCAGTATGAACTTTGTTCTTGGTTTACCGAGGACACAGCGGGGACATGATTCAATTTTTGTAGTAGTTGACCGATTTTCAAAGATGGCACATTTCATTCCCTGCAAGAAGACTAATGATGCTGTTCATGTAGCAGAATTGTTTTTCAGAGAAGTAGTGAGACTTCATGGTTTGCCAAGGACCATAGTTTCAGATCGGGACACTAAGTTTGTTGGATATTTCTGGCATACATTGTGGAAGAAGTTAAAGACAGATTTGAAGTTTAGTTCATCACATCATCCACAGACTGATGGACAGACAGAGGTGGTGAATAGGAGTTTGGAAAATTTGCTGAGATGTTTGGTTGGAGATAAGCCAACAGGATGGGATTTGATTTTACCACAGGCAGAATTTGCATACAATAATTCTGTCAACAGGAGCACTGGTAAATCACCATTCCAGATTGTATATGGAAGTAGTCCAAGAAATGCATCTGAATTGAGGAAGATAGATAAAGGAGAAATAAGTAGTGCTGAAGCTGAGGATTTTGCAGAACACTTGAAGAACATTCATGGGGAGGTGAGGAAGCATATTACCAAGATGAACGCACAGTATAAGGCTAAGGCAGATGAGAAAAGGAGGTATAAGGAATTTCAAGTTGGTGATGAAGTCATGGTTCATTTGCGGAAGGAGCGGTTTCCAGTTGGTACATATAACAAGCTGAAAATGAAGAGGTTTGGACCATGTAGGATACTGAAGAAACATGATTCAGGAAACGCATATGAGGTAGAATTGCCTACTGAGCTAAATATTTCACCAGTGTTTAACATTTCAGATCTGACAGAGTATCATGAAGGAGGTGTTGAAGATGAGATCACAGCAGCACAGTGGAGTATTCCAGCAACTAGTTCAGACACTAAGGAGATCGAAGATATACTGGACAGTCGTGCTGGCAGAAGCACAAGGAACATGACATATGAAGAATATCTGGTCAAGTGGAAAGGACGACCTGTTGAAGATTCATCATGGCTAACAAAGGAGGAGGTTAGCCGTCTTGGTTTTCCTCTGCACACCTGAGTCGTGACAGGGTCACTTCTCAAATTACCCCGGGTGTCTGATGCAGGAGCATCCTGGGTGTACGAGCAATCTTGCATCACCCAAAAATATTTCTATTTTTGTATTCAATAAGGGCTATTTTGTGCAGAGCTGCTATTTATGGAAAGTTACTATTTTTGGTAATTTTCGTATGTGCTCAGAATGATCTGATTTCTTTCTTGGAGGTTCATTTTGGTCATATAAGTCTGCCAGTAAAGTTTCATTGCCAGATCAAGTGTATATTGGAAGATATTGAAGATTTTCGATTTTGGCAGCAGGGTACAGAAACTTTGAACTCAGTTTTGAAGGCTTTAGAGGCCCCGGATGAGGTCAAAAATTTGGGTGATGGGTGCTTGCGCCGGTCAAGCCTGTAGAGCGCTTCGTGGCATTTCTGAAATGGGGTTATAATAGTCGATCGGGTCAACTGGTGATGACTTATGGTCTTCGGAAGTTGGGCCACCTGAAATGGCGAAAAATAATTTTCTTCAAAATTTCTGTTCGGGTTTCAAAGGTTATCTTGAGCGGACTATGATGTAATAAAATGTAAAATAAAATAATTCTAAGTTTGGTCGGCCTTATTGGCTAAAATTCTGGAACCTTCCCAGGCGGTGGAAAATTGCCTATATAAGGAAGGTTGTATTATTGTCTTAGGCAGTTCAGAATAGTTCTGGGTAGTAGATCTGGGTAATAGCTCGAGGCTTTGTCCTAAGAATATTGTAAGGGAATGCACATGTGGCTTTGCATATTGTAATTCTGAAAGTTTGTAATTCCACATTTGTGGAGATAATAAGAAGCCAATTTTCTGTTCTTGCATATTGTTGTTGTTTCTCTATTTCTGTTATGTATTTGTGGTATTAAGGGGAGCACCCTTCATCAGAAACCCAGTGGTGCAACTTTCAACTGACCCTCATTGCAATTTTTGGCATCAAGCAAGACTGGCATTCCAAATTCAAATAAATTCAAATCTCCCAAGATGGAGAGAGGTTATTATAGGCCTTAGAAACATGGTCTTTTAACATCTCATGATTTACCAATACCTCTCATGGGATTTGAGATATGAGCCTCAAAAGATCATTGCCCAATCATGCTTAGTGCACCTTGGGGACACTTTGGTTTGGCATGTTAGTGAACATTCTAGTGACTCAGTGGTTGAAAAGGGGTTGTCACTAGCATTTAACCAACCAACTAGAGCTAATGGCATAGACCATTCAGTGCTAGGATGAACGGTTTGGAAGAAACCCAGTAGTGCAACTTTCAACTGATCCTCTCTACAAGTTTTGACATCAAGCGAGACTGGCGTGCCAAATTCATTTTTTTTTAATCTCCCACAATGGAGAGAGGTTATTGTAGGCCTTAGAAAAATGGTCTCGTATCATCTCATGGTTTTTCAATACCTTTCACAGGGTTCGAGATATGAGCCTCGAAAGATTTCTGTCCAATCGTGCTTAGTGCATCTTGGGGACACTTTGGTTCGACAAGTTTGTGAACGTTCTAGTGACTTAGTGGTCAAAATGGAGTTGTCACTAGTGTTTACCTTCCCAACCAAATCCAATGGCATAGACCATTTGGTGCTAGGATGCAATCCTTCAACACTATCCCTTCACCCTAGGGAATCACCATTTACTTTGGATACATTTGACCAATTTTGACTCAATGACTCCAACTATTACATCATTTGATGATACAAATGTACATGGAATTAAGACAATACAAATGTAAGTGATGCAAAGGTAAGGGTGGTGGGTGAATAAATAACAAAGATTGGTTAATTTTCAAATGACTCTGGGCACTTCTCCTCCTCAACTCCACAAATGACTCAAACGAAGATGCACACCCAACCGTGATAGTGCTCAAAATAGTGATTTAGAATAGATTCAAAACAATGCAAGATTCATTTGAATGCTTACAAAAATGATAAAAAAAGACTTTTAGATCATTAGTAAATAAAATCCTATTGGCTATCAATCCATAAACGTTCAAAGCATTATAAAATAATGGAAAGATTCATAATTTTCTTTCTATTCACTATGACAGTTCGTAGACACAACACTTCATACCCATACAATGGCTTCCACATTCATTAAAAGACCATTCCTCAACTTCTCCAACCTCTTCTAATCAGTTAGAGGGATTAGTTTGAGGTATTTAACATTAAAACTCAAATTCCCCCCAAAACACTAACTACTTGTTACTTGTTTAAATTTGAATATTTAAACTTTGAAAGTTAACTTATAACTTATTAAATTTGTAAAATGAAAACTCGTAAAGCTTTCAAACTCCTAGGAGACTTGTTCCAAGCACTACTAAACCCCTAAACTATCCCTTGACTCCCTTAGACACTAATGGCCCACTTACAAGAAATTTGGGCCTTTAGGCCATTAACCAACTCTTTACATTGCAATGTAATTTCATAACAGTAAAAGACATTATAGGATTTAATATGTTGTAGTTGATGCTCATAGGTTCCTTCTCTATCTTCCATTCCCTCTGGCTCTCATTGAATGCCTTCAAGGTCTTCATGTTTGCATTGAATGTCTTCATGGCTTGACTAGTTGTCCTTGGTGCCCTTGCACTAGTAAGGATGCAAAATTAAGACAATACAAATATAAGGATACAACATTCATAGTAAGGAAACACAATTTTTTTACTTTACATGGCATTAAGATGATACAAATGTGGGCTCTTAGTATTTTCAAATCAACCCCATGGACTCTTTTATATTTCAAATTTTGCATCTAATTTTTTATATACAAAATTTGGCATCTAAATATGCACATTACATTCGATTGTTGTTTTTATATATACAAAATTTGGCATCTAAATATGCACATTACATTTGATTGTTGTTTTTATATACAAAATTTGACATCTAAATATGCACATTACATATAAGGAACTAAACAAACCAAAGACATGACTAGCCAATGCATAGTGAAGTTTACCGTCATAAAAGATGGGCTAATAAAATGCACACCTCGATCTTCTATATCTATCATATATGTATCCAACTACATTTACAATCCACGTACACAACTAAGTTTATTGGCTCAAACAAATAAAATAAAAAACTATAATTAATTTATTAAACGTAATTGTAATAAACGTGGAAAACCTTGCAACTTGAGTTGAACTCACCTACTAAAGTGTGCCTGAAGGGTGATCTCTCTGCTTGAGGGTATTCAATATTGCTTCATGATCAACATTACTAATAGTCCAAAGTTCCTTTGTCTTTGGTTTTCCATGATGTTTCAACAACTTAACATTGACTGCTATAACAAGGTGTGAATACATGAGAATGGTTTTGTGCTTCTCATAGTCTTCAAACACGAGAATGCCATTATTTCTAATCATATATGTGCATAACCATGTTCCCACAACAATATGTGATCCTATTGGATATGTGAACATATCATCATATGTCGTCAGTTGTGCAAGTTTTTTCTTTCCTCGTACACAACGTGCTAACCAGTAATCTAATCTCTCATCATTCCCTTGTGGTGTAGCTAATGCAAAAACATGTCCTGGCTGTAGAAGATCTGAAAGATGGTCATATTCGAGTGAACAATCCATGTCATCATTTATTATAGAGACTATGACAAATAAAGGAGAGATAATTTGTAGCCCACATATCAACCCACTCACTTGGCTCACACCGATCCCAATCACACTGAAGACACCTCAGACAATAACAAGCCAACTCTTGTGTCCAAATGGTCCATGCACTAGCATTTGAGATTAAAAATGAATGCATTTTTGAAGAATCTTTCATAGTTTGACAATCCAACCTATCTCCTATTGTTCCCAACTCAACCAACCAAAATAATTTGTCAACTGCTGAATCAAGAGTCCCCCCTGTGACAATGTTGAAGTACATCAATCAATAATAGAATGAGCATCAAGGAGTTCTACACCTGAAATCCTCAATTGCTCCTTAACTAGAGCTCTCTTTACACATGCACCTGCTCCATCATGTTCCCCTTTTCCATGACCCATCTCAAAAAAACTCCAAATATGAGGTACACCTCTCTTTGCATGCATTCTACATAACCAATAAAATATACGAGCATTTCTTAATTGACCGGTGCAGTTATTTGACCAAATGAGATGTCTACTCATAGCAATATTATTTTCCTGCACCCACTCAAAATAATTCTCAAAGCAATGTTGGACATAATCGGATGAGTGAGATCTATCATCGCTCATATAAAAATGGTACTCTCTGATTATCTTCCAGTCATCTTCTGTACTATCAGGGGAATGTCTATATGTTATGTGCACAAAAATAGCAACCTGAATAGAATTTTAATATTGAGCTTGCAACTCATTTTGGGGCTGAAATGTATAGTTCTCTACAAATTCAACAACCTATATAATAGTGCCAATCAGGAAAGTGTCCTTACACATCCTTAATTGTTGATCCAACCACTGAGACCTGTGACTATGCCTTGCATACTTGTAAAAAAGATTCTTCCTAAAATTTGAAATAAAATTAGCTACATTGCATTCTTTTGTAACCAACTCACATCTAGAGCCTTCACCTCCACTTTTCAATTTATATTTAATGGTTTCATATACCCTTTTATGGATAATTGTCTTTCCAAAATTGTGTTCGTAACCCTCATGAAAACATTCAACAAACTTCACTAGCCCACCACACTCTGAGCACTTGTCATTTAAGCAATCTTTTTTATAAAAGAAACATCCATCATCTCTAGGACATCAAAAATGATCTAGCAAGTCTCTTGATGATTTTGGAAGAGCACTTGCACCACACTCCTCCAACATTTCAGTAGTATGCAAAGTAGAATGAAGGGATCGTAACATTTCATGGTGCATTGAAAACTCCACATGATATTTGCAACAACAAGTATTTTGAATCTTAAGAGGCACACAAAAAAAGGCTCGAGGGCTTCAAAATCTCTTTGTGATATTTGCAATGTTGGATGTGTCTCACAAAATTGTTTGAATCACCTCCAAATAATGTTTGGGATGCGGGGTGCAGTCTCGAATGTCAATTCTCAACTTCAAGACATCCTTCACATTTGGTATTACTCTTGAGTTAGATTGCCAAAATAGGTGAATTTGATCCTTCACAGCATCTGTAAGCTTCTTATCACAATGTGAAAGTCTCCCATCATAAGCCCATGTATCATGTTGAAGAGGATCATCAAGTCTTTCTCTTCTTGCAAGTGCTCTATCCAAAGTTTTACAATTTAGATTCAAGTCAACACAAGTTTGTCTCATCAAACGAGCATTTCTCAAATGATGACTTACTAAGGAGGTTGTAATAACCCTCCTAGCAGCTCTCTTATCTTTTTCCTTGATAGTCTTACCAATGGAATTGAGAGCACTAAAAATATTTCTCACAATAATAGCATTCCTCTCCTTTTTCTTGTTCACACTAATCTTCAATTTGACTAGTATACGTCTCATCTTATGCATCTTTAACAATTACATAAACATTTGACATTTCTCAACCAACATCTTGTAGCTAAAAAAATGATCAAAAAGTTTTGAAACCCACAACCGAACAGTTCTTTCTGATCTCTTTCCATCGAAATTGCTCATTATGTTCTCATCAATTTGAAGTAACCATTTAGTTGTTCTTGAAAGTCTCAATTTTGAAGTTTGTCTTTCTTCCTCCCAAGGGACTTCATTTCTCATATAATTTGGAGATGTGTTACGTTGATTTGGTTCTTGTGTACCTTTATAATTTTCAATTCCTCCATATTCAATTAGTGGATTGTCATTGTCAATGTCCACACTTCCATTGTCCACATCTACATGTTCATTTTCATGTTCATGTTCTATGGAGATATATTTTATTTTATACAAAAAAAATCTAAAGTACTCAATCACACATTAACTAAATTCTAATAATAAAACAATCACCAACTCATTCCAAAATACAAATATAATAAACCTAGACAACAGAAAAAGTTAACGTTTTCAGATTTAGTTGACTGTAACTTAAATATTTGACATTGGAAAACACTTCATATACATATAATAATTTCAATCATAGAAAGTACCAAATCGATGCAAAATTCATAGGAAACCCTTTTCGGATTTGTCACCATCTTACATCAATAACCGCAAATTCAATTTCCAATTCAATATTATATTTCATATAATTTGGTACAGTATACTAATAATATCATAAATTTATATTTCTCTTATTAACTTCTTTTACATAATCATATTTGTTTTCTTAACGTTTTTGGATTTAGTCAAGTCTAACTTCAATATCCGACAATCCAAAACACTTTATTTACATATAATATTTTCAACAAAACAAAGTACGAAAATAGAAATTCACAGGAAACCCTTTTCGGATTTTACATCATCTTATATCAATACCCGAAAAATTAATTTCAAATTCGATAGTATATTTCTAATAATATTGTAAATTTATATTTCTCTTATTAACTTCTTTTACATTACTACTATGCTCTTTATATCTATTAATTTTCTTATTAACTTAATCTAAACTACTAACATGCGTATTATTTAAACTTCATTGTATAGCTAATATATTCAAATTTACTTCATCTGAAATGTGTACTTGAAAAATAAACAACACTTAATTACATTTAACATAATTTATATTTTAAAAAAAGCATATTATAATTTTTTAAAAGAATTTAATAGTACATTATTATATATTCTATTCGAAAAAGTCAGTTGGAGCATATTTTAAAGTTTCTACAAATCTGATAGGCAATGTGAGATGGGTCCATTTAGTAAAGATGTTAACCTTCGATGACATCTAGGTAAAATCGACGATAGACGTAATGGCTTCAAATAATTGTGGTCAACATTCATTTATTACGGGATGGCGAGAATCATTCGATGGACATGTCCTCCAAGGATCAGTTTGAGTGGGCTCAGAAGTACAATTGACAATTATATCGGCTATCCTATCTGATAGTAGTTAATGCTCTGATAATTGTTCGATAAACACACTAATCGAAAAACCAAAATTAAAAATTTTAGTCATCGTCGCATGCACCAGCTTTAATAATACCCACTATATTAAATATACTTAGCATTCCTATCTAGAAGAAAACAATAGTTGTACTCAAACACAACAATAATATTAATAGCATTTGCCACTCTAACGATGCTCATCGTGCCACCTAATTGAATAAAACACATTTATGTAACTCATGTTTATATATTTCTCAGATTATGTCAGATAAATATCACTACTCATTTATTCATTAATGCAGACAATAAATAATCCATACAAAAAACAAAACTGCTTTTATTACCATTTAATTATCATCTATAACTATTACGTGCCCACTATCTATCACATCATTCTCTCGATTTACTAAATATCTTAAACTTGAAATATATAGGAAATATCTTAAATAATCACTGGACAACCAAACAGACAAAAGCCAAAAAATTCGTCACTGCAACATTAAAAAGCCTTTATAAAAAATCTATATTCCAATCTATTAGCCTTTATAGAATGACTACCAAAATACATTTATGATCATCTCGATGGAATAGACAATGCATGGAAAGAGATCACATATACAAAGTTACATTTTTATGATTTAGATGATCTACACAAAAGAATCAATTCACAACCAATTCTTCCCATTACACAAAGACTCATTGACAGTGGATTAATACAAGCTGCAGGATTTCCTATCTCTATTCAGGCACCATAACTCATAATGAAATGCATTCAAAGATTTGACCTAGATACCAGACAGATAAAGAAATAGAACAATGAAGTTCTCATCACTTTGGACAGAGATTCAATACAAAATTTCTTTGGACTACCTTCAAGGCAACAATACTCAGACTGAATTTTTCTCTAGCAACATCTAATTTTAATGAAAAAAAGTCATGTTGGCGACCTATAATTTCAACAACATGGTTCCAAACCAGAAGAGCAGCTAGTTCAAAATTACCCAAAACCCTATACGGAACCAATCTCAAAAAAGAGATTGTAGACATTTTAGTACTTCTTCACAAAATCAGAGGAAGTGAAGAAGCCCTAAATTTTGAAGAATGGTGGTTTTTCCTTGCTCAATTTATATGTGCAAATAATACATATATAGATTGGGCACAACTAGTAAGTGACAAACTAACTGAAATGCTTGTCTCAGCAAAACATTCATACAGTTTTCATATGTCATCTTTCCTCATCTATGCCCTAGCATGTCAACAAATATGGAACGAGCTACCTACTGTTACTCACTATGATGAAAATATTCAAGTCTATGATTTCTACCCTTGCATACAACTAGAAAAAAGCTATAAACATTACATAAGGGTCAATGATGTTTTCATAATGAAGTTATGTCATGAAATACAAGGTTGTCTAGAACACAGACTATCAGATGCAACCACACAAAAAATAATGAAATTTGGAAGTTATTATACACAATATCCTACATTTACATATTCCAGGATAGGAGCTTTTGATGACTTTCCATTCAAATTTCCAAAATATCTGGATGATAAAATAGTTTTGATAGAGTTATGTAGATGGATAATCGAGGTCAACAACAGATGCAACAAATGACATAAAGCAAGTATTCATTTTTCCATTTCCATAGGACCTTATACATGCTCTTCTAGCTCTTCTGCAATGAATATGATCAAATCATCTCAAAAAAATATAAATTTGATGTATATAATGTCATTAGACATCATTTTGACCCCTCAAATTATGTAAAAGAGAACCTGCAACTAGGCCCTAATTTTCATCACATACCTTCATTAGAAGATTTATGGGCTAATTGCAAAGATGACTTCGACATGAGAGAAAGATCATGGTCCCATCTCATAGTTGAACATATTCAAATATATAATATTCTAATTGATGTCGAAGGATTATATGATGATCAATCTAATCTTCTTTCCAACCATTGTTTGACAACAATAAAAGGCAGCTTGTAACATTTCAAGGACCAAAACTAGACAACCTTGAAGAAAGAATGGAACAAAAAATTAAGAGAATGAGAAGATGGGTATAGTAGAAGCAAATAGGAAAAAAGAATTCAAGCACATCAATGCCACCATCAAAACAATTTGAAACTACACCAACACCTCCAATACCATTACCAACAATGCACATGACAGTTCAGTCCACTCCACAAAACACAGGAGGAGATGACCAGCCACTAGACAAAAATAAAGGTATAACTAGCACCTACGACAGCGGCTCGCTTCCCTTCATCAATATGGATAGTCAAGAGGAACCAGAGAAGACAAAACAACAAATAGAAACCAGATAATTAGAACAAACTACAACACAACAACCTTTGAAAGAAGAAACACCAACTCAACGAACACAATCTACTCAACCTACTATAACATCTACTCGAACTACAGTACCAAAATTTCAAATTTCTTCTCTACATATGCAAAGCCCTACAATAGTCAGAAAATTGTTTGATATTGAAAGTTTAGCCTCGACCTCACAAATTCTTTCCACTCCTTCATAGTTAGAAGAAACCATACAAAAGAAAAGAAAAAGGAAAGAGGATAGAATTCCTCCTCAAGATTTAGTTTCTCAAATAATTTATGAAACTCCCAGTCCAAAGAAAAATAAGGAAAAAGGAAAACTAATTGCACTTGAAAAAGATCAACAAATAGGGCATGTGATAATACAAGTTGTAGAAACAAAAAAAGACAACAACTTTTTAGATTTAACTACAGCTAATTTTAATGTCAATGAAATTGACATAGGTCCACCTTTCCATGATCGTACCGTTGATATGTGGGAATTCACACATCAAGAGGTAAGAGACATATTGGACCAGTTGAAAGATGATAATGACAAACTAAAATCTATTGTCAATCATCTATCTGATTACATCAAGAGAATGCTTGCTCCTATCTCTTCCCAACCAGCATATTAGACAAAGAATTTTTGATCCAACACTTGATTCTAGCCAACAAATAATCAAACAAATGCATGAAGACAGACATATGACACAAATCTCATGAGAATGGATAACAGACCTCAAATCAAGAGGTGTATCACTCATTGACTGCCTTGCCAGTTATTACAAAATATATATTGAACTCAAAGATGTAATCTACATAGACCTCCAGTTCCTCAAAGAACATACAAGAATTTATAACACACAAGGCAAACTATTGCAGAAAGTAATATATATGGATAGTCAACATGCTGTGAATATAAATATTATCAAATCCACTGACATACCACTACAAAAGTGGATATTTTCACTCAATTTAAAAGTAGAGATCAACACAGAAGTACTTGAACAACTATAAAATATAATCAACACACTCAATATGAGTATTACACATATGCAAAAGATCTTTATAGACATGGTCTACAATTTGCATGAAGCAAATGGTCAAGATACTATAGATATTGAAATGATGAAGAAAAACTATCAATTACATATTGAAAGTATCAACACAACATGAACATACCAGGAAGGAGATATCCACAAACTGACTGCAATTGGGGATATATTAACAACTGCAAAAGAAGACACAAAGAGCATTTCTAAACAAATAAAGGAAATTAAAAAAAAATCATGAATATTGGATGGTAAGAAATGACAATATTACCATACCAGAGGAACAAGAAATGCTAAATGTACTGACAACAATGGAAGAATATCAGAGTCAAAGAAGCACAGAACAAACCCAAGTATAAAGTATAGTAGTATGATACAGTTATTTATAATATTTTTGTAATTTATATGTATATTTTAATTTAATATTTTAGATTTTCAAAATAGAAATAGTTACAGACATATCTTATACAATTTCTCTATTTACTTATATATTACAAATTGTAATCATGTATTAACATATCAAACCAACATTCAACTAATATTAGATATGAATATATTTTTTATGCTATTTTTATGACTACTAATTTTGTGGCATTAATGTACATGATTTTCATATGGTACTTATTATAGTTAAAATTGACATACATGTTTTGAAACCAAATGAATCACCTGCACCCCTGAGTTCAACATATGAACTCAATTCCTTTAGAGTAGTTCACCTTCTCAACAATAAAGGTACGCAACACTTTTTATTCATCTATGGTTTAACATGCAACTAACAAATCTTTTCTATTCAACCTCCCATTTATGGAACTCTGATTTACATATAATGATGTTAACATGCAGGACACAAAAAATACTCATTCAAGTAAAAGAATGCAAGCATAAATCAATCATTACCACATGAAGGATACAATGGAATGTAGAGTTATGCAAAGGTTATGGTTTCTTATACATAGTTATTTTACTATCATTATTTTTGAACATGCCAAATTAACTACAAAAACTAAATACAGGTTATACCTCACAACAACAACCAACACAACCATAAAACATAGCACACAATTCCACATAAGAACAGTTCCACATGTTTTATCTGACAACTACAATTTACTCCAGCAAGAAGATATAATCGAAATGCATGCATACAAAAATTCTACCTATCGGCTAAAACATGTGGCACTTGTTCTTATATGGAATATACTACAACAGACTCCATTGGTACAACAAGCAAAGACAACCACATCCACAACAAATCAACACAGGTAATTTCACGGTAAGTTAATTTAGTCCAACTCCTACTGAAAATTCATAAGCCAAGAATCATCACAACAAAACCAACTACAAAAATCATGAATTATAAATAATACAGTTGGTTGTGTGATCACAAAGTACCTTTCAATTTCCTACTTCTACTGTCAACAAATTTATCAATAAATTATTTCTCACCATTTTAAACTGTATAATATTTGGCAAACACATTCAAAATTTTGTACTAAAATCCTACATAGTCAAGCTTTTCAATCCTCTCTTCTACAATTTACTAGTGTAGTGTGCCTAAAAGATATACTAGCCAAAGGTATGGTCATTTCACAAACTTCCTTTTCATTTTATTTTTCTCCTTTACTCAACATATATAGTGGAAAGAATCAATATCTCCTTCTTACCGAATCTTCTATCTTTTGACATGAAAATTAAATACAAATCTTTCAATTTTTGTTGGTTTTCCATACATACACAGTTACATCCTTCTTATGTTGTTGTCTTCAATCACATATAACATTTTTTACTGTACAATAAATGAAGCTCTTGTGAAATCCAGGTACTTTTTTTCACAAATTTATTTTAATTTTGTTAACAATTTGTCCATTTTGATATTACACACATATTCAAGTATTATTTGATGTAAGTGTTCTGCATACTATATGCAGATTGATTTCTTCTTTTTAATATTCTCCTTTTCTTTGATAGATGCTTGAGCTATTCAAATACAACGACATAATATTGTCTTTCAATTCATTAATATCATTGGATAAACTTAAATGCTTTATTGGATGTTCCCGCAGAAGATTATCAACTTTTGCTTGCTAAACCTGGTGCAGATAAATGACTTCTGGATTATATTTATGAATTCAAATTTGTATTTGATCTTAGTATCAAAACATCTATATTTGGTGGTCAATTAACTCAAAGCATAATTGTTCAGGCTTTAAAGCTTGCTTAAGAGCATAAATTACCTGGTGATTGAACATATGTATACTCACATATTTTTCTATCTATGTCCATTTGATAATATAATGTATCATTCTCATACTATGTAATACATAAATATTTTTCTATGTATGCCAATTTGAAAATATAATGTATCATTTTCATAATTTATCACCATCTATATAATTAAAGTCACTATCTCTTTGTTTCTAGCAATGCTAAAATCATTATCCTATTCGTATTTTGACAATCAATGCTACAAATTATGTTGCATGTTCTTACCCATAATAGCTTCCACAATCAATGTTTTTCTATGTATGTCAATTTGAGAATATAATGTATCATTTTCATAATCTATCACCATCTATATAATTAAAATCACTATCTCTCTCTTTCTAGCAAAGCTAAAATCAATATCCTTTTCGTATTTTTGACAATCAATGCTATAATAATTTTCATTCAATTAAATTCTTATATCTCACTCTCATGTTCTCTTATAATATTCTTATATCTTAAATATATCAACTCATCATTATAAAAAATTGAGATAAAAAAATTAAGAAATTGGAAAATAGAATATATATATATATATATATATATATATATATATATATATATATATATATATATATATATATATATATATATATATATATATATATATATATATATATATATATATATATATATATATATATATATATATATATATATATATATATATATATATTATAATGAATATAGTAGTCATTAAAATATTAAATATATATTTAATTTATTGAAGAACGTTTCGTAGTACAACTTATAAAACTTAAAAATTGTTAAAAAATGTGTTATACTAAGATTAAATAAAAAATTTAAAATTTTGGAAGTGCATACAATTATATCATGAAGACAATAAAAATTAAAATGTAATACTTGAAGAAAATTAACATTATAGAACTAGACACATAAATTCTTTAAAATTGTGTTAATTTAATATATAGTAAAAATATATAAAAATATTTGTGAGAAAAAAAACTAAGAAAAATATTTTTCTTTCTTTCTTTAAAACATATATCAATGAATTGAAAAAAATAAAAATCTTATAAAAGTACCTTTCAAACCACAAAAAAATAAAATATATGAAATCATCAATATAAACAATACAAATAAAAACATTAAACACAACACAATACAAATTAATGAATTAAATTGAAATATCCACTTCTATAAAAAAATAATAAAAAATAAAAAATTCAAATTATCTATCCACTTCACATATCTTTGGCGTACTAATTGCATACCAAGTTACAATTGCTAGTTATTAGTACTTGCCGATAGGCTAAGCAAGTACTATTGCATCTGTTTTTGAGTTTTTAGTGTTAACTAGTGATTAAATAAAACTGTTTAGACCAATTAGAATTTTTTAGACTTTGTATTTTGTAAAGTTAGATGCAATCTTTTTAACTTTATAATTTATAGAAATCATTTTTCTATCATTTGATTGGCTAAATTAAAATTTACCACGTTTGTTCTTTATTTTACACTTTATATTTAATATAATGAAAATGCATTGCTCCTTCCATATTGCATAGTTTTCGGCTTTCTATCTTTAATTAGGATTTTCATTAATCTTTTTCTTTTTTATATTAATTGTATATTAAAAGTTTTAAATTTTTTTTTTGTATTAATAATAGGTAGATCAAGTACAAAAAAAGAACCACCGAGAGTATCAAAAAAGGAGGCCCAGCCTCACCACGAATTCAGAGTATCATATAAACAACAAGACAGGAGAAGAAAAGGAAGCAAGGATCAACTATTGTGAGACATTGTAATGGGTATCAACCCAAGCAGTCCATCCAAGAGGACCCTCCATCCAAACTATGCTTTTACGCTCCTGGATCTGAGTCAGCATAAATATATCTTCTTTCCTGGAGTTAACGTTATTCCTGATTTCTTGGTTTAGCCTCTTGCAAGTTTGCTCAAATATTTGGAGGTCGTCAAGGGTTCTCCTCCACTCGTGACCATGTTTCAGCTCATAGAAGAAAAAAGTGGTGTGCCCATCCTTAAGGAATCTTCTCAGCTTGTCTTTTTCTATCATCGTAGTAGTGTGGACTTGCAGAAAGATTTTAAAATGAATAGAGTTTTCAAAAAAACTCAGTAAGCACTCTAGGGTTACCTTGATACCTTTCCTCATTCCTACACTTCCAGATCTGCCAGAGGATGTTAGAGGACAACATATTCCAAAATAAATTGGCATCCTTATGAAGACCATCAATATGACCAGTAACAATTTCCATAATATTCACCTTGATAGGGTAAACAATACCAAACATGTTCCATATTTCTTTAGCAAAAATGCAATCAAAGAGAATATGTCTTCATGTTTCAGGAAGCTTGCAAAGATTACAAATATCAGTAGTATGACCATCTTTTTTAATAGGGAGTCTATCAAGCAGAGTTAACCATTTAAAACATCTGATTTTAGGCTCAACAAGGCCTTTCCAGAGAATATCAAAATATTTCTTCCAAGAGCCAGCATCAAGAGAAGAATACCAAACAGAATTAATGTGATTAATAATATCTTCATTATGATCAATGATTCTATAAATGTTCTTGTCTTTGAGATTAGCCATAATGACCCCATCCGACCATTTGCACTTTAAGTGCCTATGGGAGTCCACATTACAAAGAGAGGGAAGGTCTTGAGTAGCTTGGACAATCATATTATAAGTCTTTTTCTGAGAGTCAGCAATATTATACTTATTCTTAAGCTCATCCCACTGAATGAGTTTATCATGTTCAAACAGATCAACAAGCTGGGACATCCCTAATTTAGCCCATAACCTGGTAGAACATCCTTGGGAGAGGGCTAGGGGTTTACCATTTAGATGCAAGTTCCACCAAATGGATCTTTCACCATGGAAATGCTTATCATCATAAAATTCCTTATTGGTGATGTAATTCCTGACATGGTCCCGGACTCTCCAAATGGATTTGAAAACAGTAGAGCCTTGGACAATGACTGAGAATTTGCCAATAATAAGATCACAAAAGGGGAGATTTCTCCAAGTTCTGCCTTTTTTAGGAAAGCCTCTTTCAATATTGTGCCAAACTAGCACTTTCCAAGGATTGTTACCCTCCAAAGAGTGAAAAATCCATTTGGCAGATAAAGCAGTACCTTGAGTTTTAAGGTCTTTAAGCCCTAGCCCCCCAAGGAGTTTGTTAGTATGACACCAGTCCCATTTGACCGCATGCATTTTTCTATTGCCTTTACCATCAGACCAAAGGAAGTTCCTGATGGCTTTTTGGATTTCTAAAATTTGGTAGTTATTAAGCATCCAAGTAGTGGAATAGTAAATGCTATAAGAGGATAACATTTTCTGACAGACCTAAATTCTGCCAGCAAGAGATAAGGATCTGTTATGCCATTTATTCAGCTTCTTATCAAATTTTTCCTTAATCCAAGACCACATATCTTTAAGTGAAGGCTCAATAGAGAAAGAAATACCTAAATATTTAACAATCTTACTAGGTCCACCCCATTGGAAATTATACTGAGTGAACCAGCTAGGAGGCTGCTCTTCCCACCCCAGGCAAATGGATTTGGTTTGAGAAATACGAGCACCAGAAATAGAGCAGAACATGTCAAGTTTGGCTTGCAATGCTTTAAAATTCCTATCAAAAAGCTCAAAAAACAAGGCAGTATCATCAGCAAATTGACAGTTAATAAGTTCATCATTATTAGGAAGGTAAAGGCCTCTAACATCAGGGGACAATGAATTGTCTCTAAGGATGTAGTAAAGGGCTTTTGAAGCTATAACAAATAGAGCAGGGGCTAATGGGAAACCTTGTCTGATGGACCGGCCAAGGGGAAAGGGATTGGAGAGTGAACCATTGATCTGCACCTAGGCAGACACATTATTAAGCAGAACCTAAACATAGTTGCAGAAGAAAGTGGGGAAACCAAAAGCTTTAAGCATCTTTATGATAAATTTCCATTCAACCCTATCATAGGCTTTCTCGAAATCCAGGAGTAACATTGCAGAGTTCTAATGGGAACATTTAGCCCAATCCATGGCTTCCCAACTAGTAATTAAGTTTTCCAAGATGTATCTGCCTTTGATAAAATCGGTCTAGGTAGTACAAATAAATTTAGGAAGGATATGCACAAGTCTAAGGGCTAGAATTTTGGCCAAAATTTTATATGAAACATTGAGGAGAGTGATAGGCCTCCAATTTTTTATAACAGCTTTGTCCCCATCTTTGGGAAGGAGTTTGATGATGCCACTGTTAATCTCAGGGCCAAGGGAGCCATTAGTAATGGCTTCAATGTAGATGTCATGTAAATCCTTGTAGATCCAATTGATATTGGCCTTATAGAATTCAATAGGGAGCCCATCAGGGCCGGGGGCCTTGTCATTATTGAGGGCTTTTATAACAGCTTCTATCTCATCCAAAGAGATATCCTTAGATAAGATAGATATATCATCATTATCCAACCTATTGGGGATAAGAGGTTTACACTTATTCCTAAGGTTCTCAGCCTCCTTGGAATCTTCAGAGGTGAAGAGATTTATGTAGTAATCAACAAAGGCTTGATTGATGATAACAGGATCCGAGACATCCTGGTTGTCTATAGAGAGTTTGTCAATAGACTCTTTGGCTTGCTTCTGCTTAAGAAGGCTAAAGAAAAATTTGGAACCACGGTCCCCATGCTAGAGCCAATGGGCTCGAGATCTGATTTTAGCACCACAGATTCTAAATTGTTGATGCTTTCTCAAGGCATCCTTAGCGGACATAACCTGGGACAAAAGATCAATGTTGGAAGAATCATCCTGAATTTTGCTTTTCGCGTCTTGGAGATCAGAGGAGAGACGTTTCTTGGTGAATCTATAATCCTTGGCTTTCTTTTGCCCAATGGTTTTGAGGAGACATTTCCAAGCTGGGAGATTAACCTTCCATCTGGCTATCATGGAAAGGTCAGGGGAGTTGACTTTATTAATGTTTCAAATAATCTGGATGGCAGCAAGGATGTCTTCATCGAGAAGGAGACTGGTATTCAGAATGAATTTGGTAGTAGTTGCCCTAGGGTGAACAGGGGCGAAGTTGAGGCTGACGGGGGTAAAAATGGGATGGTGATCATAGAGGGTGGTGGTCGTAACAAGGACAATGTTACCCTGGTTGTCAAGGAGGAAGGAGAAGGAATTCTTATTGCCATAAAAATGGTCAAGTCTAGAATAAATCTGGGAGTGGCCTTGCTGGAAGTAGCACCATGTGTGCCAAATCTTGGGGTTAGAATCCTTATTGCCAGCTAAGGGGTCAAACGAAGATTTAGAATTTATAAATCTGTTCCAATGAATTTTTTCATTATCCTTCCAAGTAAAAGGATTGCCACTAGACTTATCATATTGGGATTCAACCATATTAAAATCTCCACCAAATAGCCAAGGGATATCAGGGAGAGTAGTCATCCAGTTCTAGAGAGTAGCCCTCTCCTAATGGTCATTGGAGGCATAGACAAAACAAATGCCAAACAAATTATTATTATGGTTAATAGTAATCCAGACAACTCTTTGGCAGGGAGAGGTGCCATTAGCAGTTATATATATCCCCCATTTGGGGTTGATGAGGAGAGCAATTCCACCTCTGCCTCTAGTATGATTAGTGTAAAATTTTAAATTATATTACATGAGTTTATTTTAGTATATAACTCACTTTTTCTAATGTAAATAAAAATATTGTAAATATATGATATAATATAATATATATTTATTCTCATTTATATATATTTTTAAAATATTTTAAAATTCATTATATGTAAATTATGCATTAATAAACATTTAGGTAAACCAATGTGTGATATATTTTCCCTTATAAAATATTATAATTTAAATTAAACATAGTAAATAAATATTTTATTTTATAATTAATTGAAAATGTTAAATAAAAATAATATATATTTCTATTATATAATCTTTTAAGATAAATTATTATATATTATTATTATAATATAGATTATAATATAAATTAAAATAATAATATTATATTTATAATTATTATACATTCTAATTATATTATATTATAATTATAATTTATGTATAATATAATAATATAATATTATATATACAATAATATTAATCATATGTAATAAAAAATATATATCAATAAAATAAAATTAGCACTATTGTTATATTTACAAATAAAATTAAAATTAAGATTTAAATTAATTATAATTTGTAATCAATAATTGTTTATATAATTATAATTTTAAAAAATATTTATTCCAAAAATTATAATTATATATTTATATAATTAATTAAAATATCTTATATTATAATAAATTTATTAAAATTAAGATTAAATTTATATTAAAAATTAAAATTAAAATTAATTACTAAAGGCAAGTACTTGGCCACTATGTGGCACTTGTTAGTACTTGCCCATAGGCTAAGCAAGTACTATTGCATCACTTTTTGGATTGTTAAGCTTAACGAGTGATTAAAACTAATTGTATGAACCAATAACAATTTAAATAAAACTTATGATATTATAATATATATTGATTTTTATTTAAATTAAAATATATTAAATTAATATTTAAATTTACTATCATAGTTTTATTTCAAAAATTGATTTAAAAATTGATTATAAAATTAATAGTGCAAAATAAGATATTAAATATTAATATTTAATGAATTAAAAATTTTCAAATAAACTTCACGTAAAATTATCTCAACATCTATAATGAAAAAAACTTTAAGTAAATAAAATAATTTTAAATTCTTATTTTTTGTTACCAAAATTTTTCTCAATTTTATTTACTCCAATAACAATACACTAAATAGAATTAAATAATAAATAATATATTAAATATTTAATATAAAATATTCTTTTATAATATAATAATATTTTAAAAATACATGTAACAGTTTACACTATATAAAAATAAATTAATTTATATAATATAATATTAAAATTATAATTATATTTAATATTTAATTATAATAAAAAACTATACTAGAGGAAAACTCATAAAATATACACCGACTCGTATTTCACCGTTTCTGTTTTCGTGTCCACGTATCAAAACTTTCCTGCCCTTTTATCATTGTTCTTAGTGACGTCATAGCCATTTCGTTCCTGGTGATCTGCTTTTCAAACTAATTCATCAACTAAACAGTTTTAAGTTGATGGCAGCGGCCGATTCCAGTAAAACCAGCTTTTGCATTTGGGAAACTCTGTTGGGCACATAGTGGGTACATAGTTTTCGTGCCTCCGCTGAAAATAAGTAGAGGAAAACGCATTGAAGAACACAGCCGGATCTTTGTAGTCCTCGTCTTGGAAACCCTCTCTCGTACGAAATTCTCTGCTGTCTTTGCTACTCCGCGTTGCTGTGTTCAGGTACTTTGTAAAGGAGTCCGCGAAATTATCGTAAGCTGCGAATTTCAAAATAATCCAATAAATAATGGCAAACCACTCAAGATTTGTTAGAATACAGTTGCCTATATTTGAATTCACTGGATTTCCACCATCGTCAGATGATTTGGTATTTCACATTTTCAATTTGACATGGCAGTCGAAACACCTCTTTTCTGATCTTCTTTACGTTAGTAAAAAACAGTTCAAATGTAACACAACATTCGGTCTAGCCTTTCCTGCTATTTTTTCGAGACGCGACTGAATAATTCAAGAGTCCTATTCTTTCTTTTCATCTTATACAGATAATGCGTACTATTCCCCTGGTCTAGGGTTATATATAAAACCCTCAATCAGTGTATAATGTATCTGTACTTTTGGTGTGTATATGTAATCCTTGTATGGGTCTCTCAGTTTTTGTTTTGTTGATTGCAGTGACAATGGTGAAGGAAACAGGGTACTATGACATTCTAGGAGTGAAACCCGATGCTTCTGCTTCTGAGATTAAGAAGGCTTATTATATTAAGGTCTTATCTTACCTTGCATTCAGTCCTGAAAATAATGAGCATCATTTGTAGAACATAGCATTCTTTATTTTTATACTATTATAAGCATTTCTGGTTTAGTCGGCCAATGTATGCATGAATTTTCACCGACTGAGAATGTATTTAAAATTTATGTCAGTAAAAACAAATTTGGAATGCAATTTTTTTTACTCTTTGCCTATAGGCTAATTTCTCATCAAAAATTCAGAAATTCGTTTCACAATCTGCCAAATGAATTTTCCCAAGTTTTCATATAGAATGAGTGTTACTAGATAATCCAAAATATGTATAAATAATAAAACATAGGTTATAATTCAAATATTTCATAGCTTTCAAGTAGGAAAGATTTGGTTGGTATCCTACACCTGTAGTAAAGATTCACAGACAAACAAGAGCCACACACCCGATTTTTCTTTTCTTAACCTAGAGATGGGAGGGAATAAACTAAATGCTGCACACTTAAATGTGTTTGACAAGGATAATACCATAATCTTTGGGTGAAATAAAAACTAAAGAAACAAAATTTGTGTTAGGATTAAGGTGCCATCTACCTTGTAAATCTTATGTCATTTTGCATAGTTGTAAGAACCCCAACAGGTTCTAACTTCACCAACCCACTGATTTGCTATGCAAATGCTATATGTTGACTGATTATCGAATTCAAAATGTAATTTCTTGATTTTTTCGTGATATTGCCAGGCAAGATTTAACTCTGAATAAACATAACAATTTGGAAACAACTAGAATGTAATTGAGCTACAATATATTGTATTGTCTATGGAATGTTTACAATACTTCTAACATATAAAAAGCATACCTGGAAACATAAGATGATTGAATTTATTGAATTCTGGTATACATAAGCGGCTGCAAATGACCCTGAAGAATGAATTGATCTGCACTCAATGTTGATTTCTCCAAGCTGAAAATGATGCACACAGCCACTAATAGGCTGGACACCCAAGCACAGACCCAAAGAGAGCCAAAGAGATAGGCGTTTTGGCTGGTAAAGAGCATGCCTCACTGCTATAGCTAAAATGTGGCCATGAATGCAGCAGTACGGCCACCATAAATAATGCTGGTAATTGCTAATGAATGACTGGTAATGAAGTTTGAAGCAGCCACAATCAATTCTTGAAACGATCTTCAAATATTGCCTTTCAAACCCTTGAATCTTCCCACCAATCTGCACAAGTAGAACTCCTGTATGAAGCTCTCACAAAGCAATAATATCAGCTGGTATTGCACAGCCTCAGAATTGCAAAACATTGAATAGATTTCGTCCTCTAATGCTGAAGATGACTGAAATCCTAGGTCTCATTACACAATTCCCAAGAACATAAAAAATCAAAGTCAAAACTCAAACATAATCAGGTTGATTTTCTCCTTGGGCCTTTATAATTCCTCAATATGGTTCGATTCATAAAGCTTCACCAAAAAGCCTCTTTAATATAACTTATATATTTGCTTTTGATGTTATGAGTTGACTTTATGACATTCTCCTTGGTTTGGGCGCCCACTTTATTAAATCATTTAATGCTTATTAATGATGTCTCTTGGCCCCATTCACTTTATTAACTTTATAATAGACTTTTATAATGAATTATTAATAAAGAACTCTTTATTAATAATTAAATATCATTAAATGCCATTATAGTTTAATATCTCATTGAATACTCATTATTTTGCTACGCCATCGAGAACTGGGGTCAACATTGCAAATCTCCATGCATTCAGGTTCCCTGCCAAAAATGGTAATTCTGCAAATATGACTTACTATAAATAGTAAGTTCCCGAATATCTAATCAACCCAATGGTACAAGGGATCAACACTGCAATCATAGCCCGTTTAGGTGTCCTGCTATAATAAGTAATCTTGACTTCTCTGAAATAGTCACTTACTATAAATAGTAAGTGTGCCAAATTGAACCAAACGAAGAGCAATCCTGAACACTCGTGTACTCCGAAAGGGAAAAAACCTCATGTTCTGCCAATTGGGACCCTCTAATCATCAGTCTTAGCCTACAAGGGCCAATGATAGGCTAAACCATGTTACGAAAAGTAATTGGTAGAATACTTTTAGGATAAATTAACAGAGATCAAAATGATCTATATATACAAGAAGGGAAACGATCGTCTAGAATAGAAACATTCTATTCTAGCTACAACTAATTAAATATTAGAAACATTCTAATATTTACACTAAGATACAATATTGAGCATTAATAAAATATGATTTTAAATTATTCTAATACCCCCCCTTAATGCTCAATCTATCAACTACACCCACAGACCCCCTGAATTTTACAAACTTGTTAGGACCAAGGGGTTTGGTGAAAATATCTACTGGCTGCTTCGAGGTAGGAGCATATAGCAACTGAATAGATCCGTCTTCTACCAACTGCCGAATGTAATGACAATGAAGTTCTATGTGTTTGGTGCGTTCATGGAAGAATGGATTCTTGGCAAGTTTGAGTACACCTTGATTGTCTGAAAACAAAGGAGTCGGTCCTGCTTGAGGTAGTTGCATATCTGCAAGCATTTGATGAAGCTAAACTGCCTCACAAGCTGCCTTGACAACTCCTCTATATTTTGCTTTTGTCGAAGAGAGAGCCCTTGTCTGTTGCTTCTTACTGGTCCAGATTCTGTGAACCCACTGAGTTGAGGAGCAACACTCCTAGTGTAAAGAAGTCCATAATCCGAGGTAACTTGTACATAGCGCAGAACATACTTCGCTGCAACCCAATGGTCAACCTTGGGGTTTGTCATGAATCGGGAGATGTAGCTGAGATCAGGTCTAGTAGCAGTAATATAGATGAGACTACCCACTAGTTGCCTGAAGAGTGTTTCATCTACAGTAGGAGAATTAGATTGTGCGGACAATTTCAGGCCAGTCTCCATAGGAGTGGAGGCTGATTTGCAATCTTGGATTTGAAATCTGTCAAGCAAGCTTCTGACATACTTAGATTGAGAAAGAAAAATGCTGCCGTCAGTCTGCCAAACCTCAATACCCAAACAATAATGAAGTAGTTCGAGATTTGTCATATCAAAAGTGCTGCACAAATCCTATTTGATTTCGTAAATCACATGTTCTGAACTCCCAGTAATCATTAAGTCGTCCACATAGACAACAAGAAAGAGAATATCATTGCCAGAGTGTTTGATATACAGATTACTGTCTGAAGGACTATGCTGAAATCCACGAACAACCAAGTACTGATGAATTTTAATGTACCATGCCCAAGGTGCTTGTTTAAGACTATAGAGGGCTTTCCGGAGTCTACATACTTTGGGTTATGAACTGGCAACCTTGAAACCAGGAGGCTGCATCATGTAGATTTCTTCATGCAATTCACCATTTAGAAAGGCACTTTTCACATCCATTTGGTGAACTTTCCATCCATACTGAGCTACAATGGCAAGGAGAAGTCGAATAGTACTCATTTTGGCCGTAGGAGCAAAAGTCTCCTCATAGTCAATGCCTTCTCGCCGGGTGAATCCTCGAGAAACTAATCTAGCTTTATATTTGTCTAAGGTACTGTCTGCATGATACTTTACCTTATAGACCCATTTACAGCTAATGGGTTTCTTCCCTGGAGGAAGATCTGAAAGAACCCAGGTGTGATTCTTTTGAAGACTTTGGAACTCAGCCTCCATTGCCTGGTCCCATTCTGGAATTCCTTTAGCCTCTGCATATGTCTGAGGCTTAGATATACTGTGGATGTTAGCCATAAGAGCAACATTAACTGTGTTATGTTGAATGCTCTCATTTCTGGAGGTTCTACCCTTGATGAGTTCATTAGGACGAAGATCACTGATTGTCTTAGTCCACCATTTAGGCCGAAGAGTAGAGGAGTCAATATCAGATGCAGAAGGAAGAGTTGGATGAGGAAGCGGATTAGGATCAGGAATAGGAGCAAGAGTTGCATTGTTCGGAGGGAGCTCAGGCGGTGCATCAACATCATCTCGCTCATCAGATGAATCACATGAAATAGGAAGACCCAAATCAGCAGTCTCTAAAGACCGAGTCTCAGAATGCTGCGGGGAGGAAGAGAGCTGAAATGGTCCTAGTTCCTCATCAAACACAACATCACGACTGAAGATTAAATGATTAGTGTTTACATCAATCAGTCTGTAGGCCTTATGAGTGTCATTGTATCTTGTAAACATGAGCTTCTAACTCTTGGAATCCAACTTAGTGCGCTTGGCATCAGGAATCCATACATATGCTAAAGAGCCAAAAACTTTCAAATGGTTGATCCTAGGTTTGCGACCAGACCATGCTTCCTCAGGAGTCTTATGTTTAACTACATGAGTGGGTGACCGATTAAGAAGATAGACTACTGTGAATACTGCTTCTGCCCAATATTTTTTAGGAACGTTTCTATGTTCCATCATAGCCCTAGCCATCTCTGTAATGGTACGATTTTGACACTCTACAACACCGTTTTGTTGAGGGGTGTGTGATGTGGTAAACTGACGTTTGATGCCATGAGTAGCGCACAAGGTAGAAAAAGCAGAAGAATAGAACTCCCCCCCATTATCACACCTAAGAGTAAGAATAAAAGAACAGATTCTTTTTCTACTAAGGCTTGAAATTTTTGAAATACAGGAAATGCATTTGATTTTTTCTTAAGAAAATATACCCACATTTTGCGATTGAAATCATCAACAAAGAGTAAGAAATACCTGTACCCAGTAACATAAGTAGTATTCATAGGACCACATATATCAGCGTGAACCAGCTGGAGTACCTTAGAAGCTTGCCATGAGGCACCATCTTTGAACGGTGTCTTGTGGTGTCTTGTGTTGCTTCCCTGCAAACTTGATGATTCTGGGTTTGAATATCAGGGATACCATGTACTAAATCGTCCCGAGCAAGCTGTGCAAGATACTAAATATTCAAGTGACCATATTGCTGATGCTAGAGACTGTTGATAGTAGAAGATTTTGCTACGAAGGCATGCTCAAGAGAATCGCCTGAGTCCACAAGCGTATAAAGACCATGATCCTCAAGGCCAACAACAATCGTAGTGCGAGAAGCATGATCAACAATTGAGCACTTATGTGTACTGAAAACAACATCCAATTGAGGAGAGTGCCTCATAATTTGACTAACTGAAAGAAGATTATGTTTTATGCCAGGAACATAGCACACATTGAGGAACATGAGATTTCTCTCTCCAGACTTTATCTGAACATTGCCCTTGCTGACAACATTGTACTCTTCACCACCTCCAAAAATAACCGAGTCAGTGTAGGGAGAGAACTCAACAAACCAGTCACACCTGTGAGTGAAATGCCGAGAAGCACCGGAATCTATGTACCAGGAAGAAGATTTCACATGATTTGCAGGTCTTTTGGCCATAAAGGCATGAAAGGCAGATTCTTTTTGCTCTGAGTGTTTAGCAGCATTAACTTGCTTTTTAATTGAGTTTGACTTCTAAAGTTGCTGATATGGCATGAATTTCGAGGCCAAAAATTGGAAGACCCGAAAAAACGGAGAAGCACCCATAAGAGAGCTCAAAAAACCCAAAAAGAATATGCTGTCAGAATTTGGATCTGTTGGCTTGAAAATCGAGGCAGCCAAAAAAATCTGATGACAACTCATTTGAGATCTCGAAAAACCCATCAGGAATATGAAACCCAAAATTTTTTTCGAGCTCAAAAAATTAGGGTTTCGAAAAAAATGGCCCTGGCTGCAAAAAACCTCCAAAAAATAATGGTGGATTTGCAGAAAAAACGTGGCTGAATAGGGCTGAAAAGTGGCCAAACTCTCAAACCCTCGACATGAGCAGCAACAGTTCCCACAATGTGGGAATAAACATAAATTAATTCAAAAAATTTGAGCAAATAATTTTGAAAGAAATTATAAATTTTCCAAAAAAATTTAAAGTAATGGCTGATACCATGTTACGAAAAGTAATTGGTAGAGTACTTTTATGATAAATTAACAGAGATCAAAACGATCTATATATACAAGAAGGGAAACGATGTTTCCTTAGGAAACGATCATCTAGAATAGAAACATTCTATTCTAGCTACAGCTAACTAAATATTAGAAACATTCTAATATTTACACTAAGATACAATATTGAGCATTAATAAAATGTGATTCTAAATTATTCTAATAAACCAATCATAAACCATGCTGAGCTAAATGGGGACATTACAATAGTCCAACATCTTTGGAAAGTGTTCTAAGACACTTAAGGTCTATTGAGAAATTCTTTTGTAATATTGATTGTCAGTATTGTTTGTAATACATTTAGAAGGGATGATGGATTCCACTAGCTGTGGTAAAGGTGGGTTATGGACACAATTATTTAATATTGTTTTCCCCACATGTGAATGCCTAGAATAGGATAATCAATGAAATGAGAAATGGACAAATGAGTGACCTTTGGGCTTCTCCAAATGGGTGTTTGGAAGAAGCACTAGATGTCTCTTGGTATTCCATCATTTATTGCATTTAATGTAATGTTTATCTTCCATGTTTGGGCGTCTAAGTTGGAGGGAATGTATTGGAGCCAAATCAATGTCCTTTTGATTTTGGTGGAGGTAATCCAAGGATTGGGGTTGTTTGGAATGAGGAGCCTTTTTTGGACACCTTGTTTGGTGATTTTGGAGCTCTTGCCATTCTATTAATTCAGCTCTTTGGATGGAGAATTGATGAGAAACAGTTGAATGTAGAGTTACTTTGTAGAAACAAGGCAAGTGAGAGGTATAAGGAGGTTGTTCATAGGTACTGCCATGTTGGAGGAAAAGAGGAGAATGGAAATGAATGTATTGTAATCACATTTATTTGTTGATAATGTATACTTGGCCTCTCTTCTTGATGTAGTTTTTTCCTTGAAGGGTTTCTCTATCTAAATCCTATGTTATGTGATGATCTTATGTTGCTCATTTTTGCCTCATTGCTGCTATCTTATGGTGATCATATTCTTTATTTATTGCTGTTATAAGTTCACATCAGGTAGTGTTTATAAGCATGATATAAAGGATGAACTTTAGCATCATAAAAAGGAAGTATTTAATCATGGTATTTCCACGTTAAGGCAACTTAATATTCAGATAGGCACATATGTTTCAGATTCTCATGTTGTAGTTATCTAAGCCTTACATCTTATTGTTTGATTGTTTTTATTGGATAGAGATTGAATTTCACAATCTTTGGTATTGAACTGGTACAATTCTCAACATTAGCAACTATGCTAATGCATTTCTCACAGTCTGTATGTTTTTCAAAATTAGCAATGATACTAATGCTTGTAGATGGCAGCTCCAACTCATATGCTACTTCACCAATTTATTTAGTCACCTTGAAAGGCCTATAAACTTTGGTATAAGATTTTCCACTGTACTTACTTTTCATGAGGACTGACTATAAGGTTGAAGATTCCAAAATACCATGTGTACCACCTCAAAAGACCTCCTAATTCAAATGTGATCAGAATACTTATTTTTCTATTCTTATGCAATCTGAATATTATCCTTAAGTGCCTGAAAGATATCTTGATTATCTTTAGCCCAGTCAAGAGCTTTTGGAGGTCTAGAATTAAAAAAAAACTAAGTCCACAAGTATAGAAGCTTCATAACCATACAAAGCTTTGAAAGGGGTCATTGCTATGCTCATATGATATGTAATGTTGTAATAGAATTCAACCATATGTAACCACCTTCCCCATGCCTTTTGCTGCCTTAAAAAATATTTTTTCAAATAGCCTTCAAGCCATTTGTCTACAATCTTTGTTTGATCTTTCATTTGAGGATGATAGCTATTGCTATGATCAAGTTTTGTTCTAGCCATCCGTTTTAAGTCTTGCCAAAAAGTGCTGATGAATGTGTGATCTCTATCACTTACAACCCTTTGGCACACCATGGAGTCTAAACATGTGTTCAAAAAACAGACCAGCAACTTGTGGCGCTTTAAAATTGAAAGGTGTTGACATAAAGTGAGCACATTTAGTGAGTCTATCCACCACAGCATAAATACAATCTTTACCATTGATCTTGGGCAGCCCAATAATGAAATCCATTGATATTTGTTCCCACTTTTGACTGAGAATAGGAAGTGGACGTAGCAGCCCTAATGGAAAAGAAGCTTCAGCTTCATTTCTTTGGTTCTCTATGCGTTCTCTTACATTCTTGAGGACATCATCTTTCATACCCTTCCAAGAAAATCTTTCACAGATGTACTTGTATGTCTTCAAGTAACCCGGATGACTGACAAGCTTATTGTTATGGACAAAAAGAAGAATCTTATGTTTTAGCTTACTTTCCGGTACAAAATAAATTTTGTCCTTTTAATAGATGGTGTGCTTGTGATTTTTGATAGTGAGCAAAATGAAGGGTTTCGAGATAATGCATCAGCAACAACATTTATTTTCCCTTTGAATTATTAATTTTATGGCCGGTATAATCATTTGGTACTTGGGTGCTGATTTTAGAGGTGGGCATGTGTCTTAGTAGCCCACCATTTGCTGGCCACTAGTTAATAACAAGAAAGCATGAGGTTGTTGGGGGTTGCGGCATGTTTTGGAAGGAGTGCTAGGCATTGTGAAGACTTCTTGGGCTCAGGTGCTACTATTGTAGTACCACAAGTTGAGACATGGGCCCTAGAGATGAATCTCAGACCTGGGCAATTCATACTAGCAAACGTTCAATGACAAATCTGCAATGTTAGAGGTTAGACAGATTTATTTTAGTTGTATTGCTGAACATCAGTTAATATAGTTCTCATTTTATTAAAATTGCAAGAGTTTGATGTATTATTTGTAAAAATGTTCATTGAACTATGAATGCATTTGAGATTTAATGTGAAAATAGTGACAACATTACTAGAAATATTATAATCTGAAAATTCTTGGTGAAAATATGCACACAAATTGTATTACAAAATGTCTATCCGTTAAATGTTGGGAAAAGTGAATTTTTTTAGAATAGAAATTAGTCTAGGTCTTTACATTTTTGAACCAGGAGGGTTTTTGGGTGGCTTCTTGCAGTATCAGTTGCCATGGTAGCTTTTTTCTTCCTTGACTTTGTATTGATGATAATTGCCACCGACACGGGTTACACTTTGCATGAAAGTAATCTAGCCTTTGGGTATCCTACTGCCCCATTATTGTGCTTCTCATTGTTGATTGTGCCTCCATTCTTCTTTCTGTTTTTGTATTGCCTTTTTCATGCCATGTGCCGTCTGAGGATTTTGCTCCTTTCTTTAGCAGATTCGCTTCCATTTTCTTTTTCTTTGTTATTTTAAATGTTTCTCTTTGTGGAATCTGCCCATATTTGAAAATTTTTGCTGCAAGCCGTCATGCCCTTCAACGATTTATTGTTTCTTAATAGATATAGGTATGTATGTATGTATGTATGGATGGATGTATATATGTATGTATATACGTACTATATGTATGTATGGATGTTTGCATGTATGTAGGGATGTATGCATAGGTGCATGCATGCATGTATGTATATATGTATTAGGAATTTAATCATTCTGTTTCTATTGGATTTTTTTTGCTTGCCATACTCGATAATTTTTGCGATCACACTCAATTATAGAGTGCTAGCTTCTTGTGTGTTGGGGGGTTTAATACATTGGCATTTTATAGTGTTGAACTAAGATAATATTTTGTGCAACAAAAAGGAGTTACACTGGTACCTAAGAAAGTAGTTACATTAGAAAGAATTTTAGCTAGAAGACAAATGAGATCAGGAAGACGACTTATAGTTTTATTTGTGGGGTGGGGTGGGGTGGGAGAGAGGGGGGAGGACAATATAGATGGTTAAAATATACATTAGTTTTCTTTTGTTATACTCTACAATTGGCAAGTGTAGTTAAGACTTAGTCAGATGGGTTGAATAGTTTTGGGTACTTTCTGACAGTTGGGAATTCCTTAGCAACTGTGAAAATTTTGATGACTTTCTTGTAATGTAGACAAGGGACCGCATTGTGCAAGAAGTTCCTGATCCCAATTTTGTACGAAGAGCAGATAAATAAAGACACTTATTGTACTCTGTTCTGTTCATTAAGTTCTTATCTAATTCTGTTTACTTTACTCTGTTAATTGCCTAACCATAGTAGAGGTAAACACACATTGGGATCTTGGTGATCAAAAAGTTCTTGGTTTTGTGTTCTACTTCATAAAAATCGTAAAATTAGTTAATATACCAGCTTGGGACATTACAAAAACACTCATGTGACAATGAAAGATGAGGATAGACATCAAGTTTTTCAGGGGTGTAACACATCAGTCTCTTTTCATGGGCTTTGCTTTCTCTTTAGACACTTCCTTCTTGGTGGTGTTTTAACTAGTTACATGGGGATACCAATGAATGACTTTTGTCACTAATGAACTTATATATATATATATATATATATATATATATATATATATGTATAATATAGTTCTTATAACTTGTAAAGAGCCTGACTAGCTCTTGGCTCCAGGAAATTCAATTCTTTGAAATAGATAACACTTCCACATAATTTTATCAAGGAAAATATATAACTTGGATATTTCTTCACAATTATAATATCATAAATTTCAAATAATCCATTTATAAATTAAACTCACAGGAATGAATGTACAAAGAATTTGTAAATTCAAATTCTGAAAATTATTTCCATCAAAAAAATGGCGCACCTGGCAAGCAAAGTATGCGTGCTGAATGATGAATAAACTCCAGGTATTATCATGCAGCCCTGGAAGAATTTCGCAGCTCAAGGAATCAAAACGCTGCCTCCTAGGAAGAACTCGCAGGCAAGAAAGGACTCCACGCAGCCTTTTGAAATCAAAATGTGGCTCCATGAAATTGAAACACAGCTTCCAAAATAATTAATGCATCCTGTATTTATTCAATGTCTCTTGATAATTGGAAAACCCTCAGCAAATTTGAATTCAATTATCAAATGAAATATCACAGTAACTCCTCCAAACAATTTCAGAACTTCAGCAGGGAGACAAATCGAACCCTTGGATAACAAATCGATTTCCTGTAGATTAAAACTTATCATAAATCCAGTATACATCAGCACTGAACTATGATCTCACGAATAGCTGCAAAATTCACCATCAATCTGTAATGGCTCAAATTGCCAGAAGAGGAATCAGTCCTCAAAACCCTAGCCGGGTTGTCTCTCTCCAAACTTCAATAAAATCATAATTCAACAATGGATGAATGAAAGTGCTTTTTCGAGTTGTACTCATAGCTTTTTCGGAAAAAGCATAATTTCATTTTTTTCATAAAAAAAGCTTTTTAATGATAACTTCACTTTATAACATTAAAGTTATAAAGTAATTAAGTTATTAAATTAATTTAATAACGATACTTTAAAAACCAAAGCCACTGAATCCCGCTGACAATAACAAAATCATTTCTGAAACTAGAGCCTCAAATGCCAATTGCCCTGTCAGAAATAGCCCACTGCCAAAAATAGCCAACTACTAAAAATAGACTTACTATAAATAGTAAGTCTCTCAAATTGGAGATTCTCTGAAACTCAATCCTGAGACATCTGACACTCCGTGCAGACACCCTGCTAATCCTGGCCATACCCAAAATACCACTTAATAAAAATAGTAAGTAGACCAAAATGACCCGAACGAAGAGCAAACTTGGTAATTTGAACCTCCAGAATGGAATCCCAATACTGGCTCCACCATTTGACCCCCTCTGATCGCCTGATTAGCCTGTGAGGGTCGCCAAAACAAGCTAATCCCAAGAGTCCGAAAATGGGGACATTACATAACTCTTGTCATCAAACATGATTGAAATTTCCCACATTACTTTTGACCAAATAGGGGTATGGAGGGCAACACACATTGCCATATAGTAAAAGAAACTGTATGGACATTAACAATATAGAAGCATAGTAATGTTTATTATATTATATTGAAAAGAACATTATGCTCTATTTTGGAGGAAGCTAAGGAAGGAAAAATTATGTAGTGCACAAAAGTGACAAAAAATGGGTAAAATAGGACTCAATGCAAGAGTGCCCAAATCATCTTGTAACAAAGAAAATTGTGCCAAGGTAAAAGCTGGTAATCTTCAAACAAAATCAATATAATAATGTGTGGGAGTGCTGATCCAAATAGGTAAATCAGTGATATTAGTATAGACATGTATACAAACAACAAATATCTTTGTTGTAATTGCCTAATTAGTGATATGCTTTTATAATAATGTGTCTTAATTAATATGCGTATCATTTTGAATGATTCTGTAAGCAATTTCTAAAACGTTGTTTCATACTGTTTTTTCTGTATCTAATAGGAGAGGTTTTGAAACCATTTACTCATCTCTTAAAAAGTTATTTTTGCAATTTTAAGTGAAACATGACATGGAGTGTTGATGTAGTCATTGAACTTATTTCTTTTGACAATGCTCAGAATACTTTTATTTTCAGTTCCTATGATAAAAATTGGAAATTCATGCATGTTTCTATCTGGGGCATTGCAGGCAAGGCAAGTGCACCCGGACAAGAATCCTAATGATTCCCAAGCAGCACATAATTTTCAGGTAATCAAATCATTGAATTGGCAGGTGATTTGTGGACTAGGTTTTCTGATTTTCAAAATTGCATATTATGTTGTTTTAGCACATTTAAATTTTATTAAGAGCATTATATTCCCTCATTATTATGGTTTGGAGCTGGTCTACGTAAATGTGAAAATTAGAAAGAAAACATGACACTGTCAGTTAATTGTAGATCTGTGCCTACTCAAGAACAAGGTATTTACTATCATGTAACAAGACTTACTTTGGTGACATACAAGATTGCCAAACTCTTCAAACCTTCACTTGATGGTGCCATGTTATAGTATCTCTGTGCTCATTTAGCCAAAATGGAAATGAATTCTTGCATTTGGGTCTAATCCACATAGTTTTAGACATCAAATAGAATTGTTACCTTTGAGCCCTTTCCAATGGATCTGTTTCTGTCTAACCTTTTGATGTACAGCCTGGATCTCTTTCAATTTGTAATTGGAAATAAGATATCTTAGATCTATTATAGCCCGTGGATAGTGATCAAATGGATTGATACCAGTAACTGATAGATTAACTTGTATCATTAGGATCTTTTTATATCTTGAATGGGCTCGATTAACAGAAGCAGATATAAACAAATTTAATAAATCACAGGCAATAATCAACATCATTTAACAACAAAATCAAACATGATAATAGGGATAATTCTGATTCAATGTAATCTAGGTTATCTGACTAATTGGGTCTCAGAATTGTAAATGTTTAATCAGATTTTAAGAGAATGGATAGTTTAAAAATTGCAATATAAATTACAATGGATAATCCCTTATCTGTATATCACAATCTGAGTATCTTTAGCAAGATATATATCAATATTAATTTACATCAATCTTTGACAATATTAATGATTATCGCTGATAATATAGTAACCACTGTATATTTATAGATTGCTGTTTATATATATATATATTGATCTCTGATTATTGCTGAATTAAATCGATGAAGACCAGCAACATATGATGATGTAGTTGCCACGAGAATATATATACTTGATCTGAATATTTTCCAGATGTTGTTTCACTGTTACGCTGATCTACTTGCAATCTATCAGGTTTATATTAGTCTCCTTGAACGTCTGTCTTTCGAACTGCATATATGAACCTTCCTTGACTCGTAAGTATTTTTCAAACTGAATGATTGTCTTCTCCATCTTCATGCGATCTGTAGATATAGGCTATCGGAGTCTAGAAAGGATGCAACCTTCCACGCGAATCATTATGTCCATATCGTGGCGCTGTTTCATTAATAACTTTGTTGCTATAATTGTTATATCGTTTGATTAATAATGATATCATTTGTTTATTAAGATGATTTATGTGCAGACCTGTGAATTGAGATATAACCAGTTAAGTGGAGACACAATAAATAATAATTATAATACTAATTACTTGCTTTTAGATAAATATAAGTGAATGCAAATGTCAAAGGCCGATAGGCCAATTTGACATTTGTCATTTATCTACATTAGATAATTTAGAATTAACAAGAATACCTTCTAATCCAACAAATATGAACACATGACAAAATCTGCCACATTTATGAAACAAATGATCACACGACATAATGCTAGTTATAACCTCGCATTGAGACTTGCTGACACCAACGTCTGACAAAACCGAGCAATTTGTCATGTGAAAATGTCCTTTGGCATCTGTCTGATAATTTTCCAATGCTTGTTTTAAGTTTTTGTAACATATTGCAGTCTTTATATCAGTTTAGAACAAAAAAAAAGTAATTATTTGTGTTTTTAGTTGTGATATTGATGTCAATATTACAAAGTTTTCCCATTTATGTGCAGATTACACAGCTAATTTTTTTTTGAGAGTATGGCATACTTGCAATCCAGTTTAAGAAAATTATGTAGATTAAAATTTAATAAACCATAATATCTTAACGAGTTTCCTACTAGCTCCAAAATCAACTTGGCCTTCTTCAAAAGAAATTCAATTCTTTATAATGTATCAGTATAGGGAAAAAATGACACTAGATGCATATGCAATGCAAGCGTAATTTCACAGTTTTGCAGAGGATCATTTATAGCTTGCTAATTTTGAAAGTGACATCATTGAGCAATTTCCAAATAAATCCTGCTTGGAAGTGTTTGGGGAGCTTTGAAATTGATTTGGGAAGATGGTAGGCATCCTCCACAATCAATTCCAGAGCCTCCATCTTCATCAAATTTGTTCTAGGTTGGTACCATTTGTTCCTTGAATCACTTTTTGTTCTAATTTCTTAATGCAAACTTGCATTATTTTTTGTGTACCTGAATTTTCTTAATTTTTATTATTAGACCTTATTAACTGTTTTATCCTTTGAGTTGGAGCACGACCCATGTTTAATGCAAATTGGCTGCTAATGTGGCAGGTGGGTAATTAGGTGTCTATCACATGTGGGAATTGAGTTTGTGGGTAATTAGAATATTCCGTCTTTGGAAAAAATCTAGGTTGCAAACATTCGCCAATGTGATAATAAATGTTTAAAATTTGAAAAAATGAAGTCACCCTCCTCCACCCTAAATTTCATTATACTACAATTTCTATGCATTCTTCTTCTGAACTCCACCTTTTAATCCTCTTATATTGTAGTGGCATTATTTCTGATTTCTGTGTGATATCTGCTTAATTTTAACTTTTTTAAAATAAAAGTTCCACGTGATTCAACAAATAAGGGTGCATACCCCTCTATTAACTTCAATTTTGTGCTTCTCTCCTTTCTCAGTCACTCTGTAATTTTTCTTTTTTTTTTTCCCTTTATATAAATTTGTATCTTTTTAGTTTTTCATTTCTTGTTGGTAGTATCACATTTTTTGGTTGGCTCTTCTAGACTTGGTGCATTTCAGAAGGTCAATGTGACAATTATGATCAACTCCCAGACACAGCTAATTACATAAATATTGAATGAAATTCATGGTACAGAATTTGTAAGTCACTTTATATCATGTTTTTTTGATTGGCTCATGTAGGCTTGGTGCATTGCAGAAGGTTTCATGTGACAATTATGATCAACTCGCAGACACGGCTTATTACATAACTATTGAATGAAATTCATGTTACAGAATTAGTGCGTCATTTTATTTGTTTCATGGTTCACCATTGACAATTCACTATTTATATCATTAATCTTGGTGTTTTAACCAATGTTAGTATTTCCTGAATTTGGTAAATACAAAGTATATAAGACTTTATTTGAGTGGGAAAAATAGCTGTACAAAATAGACTACGTAATGACTACGAAAGTGATTCTGAAAATGGGCAAACAAACTAAGTCCTCTGTCTTCAACTTGACTGTATAGACTATTTTCAATGGCTTGCAAGGGGATTGTTTAGGCCTATTTTGATGATTGTTCTGCTTCCAGCTGTTTTATTTTCATTAATCCTTATTATGCAATTTGATCTTGCAATTATGGATTCATACATCAAAGGAATCTTATGGATGCTCAATGCTGACTATCTTGTGATAGCGTTTGTAACAAAATGATCTCTTACAAATTTTGCCATTAGATATTTTCTTGGTTTTGCTTTTTCACTGGGACATCAATTGATTACCATTTCTGGAAAATTTTATTTACCATGAAGAATTTACTTATTATATCATCCATAGCAAACTAAATGCTGAGAAGTCTGTTTGTAGTAGAGGCCATAGTTATTATTAGCAATCCAGTATAACTAGAATTATAGTTTTTGAATATGATGTCATTATTCTATTTTTCTTCATTTTAATTTATTTTACTTATGCTAGTCGTGGTTAATATTTTGCATAAGAAACATGTGATATTTCTTGATTTTCTTTTCTTATATTATATTTCTTTTGGAAAGATGCTTGGAGAGGCTTATCAAGTTCTAAGTGATCCTCAAAAGCGGGAGGCATATGACAATTATGGAAAGACAGGTGTATCAAAGTGAGTACCTATATGTTGTTACCAGAATTGTTTGACCAACAGTTCCTTTTAGACTTGAATAAACTTGTTTTACATGCATTTGTATTTGCATCTTAATGCAAGTTGTATGGGATCGACTTCCTCAGGACCTTTAAGGAATTTCTTAGTGTTTAGCTGATGTTTTCATTGGTTTCTTTAACCAATTTTGTGTCAGATCATACACATAAGGTCCATATTAATAATAAACTCACAAGCAAAGAGAATGAGTACCAAGAGGTAGATGAAAAGATCAAAAAGAAGAAATCACTATATATTATAAGATAATAAAGCTGGACTGACTTGATTGATATGGTGAGAGACATAGCCTCTATGTAGATGCTTCTTAAACATACACCATAAGGACATTGACACATGCAGACTCCATACCCACCATAAAGTAGACTCAACTAAGAGGAACATAATCCAAAGGTATACTGCAGGTATTGGCGTAATGTTTGCTTCTCAGGCTTTGTAGACAGTTAGCCTATTTTTGAGTTTTTGTAGGCTAATTGGTAAGGAAAAAAGGACTCCAAAATTCTTGGAGAGCATAGGTTCAACATTTTAGGGTTGCATTATATGGAATGGAACTCGGTTGGTAGTGTGGATCATCTTGACACTTTAAGAAGTGATTTTCTTTTTGGGTGGGCTCTCCAAACTTCTTGGAGGAAGAATCTATTTTTAGTAAGTTATCCAGGTGGCTCCGACATCATCCCAAGTCTTTAGTATTACGATGGTGTGATTGGTTTTTAATTCTGTTGCCATATCAATGCTTTCCACAACTTGAGCAAAACAATTTTAATATTCACATAAGTTTTTAATGTTATAATTTTAAAGTGATGACTTAAGTGCAAAATCTTTTTAAAAAGGTGATAATGTGCTTATAAAGTGGATGCCGAGGGGTAAAGGCACACGAAAAGATACTGTTATATTTTTAAAGGTCATTTTGAGGGAAAATGAATGATCACAATTTTAATTTGAATATTTCACTCCAAAAATCTATATAGGAAGGATGCGAGCTCTTTTGAAGGTTAGACTTATGAATGATATGGTTTTGTTGATAGAATGAACTTGAGTTCCAAAGTTTGTAGAAGATGAAAACCCTCTTATAGTTATTGACGTCGGGAATGAAACCCCCCTAGCTGGTTTGGGTGGTTTCAGATATAGGCTATAGCTGCACCTACAAGTGAATTATTCCTCCAGTTTCTTTCTTAATGAAGATTTTTGTAGTGTTTCGATTTGCAAATTTTTGGTGTGATTAGCATAGTATTACAAAGGTTTTTTTCAAATATAGGCTATAGCTGCACCTACAAGTGAATTATTCCTCCAGTTTCTTTCTTAATGAAGATTTTTGTAGTGTTTCGATTTGCAAGTTTTTGGTGTGATTAGCATAGTATTACAAAGGTTTTTTTGGAGCATTTTAGAGTGGTATCCAATGGGCTTCTTAGCCGACCGTTCAATTCTCCTTTAGCAGGCTGTACCCTTCATTTTGGTTGACAAATGCATCTAATGATTTTGTGGAAGTGTATTGGTTGTTCCTTAGCAGAATATACATTTTCAAGGATGATTTAAGTTGTTTAAAGATTTTATTTGATCAAGATGGCTGTACCATGTGCTATGGTGTGTCTAGAAGTATGGCATGGGAAATAGGAAAGCAAGCTTTGTCCTTATTTTCTGTTTAGTAGTTCATTGAACATCGCCCATCCCTTCTTTGCCATTGATGCCTCAGTTGGAGTTGGAGAAATAAGTGTTTAATGAATCTCGAGGGCTTTTTGGGATCAGCCAACTGCTGGATCTGCAAGAAATCTTCCTGATTCAAACCTGAAATACCACTTTGATGATAATCACACTGCTGTTTCGAATTTTTTTGCAACAGTTGTTGTCGGGTAACTTGGGTAGTTAGACGGTTGGTCCGTCCGAAGGAGTTACATGGGTGCGACGGTTCGCCTCGCATCCTTTCAGATGTTATATATATGTACTTGTTCCTTTGATGGAGACACAATGATTATGTATGGAAAACTCTTGTGAATACATGAATGCAAAGCTCTTTTATATTCTATGCTGAGTACTTGTTTATCTGTATGCAATTAATGTCTGTTACCCCACGAGGGTAAACATCCGGCACCGTTGCCTAGACGCACTCGGATGGCGTGCGGACACAATTGGCTTACCGGTTGGTGAAATTAATCCGGAAGCAGACGACGCCCGTATAGAGCTGTGTTAAGGTTTTAGGATCATTGCAAATGTAATAGCACTATCTCATTGTATGTGTTTTTCAAATGCAACAATCTCTTTCATTTATATTGAGAATGAGCCAAGAAGAGACATGTCTGAGAATGAGCCAAGAAGAGACATGTCCCTTCATGGGACCTGTCTATTCATTACTTTGTAATTAATATATTGACAATTATGATTATATATATATATATATATATATATATATATATATATATATAATATCTCTTGAGTATTATATTAATTTATCTAATATTTATATAATAATAATAATAATAATTATTTTACCAATTTAACTATTTAGTTATTATGAGAATAATTATAATCTAACTTTATGTATACATATATATCAATGTATATAGTAATATCAATTATTATAAATATTGATATATATGAATATATATAATAAATAATTTCTCATAATAATCATATAGTCAATATTATTTATCTGACCGATGCTACAAATATCAACACTCCCTCTTAGCTAGGGAGGATAAATCAATCCAATGTCAACACTTTTGACACTTGGCAACATCAATCATATGATGTAAGCAATAAAGACATCATCCTCAAGATGTAGTCAATAGAAACATAGTCTCAATATGTGGATTGCCTCCATCGGTGATTCTATCCACAAGTTCTCAGGTGGATTGCCTCCATCGACGATTCTATCTACAAGTCTCAGGTGGATTGTCTCCATCAGCGTTTCGATCCACAAGCTCTCATGGGGATTGCCTCCATCGGCGATTCGATCCACAAACTCACGAGCTTTGGTGTGGATTGCCTCCATCGACGATTCTATTTACAAGCTCTCGTGTGAATTGCCTCCATCGGCAATTCTATTCACAAACTCACGAGCTTTGGTGTGGATTGCCTCCATCGGCGATTCTATCCACAAGCTCTCGTATGAATTGCCTCCATCGGCGATTCTATTCACAAACTCACGAGCTTTGGTGCAGATTGCCTCCATCGGCGATTCTATTCACAAACTCACGAGCTTTGGTGTGGATTGCCTCCATCGGTGATTCTATCCACAAGCTCTCGTGTGAATTGCCTCCATCGGTGATTCTATTCACAAACTCACGAGCTTTGGTGTGGATTGCCTCTATCGGTGATTCTATCCACAAGTTCTATCTATTATGATCAGTTTCAGCCATCACAAGATGTCTATCACAATAGAAGGTCAAGTTATTGTAAGATCGTCACCTTACAATAACTTTAACAAATATAAGTGATAATCATTTGGAAGTCGTCACTTCCTCATGATTTACACAGAGGGCAGGCCCATTAAAAACATTCATGATTCATTAGTATAATAATCAAATATCAAGTTTACCTCAAAAGTGTTTCACCTTCAATAATGAACTCCCTCTCAATCAATATGATCAAGATTATCACAAGTTGACTGAACCATCTTCTCCCTTTGAAGCTCAAGTTTATCGACTTCTTGACCTATTTTGAAATGTCAGACTCCCTTTACATCTAGTCTCAATCATCAATTCATTTGAAAGCATCAAGTTCTTTCTCCCTTGAATGCAATTATTTGGTGCTTCTGTCTTGGAGGTATGTCAGAGAGAGATTATAAATAGCTCACTAAATTATCTCGACCGGAAATACCAATGATAGAAGCATACAATATTTTAATAACCAATAGTATAGCATGAATTAAAAACTTAAAAATTATGTGCATTAATAAAATATGAAATACCTATCTTTTATAAATTTCAAGTATTTCATTTTGTAAGGTGAGCCCATATAGAAAATATCATGCAAATTCAAAGAATGATTTTGTCGTTCTCAAATATTACTTGAATTATTCACATGACCTGTCTTCAATATTCAAAGGTTCTATACACTATTAAAACCTTCAATTTGATCAGATCTCTCTTCAAGTGGTTAGGCTTATAAAGAAGGAACCTTGCTTTTTTACAGATTTTTTTTATAGACCCATACATAGTCGGCCATAACTTTTGAACCTGAAATTTTCTCTTCAATCGCTCTGGTGAGATTCTTGTAAATTTGTTTATCACCAACATATCCGAAATTTAGCAAAATCCAACGGTGCATTTGTGAGATATGGTCCTCATACCGAGACTTTATTTTCTGAGACAATCACACATTCACCATCAATAAACTACTCTCTTACATTTGCAACTTGGCTCTGATACCATGTTTAGGATCATTGCAAATGTAATAGCACTATCTCATTGTATGTGTTTTCCAAATGCAACAATCTCTTTCATTTATATTGAGAATGAGCCAAGAAGAGACATGTCCCTTCATGGGACATGTCTATTCATTATTTTATAATTAATATAATGACAATTATGATTTTATATATATATATATATATATATATATTTATATAATATCTCTTGAGCATTATATTAATTTATCTAATATTTATATAATAATAATAATTATTATTTTATCAATTTAACTATTTAGTTATTATGAGAATAATTATAATCTAACTTTTATGTATACATATATATCAATGTATATAGTAATATCAATTATTATATATATTGATATATATGAATATATATAATAAATAATTTCTCATAATAATCATATAGTCAATATTATTTATCTGACCGATGCTACAAATATCAACAAGCTGTACGAAGGAGAAGATAACTAGATGAGGGAATTCAGAATCTTGTTTCAAGTGGCAATAGAAACCTACGTTCGTCGAGAAGCCACAGTTGAAGAAGTTCCAGCTAGTGCCGTGTGGGCCATGATACCAGTATGCCATTGAGGAATTCAGTGTTGCAGATCTGGAAGGGCTCCTATTTGCTTCATCCAATGCATTTTCTTTATTGGGCATTTGATTATATTGATTATCTATGTGATTTGGCATCATTTTGTGGTATTACAGCAGTTTGTTTTACTTCATCACTGTATATCAGCAGTTATTCAGTGTTTTTATTGCATATGTGCTAAGCTTGTAATGTATTGGATGGTTGTATCACTGAAAGTATTAAATTCTATGCACTTTATTTGATAATCATTCAATGGTAGTACTGCAAATGGGATTAAAATTGTTATTGCTGATATACTTACCCCACTAAACAAGTGGTTTATGTTGATGTATTAGCGTTGGGAGTTTCTTTCCCTCCTAAATAAGAAAAGATTTTGGTTGATATATGAAGTGACTCTCGGTTGGAGAGCTGAAGAGGCACGAATTTGGAATCTAAAGAGTCTTCCGTTTGGAAGATAAAGATTAAAGAGTCTTCTGTGTGGAACAATGAAGAGTCTTCAGCATGAAGACAAATGGTTCTTGTTGTCTCGGCAATCTGAAATATATATATCTCTGTCTTGTGCGTTGCGTGGTGAGCTAGCCACACATTGTATTGCTGGTTCTGTGTGTAGTAGATGGATTGTTGGTTTAGTTTGAAGCATTGTACTGTGACTTTTATTATTTTATCAATGAAGCATCATTTTTGAGTGGCTGGGTTTTTCCCCTCAAGTTGGAGGGTTTTCCCAGGATAAATGCCGTGCTTATTGTTCTTTATTCTGTCATGTTTTGCTGCTTATTTTGATTCTTGGCTTAAAACATTAACAGTTTACTTGTATTAAGCTTCCCCACCAAGCAAGTGGATGTGCCCTTTCTGCTCATCATTGGAAAAGTTGAAGAAGCTTGTTTTCATTTCAGTATTGTATAAAAACTTTCACTGAAAAGCGGAAGTGCCCTAATTCTGACTTAATAAGTGGATGTTTACTTCTTTCAGTACTGTATATGCATCCCACTGAATAAGTGGTATTGGCTAGCTTGCTGCCTGGTGCTTTTCTTTTAGATGCTGCTTTTAGTTTGATTGTAATCTTTAACACCGTATGCTCTCACCTTTCCCATCTCAGGAATTGGGTGATCACAAAGTGGAAACGAAGTTGATTTGCATCTTAATTTCATGTAGTGTCCTGTTGTAGGATTGAGCCAAAAATTGCAGACCAAAAACAAACTCTTGCAAGGTATTTCGTCAAACACTTAGTTGAAGAAGCAAACTGAAATAATTTATAGAAAATGCTCTTGTAATGAACCAACACTAACACAACAAATCAAACTACTCTTCCCAAGTCTCACATTACTTTCAAGGCATTTATTCAAACATTTGGCATACATATAATTTTGAAAATATATCAGTATCACTTAAAGCAATTTGTCAAACAATTAGCAACCATAATCTGATCTGTTTTTTTACCATCACATCACTCTAGGAATAATGACAAACACTTGGCAGACTACCTAACAAGCAAAATCTTTAGCATCAAAGACCTTTGAGATGAAGCTACATGAAGTAATAATGCTGTTTTGAACTTCTGAGACATATAGAGAATGGATCTGCAAATTAAGAGTTATAAAAGAGTGCTGGCACCTGAGACTTTTTTCTTCCAATAATGTTCCTGAGCGTTTATCAGTGTAGAAACTCCTCAAGCCTTCCTAAGATTGCAGCTGTGCATTTATTGCTGATGAAAGCTTCAGAATCTTTGGACGTCCAGGTGTGAAGAAGACCCAGCGGCTGCCCAAGATGAACACATGATTTACTGTGGCTAAGTGAAATGTCTTTGTGACTAGCCATGCTGCTGTTGCTGTGAATAGTTAACAGAGAGAAATGGCTGTTGAGCCCCTTCAAGACCCCCACACGACCTGTTCAAGGATTGCCAAGACCCACGACTATCAAGTGGTGCTGTTCCTTCACGTCTGCAGCTGATAAAGGGTGCGTTTGATTTCAATCTGGGCTGGTAAATTGCCAAGACCATGGACTGGTAGTGTATATAATACCTGAGATTAAACCCTTAATCTATAACTGTAAACTAAACGTCCAGATCAAGAGCCCACAACAATTAAATCTCTTGCCTTTTCCTTCAGCACACTAATTGAATTCCGTTTCCACAGTCTCTCAACACTCACAAACTTTTAAACTCAAATCAGAATACCTGGAATCGTTCAAGTACTTCCATTGCATTTCTCCACAAATCCTTCCTTAAATTCTATAGTGAATCCTATGTGAACTCACCTCTCAAGAGATTGGGTTTCCGTCCAATATCGGTTCTGGAGTGGTAGTTCCCTCACAATCTCCTCCCACTCCTGGCTTGATGGTTGTGCTCTGTCTTCACTGCCACCCCGGTTACGCGGTGGACTTACATTTTTTCGCTAGTTGTAGCCGTTGACACCTCTCAGCCTGTTCTTGGATTCGCAGAGACCTCCTTACGACAACTTTTGCTTCCTTATTTGCTTCTGTCTCCTCCCTTGTGCGTTGCCTTCTATCTTTGTTTGTCAGGTTGGGCATTAATTGTTGGAGTTACCAGAGGTACGATGCCTACTTGTGTCGTGCGGTTCCTCCTCCCCCCGGTTCCTCTCTTCGTATCATTGTAGTATTTGTTGTCAGCGTTTTTCCCCTTCTCTTGCCTCCCGTTGTTCCTAAACTTCTACTAACGTGTGAGCGAACAATCTTTGAAGGCTACCTAGAAGATTGTATGCAGGACCGTTCACCGTGAGTTCAACACGTATCGTACCAGGGGAGATTGCTCTTTCTCAAGCCTCCCGCTGTATGTACTCATCAACCAACACATTCCATGCGTGAACCAAATCTTGCGTCAACTGGTTTTCTCGGGTCACTTTGTTATTGTCCTATACGTCACTGTCAGTTAGCAAAACTTGTTGGTTGAATGCATGACCCATTATGTGGTCATCCTGCTAGTCCTACTCCCCTTGACCGCTAGGTTCGAACTTAGGCAATGACGCCAAAATGTTGGATGCCTAAGGCGACCAGATTTTATAGGGCATTCGATATTCACCATTCAACAGTATTGCATTTAGTAAGAACACATAAAGTAAACAAAGCATATAGTATGTAACTGGACAGAATGATATTTCTATTAAAGCACAGTAGTTCCAACATTCACCCCCAGAATTGTCCCGATTCTCTTACAAATAGTGCTCCGAGTTGGTTAAGGATACCAACCGTCACACCGTTTCATGACAATTAATTTATTATATTTCCCTTAACTAACAAAAGTGTTGTTGATCACCTATAGTTTGCATTGGGACCTGAGTAGCTTTAGGTTTAGCACTATTGTTTGGATGAGTCCCATTCGTTGGCTTCATCATTTCTAGCATGGTGAAGTTGAGATTAGATTTGAGCAGTGGAGGTTTGGGAGTGTTTCTCATGGAAGACTTCCATACTGGCTATGGGATCCAGGGATTGTTCTTGTTGGTGGATTGCTTCTTCCTTTTGTTGGGGTTGACTTATTTGCACTATACAATGGTATTATGTTGATGCCACATCGTTTGGATGGAGTACTCTACAGAGTGATTTGGGATCCCAACATTCAGCTGAGCATTGGGTGTAGAGTTTGGGATTCTTTGGGTGCATCGGGATTCTAGATAGGGTTTACAATTGAGCATTGTAGCATGTTCAGTGTGCTGAGAGTATACCGGTTCATCCTTGACCTTCTTGAACATGTTTCGATTTTGATGCACTATTCTTGTGCGTAAGGGTTGGATAGATGGTATGATGTTTGTCCTTGCGCAATTGTGTTTATGTTGGTTCTACAGGAGTTGGTTGGAGATGTATTAGACATTTCACAGTTCATCTTTTGAACCTTTGGTGGAGTGGAGTTGCTTCGCAATAGAGATTCCTTGAGGACAAACAATTTCAAGGAGGGCGGACTGTAATGTCCCCATTTTTATGAGCATCAGAGTTTGAGGCATTAGCCTATTATTTCGACCCTCGTAGGTTAGTATGGTGGATTAGAGGGTTTGATTTGGGAGTTTTGGAGCTCTTTAAGTGGCCGTTGTAAGTGTTCACCTTACCAGATCCTTCATTTGTTCTGAGGCATTGATATTTAGAGGTTTCTGGTTTCGTTTTGAGAGACTTACTATTTATAGTAAGTCAGTGTATGTTAGAGAGGGACCCTTACTATTTTTAGTAAGGCATCTAGATTGACAGTCAGAGCAGTGGGCTAGCCAGTGATGAATTTAGAATCATTAAATAATGATTATAAATGGAGTTATGTCATTTAATTGTTATTAAAGTGTTACTTTAATAATAATTAATTATTTGAAGAAAATATTATATTGACTTCATGTGACTTTATAATTAAAAGGGATTTAATATCATAAAGTCAAATTATAAAGTGAGCATTTAATGGCTTTATTTGACTTTATTATAAAAGGACATTTAATGATTATAAAGTCAAATTATATATGCATATGAGGAATAATATAAAGTACCAATTTGAAGGGAGATGTAATGTCCCCATTTTCATGAGCATCAGAGTTTGTTTAGTTTAGGCTATCATTGGCCGTCGTAGGCTAAGTCTGGTGGTTAGAGGATCTTAGTTGGCGGAAGCAGAGGTCAATTTCCATTCCAGAGGATAGGAGAGAGTTCATGATTGCTCTTTGTTTGGTTTAGTTTGACACACTATTTATAGTAAGTGTCTATTTCAGGAAAGTCAGGATTTCTATTTTTAGCAGAGCACCTGAATAGGTTATGATGCAGTGTGAGTTCTGATACTTCTGGCTTGAGCAGTTATTCATAGACTTCCTATTTATAGTAAGTTAGTTTCGTAGAACTGCTATCTTTGCCAGGGTACTTGGACATTTGGCAATTGCAGTGGATGTCTGGTGTTTTGATTGGCATCTTGGAGGAGATTTGTTTTCCGTCACGGGTAAACTAGTTTAATACATGCTACAAAGGAAATGTAAAAGCATAACACAGAAGTGAATAGACACGATGTTTTAGAAAACAAGAATGTTATTCCATTAATGTTATTAACTCCGAACATACGACTGCACATTGAATATATATTAATGATATCTTTTCTTGTTCATGACAAGCATACATATAAAGTCCGAAGGGTTGCGACTCAACTGTCGCGACATAACCTATCTCACGGGTGAGGCTCTCAACTTGGCTCTCAACCACCACCATCTCTCCAGCAGTCCACTCTTGAACCATAACAGGAGTCTCTATCGCGGGCCATCCTTTTGCCTCAAAACAAGTCTGAAAGGCAGAGGGACACTCAGCTTGCATAAAGGCCGGTACATGCTCCAGCACTGTGACAACAGCCTCTACAGCCTTCTCCTGCGCGGAGACCATTACCCGACGGCCTCTGACTACCATGTCTGCCAAATAAGCCTCAATATCCTCGCTAGGAAGATCCTTTTGTGGCTCTATGGCTAGCTGCGCCCATATCTCTCCCATAGCATGAGTACTCTCTTGTCCAGGTAAAACATCCTCCACCATGGCTCCTGTAGAACACCCTTCGGCCTCCGTATCAACTCATGTAGCAGATGCTGTCATCTTCCCTCTCCCTACATCCGACTTCATAACCTCTGAAGGTATCTCTCTCATGGGTGACTGAATAGAAGGCCCTCGTGAAATTGGTCTGAGCTGGAACCGCTGCATCAAGTAGTTTGTGCGTCCCTCCACCGGACGTCTCGGCCTGGAATTCTCTCCTCCTGGTTCAACCATACCCACCGAACTATCCCTTACTGGCTCAGCTAATAGCGTAGCATCAATAGTTATCATAGCATCCATTCCTACAACCTCTTATCAGATCTGTGGCTCATGCTTGCCCTCTATCTTAGGAATCTCAATAACGTTTATCTCCTTTGGGGCATCTCAAAGTGGTGAAGCAGTCTGCTCTGTCACCACTACAAGCGGAGTCATACCAATGGGTGGTCTCATTTGACCAAAGGTAGGAATGGGATCGGTGCTGGTAATGGGGATCAATTGTGCTGTAGTAGACAGGATTGGTCGTGCAATTAATATCGGCGACTTAGACACTACCGGTGGCTCAAACACTACCTTAACCTCGTTGTCTTCGTCCACCTAAGTGCAATCCCCCTCTATGGTATCCTCGCTGTTAGAGGTGACCTGGTGTCCACTATCCGTGTCTCCATGATCCGAGCTTGAATTCTCCTGTCTAGCTCGCTTTTGTCCTGCAAGTACCTTCTGTCCTCCGGGTGTGTCTAGGTGGCGCCATTGCATAATAGGAGGCTCGCCTGGTGCCAAGGGTGTCCTGAGGAATTTGTCTGACTAAAGCGTCCAGAAGTAACCCAATCGCGTAATGTGGCATATAGAAGGTTTTGTGCTGTAGGGTCATAAACTCATGCATGCGTTCTGACAGTAATCTAGTTCAGTCATACCCTTTGCCTCCCATCAAGTTGTTCATAAGAGATATTTGTGGAAAAGAAATATCTGAAGCATGACTTGAACCTGTGAGCCTGCTCTTAACCACGTCCATGAGGCTGTGCCAGTGCCCTTCCCTGACAAAAGACTTCTTCACCCCTCGGCCTTGTGAAGACTTCCTGATAGTCTTTTTCTGCCTTAGAGAGGATATCCCTGCATATCAGCTGTATATAAAAATCTTTCACCTCCGCTGTTAATTTCTTACCCTTCAGATCAATCTTTTGCCCCTTATCTGGCAAGCCGAACACCCATCTAAATTCCATGGCTGTGAAAGAAATCTACACTTCGTAGTTCATATAGATTACCGTGCTAATTTTGGAGAACCTGTCATATGTCTCGACCATTGCACACAGTGGGCCTTCAAAGTCTTTCATACAGAAAATGGGCATTTGAATGACCCACTGTACCTGAGCCCTTCGCAAACTTTTACACCGGATCACTCTCCTGCATCTCCTGCCACCACTTCTGGCAGTCTAATCCACTCAAACCTTTGAAGGTTATGGTTTGAGGCGTTACATGATCCCTGGAAGAAGTTGCAGAAGCCATCTGCCTTCACAATTTCAGTCTGATTTTCTTTTTGCCTGTGTTTGTGTGACCTGCAACCTGCGTGCCTGAGGGCAAGACCTGCGCTTTCTTGTTCATATTCATACCATTGCTACTGGAATCATCTACTAACTTTGTCCTCCAAGTGCGTTTCCCTGCAGAATGCATAACGGTTTTCTTGTTGTCTTTTGCGTGAGAAAAAAAACGGTTAGGGCTTTTGCATACCAGTCGTAGGGCTAGCTTAAGCTTGTCTCTCCCAACCCTTCAGCTACTTTGCCTAATCGTCTCTTCTGTGTTTTTTTTCCCCTCGTGTCTGTACGAAAATACAGATTTATAATGCTTTCTCTTGTTTGTGCTTCCGTACGGAAGTGGTTGTACGGTCTTTGGGCTGCGGTTTTTTTCCTTATGGTCTTCTGCATAAAGCTTACTTCTTTTAATGCCTTCAGTTTTGCATTTCCATACGATCGTACAAACTTCTCCTCAAACCGCACAGACTTGTGTGTTTATTACCATATGACCTCCTATTTTCACATGATTTTGTTTTTCATTGGTAACTTATACGCCGTACGACCTTTAAATGCCATACGATGTAATTTGCACTTTTTCTTGGCTCTGTACGGCCATATGGTGTTCTCTGTTTTTTTTTGTTTTATTTATTAATCTTTTTTTTTGATTTTTAATTTTTTTACTTTTTTTTTAAATTTTGATTTCTTTTTTTAATCTTTGCTTATTTATTTTTATTTATTTACCATTTGGCTAGGCCTGCTGGCGTGAACCGGGTCGTCGCCTCCTCGCCTTTCGTGGTATGGCTTTAATTTGGACCCATTTACTGTATCGGGGACTTCCTTTATAAAGAGCTTGGCTGGCTTTATGCTGAAGATTATGTTTTTCTTTTTAGTTGTTTTGCAATTTTATAAATATATAAAATGATCTAAGGCAGCAAATAATTTCTAACTCCAAATTCACCAATTGATTCAATTCAAAGCCTTTCAAATATTCAAATAACATTACATAAATTCAAATGAAAATTGGCACCTTAAGAAATAACACAGCTGCTAGGAATGAATCACAGCTCCTATGAAATGGTACGCAGCTTCAAAGAAATAAATTGCAGCCCCTAAAGAATATTGCAGCCACAAAAGATAATATCTCAGCTACCAAAAATAATATCGCAGCCACCCAAGGAAGTAATCACAGCCTCTAGGAAAGGAATCACAGCCTTAAGGAAAGGAATCGCAGCCTTAAGGAATTAAATCGCAACATCCCTGGATAAATTCACAGCTTCCTTGTATTAAACTGTAGCTTCTCTGGATTGCTGCACGGTTGCCAAATTCACCATATCAAGATCATAATTGCTACACAATTCATTGGCATGAGATCCAACTCAAAGTGTATGAGAAAATTTGAAGAAATATACCGTTTCTTCAAATCCAAAATCAAACCCTAAGCTCTTCTTCAAAACTTTTCCACAAAATGCAGACAATAGATATCATTGAATGAATTGCTTTTGCCCATAGCAGTGCTTTTTATAATAAAATATATCTTCTCTCACACACTTTTTACTTACATAAAGACTTTGCTTTATGTGCACATTTAAAATATAATAAACTATTATATTTCTTTCCACTTTAATGATGAAAAAAAGACCCTTTCATTAAAATAACCATATTCTGACACATAGGATCCTTGTTTTATAAGCTCGGGATTTAAAACTTCTCAACCTAGTTCCAATGAGCTATAACACTAAGATGCCCAAAATACATTCCCAATTAAAATGGCAACCTTAGCCGATTTAATTAAAAAATAAGCATAATTCACCCATCTTGCGAAAATGACTGAGGAAGCATCAAAATCAAAATCTGACAGCACAAGTGTGATCCTGATGATGAAAGATGATGAATGAACCTCACGGGGTGACTTACTAAAAATAAACGCTCCCTCCAAGAATCTTGGAGTCCAAATCGGAAGTCGGAAATAAAATTTGAGAGCATCATATAACTCTAAATCATCTAAGCTTAGTAGAACCATATGTTGACTTACTATAAATAGTAAGTCTCTCAAAACGGGGCCAAAACCCACGACAGGGTCCTCTAATCACCGATATTAGCCTACAAGAACCCAATGATAGGCTAAATCCACTAACTCCAATGCTCGCTCAAAATGGGGACATTACATCCTTGCCGTCGAGCATCCATAACTTGATTGCCCTGTTGTTGTCGACTAGTCGGACTCGATATGGCCCCAACCACTTAATTTTAAACTTGTCGGGCTTGATCTCATTCTTTCCATTGTATTTTAATATTAGTTGTCCCGGGGTGAAGTGGACTTGCTTGAGATGCTTGTCGTGCTAGGCCTTCCGCCACAGTTGCGCAACCTTCATAACCCACTGTGCCATCATGCGACGCTCATCCAGCTTGTTCAGGTTGTGCAATCTTTCCCGAAGGGGTTCCATATCCCCGAGTCTATTCTCCACCGCTATCCTTAAACTTGGTACCATGAACTCGACAAGGAGAATTGCTTCCTGCCTGTACATCAATTGAAAGGGTGTTTGCCCCGTGGTCACCTTGTACATTGTTCTGTAAGCCCACAACACGGAAAGCAATTTTTCTTCCTAGTCCTCGTGCTCTACCCCGCAAGACTTGTAAATGATAGACAACAAAATTTTATTTGTTTCCTTAGCCTGGCCATTGGCTCTAGGGTAATATGGACTAGATATGGAATGAAAGATTTTGAATTTCGTTGTCAACAGTCAGATGACATGATTGACGAAGTGCCCTCCTTTGTCACTAGTCAACTAAATGGGAATTCCGTACCTTGTTATGATTTGCTCGTATATGAATTTGGCCATACTCAAGGCTGAGTTGTCCGACAGGGCTTGTGCTTCCACCCAATTGGTCTGAGATTTAGTGGCAACCACAATGTATCGGCACCGGTGAGCTTTACTTGACCTCAGGGGCTCAATAAAATGTTAGCAATTTTAGTTGTCATTAGTGTATTTCACAAACCCCATTCACACCGGTAACGGGTCACCGGTCACTATTATTACTCAGAAAACACCGGTAAATGAAAAACAAAGTGCAAGCACCAGTTGACCATTTCGACAGATGCACCGGTAGACCAAACCAAGTATTAGGTACCGGTCTTATGAATCAACCAGGACAAACCGGGCATAAGGGTATACCGATTCACCTACAAGATAGATTCGATCTAGATTTTGTGGATCAGTTTGAACTATAGTTTGAGTTAAAAAAGCCTGATTATGCGAGACATCCACCGCTTAGAAGTGGAGTTAACTTTTTAACAGGAGTTAGCTTTAACTCTATGGATGATCTCAAGGTAAACACTAGATCACAACGCACAGTTTTTAGGCGTTTCATAAGTTATGGCTAAGTTTACTCCCTGGCAATTCTATGAGTCAAGATGATCAGTCTTGTATAAATGTAAGCATAGGACGCAAAAGAAATGCTTGTTGTTGATAGTTGAAGATTGAATAGAGCAGAGAAATGATATCTCCTGAGAAGTGCTACAGGCACAGAGGTGACGGAAGAAAGAGAAATCAACAGCCAGGCAGACCGGGGAAGAGATCTACAGGTATGATCTAATCTGGCAGTCAGTGTTATAATAGATCATTGCTTTATAAAGTGTTAAAAGCATATCGAAATCCCTATATCAGGGTGAACCTAATCGGTTCGTTGTAAAAATCCCCTAACAGGGTAACATCTCTGATGATGTTCAAAGTCCTGTATCCAAGCAACTCTTAATAGAGTTAGATCTTAATCGATCTGTGTAAAATCCCTTAATTGGGTAGCACTTTAACCAGTGCTTTGTAAGCTCCTAACATGGCGCCTTCATTTGGTACTAGTGAAGTTGTGAGCTCTGTCACACCGTGGTTTTTTTCCTTCTAACCGAGGGTTTCCACGTATAAACACTTGTGTTGATTTGTGTGATTCTGGTGATTCTGTTTATGTTTATAAATGATTGTTTATACATCTGGACAATCTGTTGACAAGTTTGAAACTTCATCAAGATAGTATTTACTGATTCACCCCCCCTCTCAATAACCGGTAAGCTATAACAATTGGTATCAGAGCCTCGGTTCTCTATACAACAAAGCCTAATAGCTTGAGAAAAAGATCATGGAGGGTTACTGGTATCAAAAACAGCTAGAGGAAGCCAACGACATCATTGTCTCTCTGGAGAGTAGACTGAGGAAATCACTTGCAAAAACAAAGGAGCTGGCTCTTCAACTAAACGAAAGCAATGAAACCATTGATGAACTCTTTGGACAAAGTGGATCTGATGAGGCTGAGGAGGCAGTCTCTGAGCTTACGGAAAAGAATCAGATCCTAACTGGTCAAATTGCTGATCTCAAATGGGAGCAAAAGGTAAATGCCCTGAGGATGACTGAACTGACTGAGTAGAAATGAAAAACTGAAAGTGAAAGAAACACAACAGTCAAGACATCAACTGCCTCAGAAAAAGCAATAAACCGGGCAGAAGAAATTGTAAGGGAAAATGAACTCCTCATTATGCAACTTCAGGAAGATATGTTGATTGTCACCCAAGAAAATGCCAATATGCACAAAGCATGGCAGACTAGGGATGAAGCATGCAATAAGCTAGCGATTGAGATATATCAACTCAAGGAACAAAAGAAAATCCTTGAAAAAAGGAATGAAATGCTGAGAAAATACAATGAAAGTTTGGTCAAGCTTGATGAGCAAATCAAAGCTCAAAGAAAGCACAACGATAACACCGGTCTTCGATTCACCGGTGCAGTCACCAAAAGGAACGACGAGTCAGCTGGTGAAAAGTCAAGCAAGAAGAATAAAAGGAAGACACTAGCACAAAATGGTAAGAATACCTTTAACACTTCTTGTAAGCATTGTGAAAAACTGGGTCATAACACTAATGATTGCAGAAATGCACCGGTAAGAACCAACAATTGCTGCTATAGAAACTGTTACAAAAATGATCACAAGACTAATAAGTGCTTATCCAACCCCTTATCTATGACCAGTGGAAGCAGGGGAAGCTTCAAGGGATACTGCTATGCCTACAACAAGTTTGGACACAAGGCTGAAGAATGCAGATCAAAGACAATGACATTCAGATCACCAAGACCTGTATTCTTCAAGAAAAGCAAAAATCGGAGTGCAATTATTTATACAAACAAAGGGATGCATTGCAACAGTGAATCATGGAGCAAATCCCCTAATCCAAGAGGGATGAACCCATGGATAGCAACCGGTATAGTTTGCTATTGTTGCAACAAAGTCGGTCAACTAGCTAAGGACTGCTGGAATCGGATCAGGAACAGAGGCAAAGAATCGGACAAACTGATGGTGAAGTCCTTAACTTCTGACAAGGAGAATAATAGAAATAAGGAGACCAAGAAAGAGGTGAAGAAGATATGGTTCGTTAAAGAATCAAAGAACTCCGCCGAGGAGAAAACAGAGGTAAGATCATCATCACAAGATGGTGATATTGCTTCTACAAAATGAGCCTCCAAGGCTAAGGGGGAATCGGTAGCGTACCTACCGTTCCCGGTGGAATTGGTGAGTTTCACTCTCACTCAGTCTACAGGTCAAACCGAAGAAGCATAAGGAGATCAACCGGGACATGTCTAAACAAAAAAGAGGGTCGGACTATCAGTTAGAAAAAGTAGCAAGAAGGGTTAGGTAAGGCATTTAATGCTGTAGCCATTTAACAATAGTTACCGTTTGGTAATTACCGTTATGCCCTGATTCTATAAAAGCAAAGAAGAACTACTCATTTATTTTCACATTGCGATATTTTATTTATCCTTCTTATGCTTGAACAATATCTTTGTGACTCAATCATCGAGCGAGATTGTCTATGAAAACCGATCAATCATCTCTCCAAGCAACTGATTAAGAGCAATGGCATCTTCATCAAATGAAGCCAAGCTGGTTCTGACAAAACATGCCGATCGTCCTGTGTATGATATCTTGGCAAATCAAAACAGGGAGTTCGACATGGATGGCGTGCTCTCCTCAGTACCTAAAGGAGTGCTCCTGACAGAGGATGTTACTGCCTTCATCCATGCAAAGCAAGAAGAGTTGGGTGAGGCGTACATAAGAAGCGAGTATAGCTTGCTATGTAAAGATGGAAATTATCCCAATGGTTACGCAAAACTGGTATCATCGGGGATCATCAATGGAGTCTCCTATCCTATCATATTCAGACCAGAATGGATTCGAATGGTGGTTAGTCGAGTGCATGAACCAAGTTTTTGAGTCACGAAAGGAGTCTGCACTCCAATCTCGAGAGACGATATCCATAGGGTAACTGGGTTTTGCAATCAAGGGGAAGCTCTAACCCTGAGAACCATATCCAATATAGTGGTGGCCAATCTGACTAAATTAAAATTCGATAAGCGATTGATGACCGTAACTGACATTGAAGATCCAGTTGTTCAGTTCAAATCCGTTGTGATCGCTTACAAAATATATCAATCTAGTAACCTAAACAGCATACCGGGTGGAGGCATACATGCGGCCTTCAGAATTATACATAATAACACACAATATGATATGTGCGAAATGCTAAGAGGACAGATCTTTGAGAACATGAAGTTAGGGATTGTCAAAAAGAAATCACTAAAATTTGGCACACTTCTGGTTTGTCTCTACTTTTACTATTCTAATTCCTTCCTTGGGATAGGAAAAGTGACATGGACAACAGATTGACCTGTCATGATGTAAATCAGCGATTATGCCAACCAACTGGGAGACCAGTTTGACAAAGCTATGACCGATCATTTCAAGGCCCTTCAGCTGAAAATGCATGCCAGATAGAATTCCGTCAACTATCGTTGACCTATACAAAAAGGAGGTATGTTTTTTTGGTATCATTTGACTTCTGCATTATTCAAGCATTAGAATCAAGAGAAGAGTATGCACCAGAACTTGGTTACAAAATCATTGCAAAGATCGCAAAGGCGTATGTAGAAGCCTTGGATGAAGCACACCTGGATCTTGGCGCTCAACGGTTTGGAACTTGTGAGGAAATAGAGCAAAATCTGAAAAGGGGACCAATCAAGAATGTGTATGTGAAAAGAACGCCTACACCAAAGAAGAAACCAGAACATGCACAACCAAAAGCACAAAAGAAGAAAGCTCAACCGGTGGCAAGCACACAGGAGGGAGAAGTTGAAGAAACCGATTCTGAAGACACAGTTCCACTCATCGAAAGAAAGAAGAAAACCGGTAATTCAGCAAAGGAGGATCCACCAAGAAAAGGCAAGATAACAATTGATGAATTTGTATCAGGATTGAAAGAACATGGCGGAATGGCTAATGTCAAAAGAAGGTACACTCTGGCAAATGATGAGGACTGAAGAAAAATCGAAGATGCTATAGTTGTATGCCTTTATAAGTTTAATTTATATCCCGCGGAACTTCATACAGTACTACCTAAGGATCTTTTGGATATTATTCAAGATAGGTGGAATGCTTCAATGAATAGAGAAAAGGAGTTCAGGATTCGTGCTCTGTTAGAAGTCCAGAATCATCTCACTCTAGAAGAAGCAACTCACCAAGTTGAACTACATCAGCAAAATTTCCTAACAAAAAGAAGGATAAGTCTTTTGCTGATTGGAGAAACCGAGAAAGTACATGATGATGGAGTGGCCATCTGGACCAATCTTCTTTAGGCTCAGCAAAAAGCAGAGGAAGCACGCCAAAAGGCAACTGCTTCACAGGACCGCGACACCGGGAAAAGAAAAGGTGTACTCGGAGTAGATAAAACAATTATTGTTGACATAACTAATGAACCATCAAATCCAACACTCCTAGTATCTCCAGAAAAAGGTAAGGCTCGCACTATGACTGTAAATGATATTGTAGCTGAAATTACAAATTTTGGAGAGATATATAATGCAGCCAAATGGTATAGTGTATTAGCCGAGGAGGACAAATAGGAGATTGAAAAAGCTCTTGTTGAAAGTCTATTAGATTTCATCAAGACTCCTAGTGATTATAGGGGCAAGTTTCCTCCTGAGTTAAACAGTAAGCTCCCAACTAAATGGAGAACCGGTCTAGAAATAAATTCAAAGATCAATAGGGAAGCTCTGCAAAGATTTAGACCTGGTCTAAGTGACCATAGAATAAAACACCTGTTAGAGGAAGCATCTTTGAATCTAGATACAAATTATAGAGTTACCAAGATTCTCAATGAGTATGAGAATGAAGTCCTCAAGGAGACTCTAGACTTCTAGCAGCAGTATGACTTCAATACTCCTGAAGCAACAGGTCCTTAGGATCACAACACAACAATTGGAGATCCCCTTGTTCAGTTTATTGCAACTCAGCTCCCAATAATTGAAGAACAAGAAGTTCTCACAGAAATGCTCACGTTTGGTGAATTGGTCAAATTGGGACAAACTTTTGTCAATATTACCACTGAAAATCCAGCTAAAGGAGATGAAGGAATCGCTGCAAAGGATCTTCATACAGTTGAAGAGAAGCAACACGACCAAGCCCCACTAGAAGAACCCTCACATCAAAAGGATGATACTATGCCTGAGATACACGTTCAGCAACTGGATATCGCACCGGAAGAGGGTAACAAGCCAGATGAACAGGATAAAGGCGAACATGAGCAAGCCCCAAAGGCACAAGAAATTCTTGCCTGCACCTCCAAAAGAAAGCCCTCATCCTCTGAAGAATCTGAAGCAAAACGAAGCAAAATAACTGATACAATAATTGACATCAGCAAAATGTTAACAAAACAGCTGAAAGAGCTTACTAAAAGAAAACAAGATATGGTTCTGATCAAAGTAAAAGATATCCTGTACAATTTCATACCGGATGCCGATATAGATGAAGACGAATTGGTCATCGACCAGCTGGAAGTATTAGCTCAAACAATCGGTGAGAATCTAACAGATCCAGAGACAATAGCAATTGACCACTATGCAAAGAAAAGAGTGGAGATTCTTCATAAACAAGCTGTAGATATAAAGGCTATTCTGACAGACAACTTAAAAGTTCTTCAACAACAAACACAAGTTGTAGGAGGTTTAATGAGCAGAATCTCGAACTTTGAGATCTTCTTGCAAGATTTAACTGACAAAGCTGCATAGACCTCGGAAGATATAAGAACTTTGTCAACACAATTTGATATCAAAAATAAAACAACCTTTAGCAGAGAAATGACAAGTCTTGCTCAAGTCTCGAGAAAGACTACTGAAGAACAGAATAAGAGAATCCAAGATGTCATAGGATTTCAGATGCTTCTGGCCCCAACGCTAGATATCATGCATCAAACATCTACTTCTACAGATGCTCTGCTTAAAGAACCAGACTACAAAACTGTGGAAGATATGGAAACTATTATTGTTTCTCTAAAAGCGGCCCAAAAGAACATTGAAAATATAACAGGTCAATGGGCACCATTCCTACACTCTGCAAAGAACATCTATAGGCATATCTTCACAATTCTACAAATGTTATCAATCAAAACCCTTTGTCCTATGGAGGCAAAAAGGGGAAGATGGAAATGGAAGAGACAGAGGAATACAATAAACAGTGAAGAGTGCAAGCAGGACAGTGACAGTACACAAGAATGAGCAGCAAAGAATACATTAAACAGTGAAGAGTGCAAGCAGGACAGTGACGGTACACAGGAATGAGCAGCACCCAGGAGCATTCAGTCAGGGGAAGTATGTTCTACCGATACATAGCACTGTGATTAATAAGTGAGTGAAGTTTGTGAACAGTTTATAGTTTTGCCACCAATGACAAAGGGGAAGATTGTTAGCAATTTTAGTTGTCATTAGTGTATTTCACAAACCCCATTCACACCGGTAACGGGTCACCGGTCACTATTATTACTTAGAAAACACCGGTAAATGAAAAACAGCGTGCAAGCATTGGTTGATCATTTCGACAGATGCACCGATAGACCGAACCAAGTATTAGGTATCGGTCTTATGAATCAACCAGGACAAACCGGGCATAAGGGTATATCGATTCACCTACAAGATAGATTCGATCCGGATTTTGTGGATCAGTTTGAACTATAGTTTGAGTTAAAAAGCCTGATTATGCGAGACATCCACCGCTCAGAAGTGGAGTTAGCTTTTTAACAGGAGTTAGCTTTAACTCTACGGATGATCTCAAGGTAAACACTAGATCACAACGCACAGTTCTTAAGCGTTTCATAAGTTATGGCTAAGTTTACTCCATGGCAGTTCTACGAGTCAAGAGGATCACTCTTGTATAAATATAAGCATAGGACGCAAGAGAAATGCTGTTGTTGTTGATAGTTGAAGATTGAATAGAGCAGAGAAGTGATATATCCTGAGAAGTGCTATAGGCACAGAGGTGACGAAAGAAAGAGAAATCAACAGCCAAGCAAACCGGGGAAGAGATCTACAGGTATGATCTAATCTGGCAGTCAGTGTCATAATAGATCACTGCTTTATAAAGTGTTAAAAGCATATCAAAATCCCTATATCAGGGTGAACCTAATTGATTCATTGTAAAAATCCCCTAACAGGGTAACATCTCTGATGATGTTCAAAGTCCTGTATCTAGGCAGCTCTTAACAGAGTTAGATCTTAATCGATCTGTGTAAAATCCCTTAATCGGGTAGCACGTTAACCAATGCTTTGTAAGCTCCTAACAGGGCGCCTACATTTGGTCCTAGTGAAGTTGTGAGCTTTGTCTCAACGTGGTTTTTTTCCTTCTAACTGAGGGTTTCCACGTATAAACACTTGTGTTGATTTGTGTGATTCTGTTTATGTTTATAAATGATTGTTTATACATCTGGACAATCTGTTGACAAGTTTGAAACTTCATCAAGATAGTATTTACTGATTCACCCCCCCTCTCAGTAACTGGTAAGCTATAACATAAAATCTAATACCCATCGCTTAAAAAATTCTTGTGCATGTGAGGGGTTTAAGGGCATAAAATCCCTCTTCAATGGTTTCCCCACTCGTTGGCATCTATCGCAGCTTATGACCCATTCCCTAGCGTCATTGTACAGTGTGGGCCACCATAACCCTGCCAGCAGTACTTTGCGCACCGAGGAGGCTATTTTTCTTAATATGTTGGGAACTAGAGAAAATATGAAATCATTTGGCATAGATGAACAAACCAAGTCCACTAGCCAAGTCCACATGCCATCATTTGGCACATCTGTAACTTTTTTTTTGCTTGATTGTTTTTCTCTTCATGAAATGCATAATGGTGAAGAAAAGAGCCTCACCTCCACATCCTTGTAGACCTCCGACTCATCTAGAGTTGTCTTTGAGGCCTTTATCTTTTATCATGAACAACGTGCTCAAACACCTATACAAGCTCAACAACTTGCTCAAAGAACTTCCCATTCAAACTCCAACCTTGTAAGACAATCTAGGTAATATTATTCCTAATCATACTCAACCAATCCCATTATATTATGTTAATGTTATTGTAGCTATGGTCTAATTCCTTCAGGTTGACATAGATAAGTTAGTAAAGGTTGTGTGAATATAATTATTGATAATATAATAATTATTTTAAATAATCATATTGTTGATATATAGTTATTATTATATTGATAATATAATAATTATTGGAGTAATATAATTATATTGGTAATATAGTTATTATTATTATATTATTATTATATAATAATTATATTGATATTATATTTATTGAGATAATATGAATTTGGAATAATGGGCGAGCTGATCTGCGTTCCTTGATTCTGGTGATTAATTGCTTCTCACCCAGGTGGCGAGCCAGGTGTGCCGGTTCCACTTTAATGTTTATTATTGCATTTAATTTTCAGTTCGTTCCTTCTTCGCCGTTTGGCATAAACCGTACCCTCTACCCTGATTACCGCTCTTCATTGGGCTTCGATGGAGCCTGAATCTGAAGACGGATTAATTTCATCCTTTAATGGTGTTAATGGCCCTAAAATGAACTCGCCGCCACCTATGTCCAAATCCTTCTCCAAGGCTGTCGCTAATGCTATATCTGCCATTGGTTCGGGTGCTAAATTTGAACTCTCTAGTTTGCATTGAGACATTGAATCCGGTAAGGGTCTTAGAATTGTCTTGACATCTCTTTCCATTTCGCCCAACTCTGCGATGATTGATGAAATTACTAAAGAAAAGAATAGGTTAAGAGATTCTGCTATCTTCTTTGTTGTGGTTGATGTTGATAAGTGTCCAACAAGAAAGTTTTTGGATGATTGGTTTCATAACTTTTGGAATTTGAAATTAGGTTTTCACATTTCCTTTTGGAGACAAATTCAAAAGGGATTATTTGTTATTTCTTTGCTAATCCTGAAGCCCAGGAAGCAATCCTTAAAAAGTAGTATTGGGCGGTGGGAAATACTTCCTTCTGTGCCCTTGCTTGGACCGCTGAAGCAATCCATGAAGAAATTCTTGCTCTTTCCACCCCAAGATGGATTCTCCTGAAACATGTTCCTTCCTTTCTATGGCACTTCCTCCCCCAGCTATTGGAGCCCATGGGAAAAGTTATCAGGCTGGACGAAACCAACAAGTTGGTTCCGCACATGGACGCTAGGGTTCTCATTTCTTTGAAACCTTGCTGTGACATCCCAACTTCCCTTGAGGTTAACATTTTTAATGAAATCTTCTCCTGCCCTATCGAGATTCTGGGTGGTTTCAATGCCTGTTTTCTTTGTAAAAAGGAAGGTCATTTGCGTAAAGACTGTCCCATCATTAAGCGTAAACTCTCCGTTGCCAAACCTCCCAATCATTCTGCATCCCCATCTACTGTCAATCTGGTTTTGGAACCCCTAATGGACATAAACCCCCCACAGACTGCTCCTTCCGAAATTGCTTCGTCAGCATCCCAGCTGTCACCTATCCCTCCAGTTGCTAAAACTCCTTCCTCAAATGTCGAATCCTCTCCATCTGGTTTGGTAACAGACCCGATGGATGGGTTTCAAACTGTTATTAAGAAATCTAACAAGCGCAGAAGGAGGGTTGCTCGACAGACGACTCTAAACAACCTCTGCTGTTCTGCTGCTCCTTCCTCGACCCCGTCGTCTTTGCCCCTGCGATTAACATGGATGTTGCCCCTATCATAGAATCCTCCAATAGTATTTCCCCCCGAGGGGCTTTGCCCGACACCTCTTCTAAATTGACCAAAGATGTTACTTCATCTCACAGCCACCCTGTTAAATCTTTTAAGGAATTGGATGAAGGTTATGCGATTGAAATCATCTCGGCTGATGCTGGCTTAACCCATAAGTCTCTATCTACCAAAAATCACCCCACTGATATTAATAATTCATACTGTCTCATTAACTTTGCCACAGACATGGAAGTTGTGATGCCTGCTTCATATGAGGATGATTCTAATTACAAAAATGATATTGCTAAGTCTAAAAGGTGGGGGAGACCCTTGGGCTCAAAAAATAAAAGCTCATTAGCAAAAAAAGGCGAGGACCCCTCCCATGCTTCTCTGATTTCTTCCAGTGGAATCGAGAACCCTAAGTGTGCCTCTCCCTCACTCAGCTCATCATGAATTGCACTTCTTGGAATATGTGGGGACTTGAATCCCTGGACATAAAGTCGATTATTAAGCGTAGTTTAAAGTCTTTTGGTAACATTGATATTCTTATGTTGCAGGAACTTAAAGCCACTGACTTTATGCTTGAAATTAATTTGGCTTATATTTGGAAAGATGCAGTTAAATTTTACACTAATCATCCAAGGGGCAGGGGTGGGGTAGGTATATTGATTAGTCCCAAATGGTCTAATCTAATCACGGGAAATGACACCTCCCCTTGTAATAGAGCCCTGTGGGTTACCTTCAATATCAATGGCTCTTCCATTGGTGTCTTCTCAATTTATGCCTCCAATGATTATAAGGAAAGATCAGATCTCTGGGCTTGGCTGTCCTCCCTTCTAGACATCCCTTGGTTGTTTGGTGGGACTTCAACATGATTGAATCTCAAGATGATAAATGTGGTGGCCTCCCCTTTACTTGGAAGGATTTGGAGAAAACCTAATGGAATAGACTGAAGCACAATAAGCATTTGTTCGATCCTCTGGCTGGCAGTAAAGATTGTAATCCTGACTTATGGTATACTTGGTGCAATTCTCGAAGTGGTCTTCTAGGATCTACTCTAGACTTGATCGTTTCTATGCTAATAAACTTTTTTTTTCTATCATCCTTGACAAGAAGGGGAAACTTGTCACTATTACCCCGATCTCCCTCTCTGACATTACCCTATTTCTGCTTGTATTGAGTTTAATAACTCCCCTACCTAGGGCAAGCCCAATAACCTGAAATTTATCCTTAATACTAGTCTGTTGCAAGATGAAGATGTCCTGTCCGCTATCCTCATTAGAGTCATCAATAAAAATAGTCTTCCCTCGCCCTCTCATATAGATAGATGGAATCACAACGTCCTTGCCTAGCAAAACCTGTTGCAAACCATTGGAATAAAGAAAGCTAAAGACTATAGGTTCCTTGAGAAGAAGCTCTCCTTTGATCTCCATTTTGCTGAGTTGGATATCTAAGCCAATCCCTCTAATGATAATCTTGTTTGCAATGTTGCTAAAGCTAGAGAAGCCCTTAGAAAGCACCAACATGTTAAAGTTAGAGGGGCCAAGATTAGGTCTCGGGCCCATTGGCTCCAGTTTGGGGATAGAGGTTCAAAATTCTTCTTCAACCTCCTTAAGCAGAAACAAGTTAATGAATCTATAGCTAGAATTGTTGTTGATTACAATGAAATCATTGATTTAGAAAACATTAAAGAGGCCTTCTCTTTATTCTACTAGAATCTCTTTAGCTCTGAGGATACTGAAGAAGCTAAGAACCACATAAACAATTGTAGATCTCTCATCCCCAACAAGATCTCCAATGTTGATTTGGCCAATCTTAGTAAAGACATTTCTATTGATGAGATTGAGAAAGCCATTAATTCCTTAAAGAATGACAAGGCTCCTGGACCTTATGGTCTTCCTGTGGAATTTTACAAAGCTAGCATTAGCTGGATCTGCAATGACCTGTATGACATCTACTCTGAAGCCTTAACCAAAGGCACCCTCGGTGATCATATTAATAGGGGAATCATTAAGTTGATTCCCAAGGAGGGGGACAAGGCTCTCATTAAGAATTGGAGGCCCATCACTCTCCTCAATGTTTCTTATAAAATTCTTGCTAAAATTTTTAGCTCCTAGACTGGAAAGTATCCTCCTAAGTTCAACTGCTCTACTCAAACTGGTTTCATTAAAAGTAGATTCATCCTGGAAAATCTTATTACCAGTTGGGAGGCGATGAGTTGGGCCAATCATTCTCAACAAAATGCTAGTATGTTTCTTCTGGATTTCGAGAAGGCTTATGACAGAGTTGAATGGGGTTTTATCATCATGATGCTTGAGGCCTTTGGATTTCTTGATGTCTTTTGTAATTTTGTTAAAATACTGCTTAAAGATGCTTTTGCTCAGGTGGATGTGAATGGCTCTCTCTCTAGTTCTTTTCCTCTAGGTAGATCTATCAGACAAGGCTGCCCTCTTGCCCTTGCCCTTTTTGTTATTTCCTCGGATGCCCTCTCTTACATTCTCAGAGATAATTGTCTTTCTCCTTGTGTCAAAGGTATTTCCTTGCCTGATAACTCCGAGTTGATCAATTGCCAATTTGCCGATGACACGACTTTGTTCTTTGAGGCTACTAAAGAGAACTTTGAAGCTCTTAACAATAAACTTATCTTTTTTTGGTCTATATATGGTGCTAGGCTGTCCCATTCCAAATCTATTCTGCATGGCTGGGATGATAGGCCTCCAGACTAGTTATGTAACTCTGGATATCAGTGGGGTGGCCCTCAGCACATTGTGCGTTATCTTGGCATTCCCTTCTCTATTGATCCATCTCTTAAGGATATGTGGTGTTGGGTGAAGGATAAAATCACCAAAAAGCTTGGTAAGTGGCATAACATATATCTTTCCTTAGCTGGTAGAGTTCAGGTTTGCCAAAAAATTCTCTCCTCCTATAACATTTACTACTCCATTGCTTGGATGTTTAATAACTACCTGATTTTAGAGATTCAAAAGGCCATTAGAAAGTTCCTGTGGTCTGATGGTAAAGGTAATAATAAGCTTCACGCTGTTAAATGGGAATGGTGTCATACTGACAAGCTCCTTGGGGGGTTGGGGCTTAAGGACCTCAGGATTCAAGGGATTGCCCTTGTGGCCAAATGGATCTTCCACTCCCTTGAAGGTGACGAACCTTGGAAAGTCCTTGTTAGGAATAATATTGAAAGAGGTTTCCCCAAGCATGCTAGAACATGGAAAAACCTTCCCCTATGTGATCTTATTGGAGGGAATTTCCCTGTCCTTGTTCAAGGCTTTGCTGTTTTTAAATCCATATGGAAAGGTTGGGAACATGTTAGGAAATTCTTGCCTAATAAGAACTTCCATGATTCCAGCCACCTCCATTGTGAAAGATCGATTTGGTGGAATCTCCACCTCTTTGGTAAGCCCCTTGCCCTTTCCCAAGGTTGCTCTGCCAGGTCTTGAGCTAGTTTGGGGATCACTCAGCTCATTAATATTTTTGAACAGGACAACCTTATCAGCTGGGATGACCTCAGCTCCAAATACGGCATCCCTATCTCTCAAAAGAAGACTTACAACATGATAACTAGGGCTTGCGGGGATCTTCCTACTGCTTGTCATGTGGACTCCCACAGATTTCTTGATCTCAAGTGGCCGGATGGTACTATTGTGACTAAAATTAAATCTAAGAACATTTATGATGTTATTGCGTATAATGAATCCATTATTAAATATGTGAATAACTTATGGTATTCTAAACTAGATACTTGTGCTTGGAAAAAACACTTTGATAAATTATGGAAAAGCTCTATTGATCCCAAAATCAAATGCTTTAAGTGGCTTATGATTCTCGACAGACTTCCATTAAGGAAGGATCTATCTTCTGCTGAGATCTGCAGCCTTTGTGGTCTTCCTGATTCTTGTAGGCATATTTTACTTGACTATGTTGTGGCTAAGGAAATATGGCTCATGTTTGGAATTACTTATCCTAAGGCTATTAATATCTTTGAAATTATCACTGGTTATATTCTTGGTTTAAAAAAGGATACTAACTTGTTCTGGAACATTCTTTCATCTAACATTCTTTGGCAGATTTGGAAAATCAGAAATGAAGAGAGGTATCAAAACACTTCCAGAACCCTTACTGAGTCTTTCCGAAAACTCAGATATTTTAAAATTTCTTTGTAGGTTTATATAAACATGATGATAGATCGGGAGAAGCTAAAGAGATTCTTTAGAACGGGGCATTCCACGATGTTTGTTTTTGAGATGAAAGATGGGTGCGAGTGGAGAAAGAACATTGACAATTTTGTGCTCTTTGAGGAAACCTTGAAAAAGCTCAATCAGGAGGTCAACAAGAACAAGAATGCTTTTGATGACAAGATCCTTATGTTGACACAAATCCAAAAAAAGAAAAGCATCGTCTGGATGGAAGGCCCAATGGGCTGGACTACGTGGGCTGAAAATTATGAGGACATCCTACAATAGTTGCTGTTTTACTGCTGCCTAGTCTTTGTTGATTCTTCTTTTGCTGTTTTTGATACTACTATGTTACTCTCGGTGTGAGGCCCTGCCTCCCTTTTTTTTTCTGTAATCCGATGTAACCTCTTTTTGAACTCCTTATATTTAATATAAACAATTAACTAATACATAATTAAATATAAGAGATAATTATTATAATAATATAATTATATATAATCATTATAACAATATTAATAGGGCCACATGTGAAGAGTGGTGACCCTTGGTGAAGGGGCACCACTAATATATATAGGAAGAGTGAAAACTTCCTCTCATGATATTGAACATACACAAATTGGAAAAACAACATGGTATCAGAGCCAAACTTTCCGGGGAACTGCTTTTGGAATTATTCATTGATTTGTCTTCATCCAGTTTTGGTTTGCAGCGATGCTGTATGTTCACAGGGAAAACTTCAGATAGCAGAGTTTGTATTTATGTCAACAAGGTTGTTGGGTGTATGTACTCTGTTTTCTGAATTGGAGAAATAGATATTATATGTTGATTGATCTGGTTTCTTATCTTGTGAAAATCCTTGATACAAACAATGTTCGGCACAGTAAAAAAAAAAAAGAAGGTTCATGGTTGTTGCAAACTGACATCGACTCTAGATAGATCATGACATATGATTTGTATGTACGATTTTTTTCGGATTTGTATTGAATATATATCCACAAAGTGTCAGGTTTGGCACATAAAAGTAATTCTCCTAATCTGTATTGAATAATGTTTGATCATTGGAAGATCTGGTTTGAGGACTGAAGTATTTCAATAAAAATCATGAATTGTCAAACATTATGTTCGGAATTTAATTCCCGGCCGAGAATCATGAACAGAAGTTTTAACTGAAGTGTATATCAGTTATTAGTTATGTATCGGTTGAAAGAATTCTTACAAATTGAGGGAGTTAACATATGATTATCGGAATATTTGAAGACTCCTAATATTTGTGTGGCTTATGTTCTGTATCATACGCATCAAAGACTCCCGATATTTGTGTGCTCTCTGTGAATCATTGTTTGTAATGAAAGGTCCGAAAAATCTTGTTCACTTGGAAAGAACATACTTGGAGTTCGATGGTATATTGGCAGTAGACATATTACAAGTTCACCGTGTTTTGGAAGGATAGGTTTCTATTTACATAAAGAGTCATAATATATCTCTTTATAACATATTCAAACTCTTGAATTACTGCCACCTGTACAAACTGATTGGTCTTAGTTATCTTGCTGTTGATTGTTTATATTAATCATTCCTTTTAATCGATGCCTTTCAATGATCTGGCAATAAGAGCCGTTTCAAGAAGTTATTTGAACTTCCTATGAGCTATTGCATCAATCAACATTATATATATTTGTTTAACGTACAACGTGGTGTAGGGTGTGATGTTTTATCTCTGAAAAGAGAAATATAGAGATATTGTATAGATTTAGTGTAATGAGCCCAACTGGCTCTCAAGTACAAACTGAATTTTTCTTTAATTCAATTGCAATTGTTTTCTTTTATTTCTAACACAAATATACTTTTGTGAAATTTTTCTAGGACATGGAATATCATCAACAACAAAATTTAAAACTAATGCTCTTAAACTGATTTTTCAATTGCAAGAATTACAAATTAAGTTTAATATTTAAGGCACCTTATAACAATTTCTTTGCTTGCCAAATTAGTGAACAATACATTAATTAAATAGGCACCTTATTATCCAAAACATGACTGCTTAAGATTGTGACGCAGCCAAGAGGTAATTTTGACACCAGCTAATGTGTTGAATCTTTCATGCAATGCATAGTATCTCAGACGCCAAAACACAGCCTCCAATATCATGCATCCAACTGCCAATTGTTGTCGGTATATTTTGTATGTACGGGAGTTATGTAATAAACTTATGTTAAGTTATGTTAATCTTGGCGGTTAGCACCGAGAGTGTGAACCGTTACGACGCGACGTTTCGGTCGTGTCCCTTCGGAGGCTTTATGTATACTTTGCTCAGATTGGGAATAGGACGATTTATGATTTGGTTTTCTAAATACTTTATGTTTACCGAATTGCAATACTTTCCTGTGTTCATGTTTATCAGTTAATGTGTGTTTATGCAACTATTCTTGTTGACCCGAGAGGGAAAACATCTGGCGCCGTTGCCTAGACATACCCGGATGGCGAGTAGGCATAATGGGCTTACCCGTTAGTGCGATAAACCCAGAAGCCGAGGAAGCCCGTACCGAGTTGTACGACGGAGAGGATAATCTGGCACGTGACTTCCGAATTTTGTTTCAAGTAGCTCTTGAAACTCACGTCCGAAGGGAGGCAACGAACGGAGACGTCCCTGCAGGTGTAGTGTGGGACGCGATTGGGGCGAACCCTGCAGCGAATCGGTTGTTGAACCAACTTCCACGGTTGTTGGCACAAGCAGCACTCGCACGACGTATTCGGCAAGAGGAAATTGACCGTGAGGACCGCCGCCAGGAGATCCTCCGTGCATTCCACGCCCGAGAGCATCTTCGTCGCCGTCGGGAGGAAGGAAATGACAAACAGTAAAGTTGTTGAAGTTTGAAACAAAGGGGAACGGAACACAAAAATTCCATTGTAGTTCAATTGAGAATGTTGTAAAGCAACATGAATTAATAAAAAATAAGTGTTCTTTTTGATTGAGCAATGTGTATAGTTTGTCTTGATGCCCAATAATTTAAATAAAGATCGAAATAAAAAAGTGATAGATGACGAAGGGGAAGCCGCACAGAAGGCTTTGATATCTGCGCAGCAACGTGAACGTCGGTGTAGGCTCAGGCAACTTGCCAAAGACCAGCTTGCCAGAGGGTTGCCCGAAGGGGACCTCGGAAGTGGTACGGAGGGTGCAGAAGCCGAAGAAGAGTTCACTTCTCCGGAACGGAGAGTGCGGAGTCGGGAAGAGTTACTTGAGGAGACACGGGCGAGAAGAGCCTTTCTCCAAGAGGAGAGAGTACGGTTTGAGGTGGGTCTCCGTACACCAAGCGCGGAGAATCAAACCGGCGGAGAGGGTGATACTGCAGAGGGTGGCACGAGCACACCAGCAAACCCTCCGTTGGAACCGAGAACCCCACACGGTACGGTGCCAGGAGAAGGGCAAGTACCACCAGCCCAGCAACTACCGCAAGGACAAGTACCACAAGTCCAGACTACCCACAGCACTCAGGGAGGTGTGGGCACGAGTGGTATCAGTGCACCGCCTCCACCGCGGCCAACCATGGCGGTGAATAAGCAAAAGTTACCGAAATTTACGGGGCAATCGAAGGAGGATCCAGTTCGGCACTGTCGAACGTGTGAAACGATATGGACTGCACACGGGGTAACTGACGAGAACGAATGGATCCGTCAGTTCCCTGCAACACTGCGGGAGGGTGCCATTGATTGGTACTCGGACGTTGACAAGACAAGGCTCACGACATGGGACGATGTCAAAAAGGCCTTCCAGACGGAGTTCCAATTGTTACGGGATGATAATGAAATATTGGCGGAGATCTACAACACGAAGCAAGCCAAGAATGAGTCTGTCCGTGCGTACGGCCGACGACTCAAAGAACTCATTGGAAAAATGGAGTCGGCCCCAGCGGATGAATTGAAAAAGAGATGGTTCGTGGAGGGACTCAAAACATCCCTCCGAAAGAAAATGAAGATAGTACCGCCTACTTCGTATAGTAATGCATATAACCGAGCAATGGATCTCGAGAGCGAATGTAAGACCTCGAAGAAGACAAGGTCATCTTCTGATGATGATTCAGAGACGGAAAGTAGTGAGGACGGGTCGAGCAAGAAAGTGCTCGCATTGCAAAAAGACCTTGAGAGGATGATGCGAGAACTTAAAGCCGCCAAAGGAAGTGCTAGCAAAGCCGAAGAAGATACAGTGTGGTGTACGGACTGCAAGGAGGCAGGCCACACAAAAGGGTCTTGTCCGAAAAAAGCTTTTTGTGATATCTGCCAAATCGCAGGACATCCCCTTAAAGAATGTCCCTATAACTTGAGGGCAAGAGGCCAACAAGTACTCTATGCACAGGAGCAACCTTCCACGTCTGGTACGGGTGGACAACAGAATGCTGCATCATCTGGCGGATATAAAAATAACCGCCGGGGAGGCCGAGGCAACAATGAGAATAAGCCTCGGATCCAATATGATGCTAAGGGAAGACCCATGATACAATGTCGAAGTTGTAATCAGTGGGGTCACTATGCTCGTGATTGTCAGACGGAGCCCGCGACTCCGCAGAAGTTGTGTCGGTGGTGCGGACCGGGCGACCATGAGGACGCTAATTGTCCGAAGCCCGGCTGTAACATCCTGGAGTTGGAATGTAGAGGTACTGAGAAGGTCCTGACAGTCACCCGTGCCCAAGCCAAAAAGGCCACGTACCCACACCCTCTGACGGAGAAACAGAGGGTACTGCAAGCGAGGGCCGAGATCGAAAAAGAGATACAGGACCGGAAGGAACCTGCCGACGCTGGCACTTCTCACCGAGAATTGGCGGAGCAAAGCATACTACGGCAGATACTGCAAATGGAAATACCCGTGAAGGTCAAGGACCTGTTGGAGACCATGCCACACCTAAAAACAGCTCTATTCCTAGGGCCTAACACGCCACCTACGACGGTGGAACGAACGGAGATCCCAGGCGGCTGTGCAGCTGACCCGATGACGTTGTCAATAAACCATGGACGGAACCCGGCAGTAGTAGAAATGGGTATCCTGGGTAAAATCCTCACGAACACCATCGTTGACGGAGGGTCGGGCGTCAATGTCCTTCCGGAGGAAACTTGGAAGAGTTTGGGGAAACCGACGCTGTGGCCACCAACCTTCAATCTGTTAGGGGCCGACCAGCACGGTATTAAACCACTCGGTATGCTGATGGCACAGCAGGTGACTATCGGAACCCAGCCTTTCACCTTAGACTTCGTCGTAATCCCTCTCAAGCAAAAGGGGTATGACGCTATATTGGGTAGAGGGTGGTTGGTGACAGCCCGAGCCAATCACAACTGGAAGAAGAACACCCTCGCATTCGAGAAAGGGGGGAGGAAATTTGTGGTAGACCTCGCCACACAAATGGTTGGAGAGGAAATGGCGTCCGACTCAGACTCCGATAGTGGCGGGATGGACGGAGAGGAAGAAACTATGGAACCGAACGATGAAGGGGTACTTGAGATAGAAGGAGATACGGATTCACTAGATGGTCTCTTTCATTGGCAAATGCGTGACTACGAGGTATTTCAACCATCGTGCAATATACTGGAGATCGGGAATGAGTTCCCTACGGAAGAAAACACAAACGAGTTCCCTCCGGAGTACACAGAATATACAGAGGGGGAAGCCCAGATGAGAGTAAGTCCGGCTCACGTGTTCTCGGAGGGAGAACCTATCCAATACAAAGAGGCAAAACTGGAAACAATAAATCTCGGGGACGAGCAGAATCCCAAGACTATCCTGGTAGGAGATGACTGGGATCCCGTGTTAAAAACGGCAGCCTTCAAAATATTCACAGAGTATAAGGACGTGTTTGCCTGGAATTATAAAGACCTGAAGGGCGTACCTTCGGAGCTCTGCGTGCACCGCATCCCTTTGGTTCCTGGAGCCCAACCTGTGCGGAAGAGGCCGTACAGGATGAACAAAAACTATGCTGCAAGGGTGGAGACCGAGATTGCGCGGATGCTAGACGCGGGGATAATTTTCCGAGTAGACACAAGTGAGTGGGTGTCACCAATCGTGATATCTCAGAAGAAAGAGGCTAACCAAATCCGCATCTGCGTAGACTTTAGGTGTCTCAATGCGGTGACCATTAAGGATCCCTTCCCGATACCCTTCACAGACAGCATACTCGAGGAGGTGGCAGGCCATGAGATCTATTCCTTCATGGACGGGTTTTCAGGATATAACCAGATATACATTGCAGAGGAGGACAAGCTAAAAACCACCTTTGTAGTGGAAGATGGTGTGTACGCTTACAACCGGATGCCCTTCGGCCTGTGTAATGCACCTGCAACTTTTCAGAGAATCATCCTGCACATCTTTGACAAGATGTCGAGAGGGAATTTTAAAGCATTTCTGGATGACTGGTCCATTTTCAGTAGCCAAGACAAACACGTTGTAGCACTCGGAGAGTGCATGGAGCGATGCCGGAAGGCACGTCTGGCACTCAACCCGAAGAAGTGTCATTTCATGGTACCGCAGGGGAAGCTGCTCGGACACATCGTTTGTAAGGAAGGGTTGAAGACGGACCCCGACAAGGTCCGGGTGATAATTGAAATGGAGGCTCCCAGTGACGTAACCGGTGTCAAGTCATTCTTGGGCCATATCGGGTACTACCGACGGTTCATAAAGAATTTTTCCCGGATTTCATACCCGATGGATAAACTTATGAAGAAAGGGGAGCCGTTCCTCTGGGCGAAGGAGCAAGGGGAGGCATTCGAGGACTTAAAAATGAGACTGTTGGCAGCCCCCATCTTGGCATTTCCGAACTGGGACAGAGAGTTCCATGTTCATGTGGATGCGTCAAATTACGCCATCGGGGCCACCCTGGCACAAGAAGGCGAACATGGGCTGGATCACCCAATCTATTTTGCAAGTCGGTTACTCTCGAGGGCGGAGAGGAACTACAACACTACAGAGCGAGAGGCCCTCGGAATGGTCTACTCGGTTCAGAAGTTTCGGCACTACCTATTGGCGACGCCGTTTACTTTCTTCGTGGACCACCAGGCTTTGATGTACCTGGTTAACAAGCCCATCATTCAGGGAAGGGTGAGCAGGTGGTTGCTGCTCCTTCAAGAATTCACCTTCAGAATTGTTGTACGGCCAGGACGTAGTCATGTGATTGCGGACCAATTGTCCAGAATTAAGTCTGGCGAGCCTCCAGTAGGAATAAACGATGACTTTCCAGATACTCACCTGTTTCACATCGCCGTACTACCGAAGTGGTACACAAGTATCGGTGAGTACCTGTCCACGGCCCGATTTCCAAAAGGAATGCTCCCCGGAGAGCGTAGAAAATTGGTTCTGAGGAGCAGAACCTTCCAGCTTATCAACGGACTGCTGTACAAAATGGGTCCAGATCAAATATTGAGGCGTTGCGTAATGGAGGAAGAGGTTCCGAGAGTGTTGAAAGAAGCTCATGAGGGACCTGCCGGAGGGCATATGGGCCCCGACACCACCGCCAGAAAAGTCTTGTTGGCAGGCTTATGGTGGCCGACGGTGTACAATGATGCCAGGGAGTGGGTCGTCGGCTGTGACACATGCCAGCGGGCAGGGAGACCTCTCAAACGAGACTACATGCCACTTAACCCTTCTCATGCACAGGAATTGTTTGAACGGTGGGGACTGGATTTTGTGGGGCCTTTGAAGCCCAGCCGCGCTCGACGCTGCCGATACATTGTGGTGGCGACGGAATATTTGACCAAGTGGGTGGAAGCTCGAGCACTGACGGATAACTCTGCTCTAAGCACGGCTAAGTTTATTTATGAGCAGATAATAACGAGATATGGCATCCCGCTTCAGTTGACGAGTGATAGGGGTGGCCATTTCGTCAACCACGTGATCAAACTCCTGACGACAGAGTTCAAAATTTTTCACACGTTCTCGAGCCCGTACTACCCCCGGGCAAATGGTCAGGCAGAGGCCACCAACAAGATCCTGGTCGGCGTAATCTACAAATCTTGCGGTGTCGAGGGCGAGGATTGGGAAGAGAGGCTACCCTCGGTACTATGGGCCTATCGGACGTCTTACAAGGTGACCACCGGACAGACGCCCTTTCAACTCATGTATGGACAGGAGGCCGTGGTACCGGTGGAATTCATGGTTCCAAGTCTGAGGATTGCCATCGAGAATAAATTGGGGGATATGGAGAGTCTGAGGGAACGACTCTATCTCTTAAACAAGTTGGATGAAAAACGGGCTTTGGCACAATGGGCCACTGAAGCGACGCAGCAAAGGAGGAAGGTCTGGCACGATAAGCATCTCCGACGAATGCAGTTTACCCCAGGCCAATTGGTTTTAAAATACAACGGGCGAAATGAAATCAAGCCTGGAAAATTCAAAGTAAAATGGATTGGGCCCTACAAAGTACGAGAGGTGGCTGCTAATGGGTCTGTGAAGCTGTGGACCCTCGACGGACGGGAAATTCCGGACGCGGTGAACGGGTCGAAACTGAAAGTCTATCATGAACGACCGACGGCCACACCGCGAGCGTCGGGTACTTAGAAAATTCAGAAAAAAAAAAAAAAAAAAAAAAAAAAAAAAAAAAAAAAAATTGAAAAAAAAAAAAAAATTTTGAAAAGTTGAAAAAATTGAAAAAAATATATATATATATAAAAAATAAAAATTAAAAAAAAAAAGAAAAAAAAAAAAAGTGCAGAGTAACATGTCTGTACGGTACCGTACGACATGCATCTTAATGTTTTAACACCGTACGGCAGGTATATTAGCACCGTACGACATTATTGCAGCATTATTAAAACCCGTACGGCGCCAGGCATAGAGGAAATTGCTATCGAACTTGGCCGTACGACCAACTGGCGTGTGCGGATAAGGACTTGTTGTACGGCACCGTACACTTTGGAGGAGTAGACCGTGCATCACCATACGGTTTTGAGTGCCGTACATTGCCGTATGGAAAGGGTATAATTTCGTAATATCAAATCTGAAGACCGTACGGAGCCGTACGGATGTAGCCTGCCGCATTGCATGGACCGTACGTGCAAGGAAGAAAAACAAAACGTGAAGGCATTCAGGATCGTACAGCATGAAGAAGTGAGTACGTCAAATAACAGTTAAGTTGCATATATGTCGTAAGGGTCCGTACGGCCCTATAGTATATAAGAGATCAATTTTTTTTTGGCAAAGACGTCTGTACACATTGTCTTTCATTGCGTCTAAGGAAGACTTGGGATTGCCGTACATAGCATTGGGGCGTGTGAAGGGAAAGCATGAAAGAGGAAATTCATATGGTATACTAAAAAAAAAAAAAAACAAAAAAAAACGACGACAAAACAAAGCAGCTCATATTGAAGAACAAATGGTACCGAAGGGAAGGGCATGAGCAGGAAGTAAGGGAAACATAAGCGGTTTGCAGAAAAGAGCATGGGAGCATACGAAAATCACAAAATTAGTGTGTTTCATAGACTTTGAAGGTGCTAAATTGGTCTTGGCGGCGGGGGCGCTGCCCCTCGACCCCGCCCTGTACCGCGACAGGGAGCGCGCCTGGGGCTCTGCCCCAGGACCCCGCGGGGGCGCTGCCCCTCGACCCCGCTGGGGGCGTTGCCCCCTAGACCCCCAGTCGGTTTAGTTATCAACCCTTGGAGAGTGTGACCAGTTGATGAGACCTGCAGCTGCTACATATTTGCATATTGGAAAAAGTACATTGGCTGAAGGAAGTTGATTTGTACGACAGAAGTATTTCAAAAATCAGTTACGAACCGTTATTACACAGTACAGAAGGATGAGCTCAAGGCAACAGCAGAGTTCTTGGAGACAAAAATTGCAAATTTCCAAACCAGCCAGTAGTAGCAGACCAAGGGTTTCACATTCCAGAAGCATGGACAGGAAACAGAAGCACCGTCCGCAGCAGGCCCAAAAAGAAGTCACCTGGAAGACTGTGACATTTGAAGGGCTGAGCGGAGTGGAATGCCGTACATGGTGGGAGCAGACTCCGGATACCAATTTCTTGAAGGGACAGATTCGGCGGGCCGGAGTTCATTGGGCAATACAGATGCCGTTGCCTTCCATTAAGGAGTACGAGGGTCCTCTGAGGGGGATGATTGATACATTTGACCGGTTCAGCCGACGGAGTACATTGAAATATTGTGGTACAGAGATTCAGATTTCATTCACAGCTCGAGAGATTTCGAGGGTGTTTGGTATTCCTGGTACACAGGGCAGGAAAATCGACTTGAAGCCGAGGAAGCTGACCAGAGAAGACAAGGAGAAGTATATTAAGCTGGTTTCAAGAAATTTGTCTCAGCAGGAGTTCGAGTCATTGCTTGGCTCTTCTTCCCGGAATCGAGGACTTAAAAAATCATTTGTGGCCCCAGGTGAATGGCAATGTTTGATGGATATCGTGAAGAGCAGGTTGACCGGGGCGAGTAGGGCATCCGACATTGCCCTTACACATTTGGTTTTCATGAACGGGATCCGCCAGGGGACAGTATATGATTGGGCTTCAGTGATGGCGGAGAGGCTGTACGAGTTTATGACTCTACAGCATAGGACGTTTTACATGCCCCATATTGCCATAGGGTTGTTTCTGAATGCTGCCCGAGAACAGATTCCGGCGGAGAAGCTGAGGCCACAGCCGGTGGACATTGCTACGGGAGAGCCTCTTATCTTTCATTGGCGTCACTTGGATGCTGGCGGAGTACAGACAGGGTCAAAGAGGAAGCGCCAAGTCCTCTCAAAGTCGGAAGGGGAGAATGTGGACAGTGGCCAAGAGGAGTCGAGTGAAGACTTGGAGGAGGAGGAAGGCAGCGAGAGTGTTGCAGTGGGAGACTCTGACACTCTCGATACAGAGGTAGCATCTGAAAGTGCATTTGCTCCAACTCCACCGTCTGAGAGTGCACCACCTCTTGTACTATTCACGCCACCAGTACCCTCGGCGACTGTTGCAGCGGGGACCTCTGTACCGTTCGGTACCACATTGGAGGCTGTACCCATGCCACGGTTTGGAGAACTCCGGCCCCCTGTTGTGCTACACCCGGCGGGTCAGGCTTCCGAGCCACCTACAGCTCAGCCAACCGACCCAGGACAGACTAGCAAAGATGGTGTTCGAGGTTTAGAGCAGGAGCAGACACAGCCATGAGAGCAGGTTACATTGGATGTTGTTGGTACTGAGGCCATTGTGCGAGTTGGGCCAGGGGTATTGGAGGAGCCGGCTCGAGCGTTGCCGACAGGGGATGAGGACTCTTCAGTGCTGTCATGGTTGGAGCAGTTCACATTACCCCCGATAGCAGTGGCAGCTCCCATTTCACTTTCCCCTGCCAGAGTAGTGTTAGAGAGGCCTTCAGAAGTTATTGACCTGGATGCAGTGATGTCGCCACCAAGAGAAGAGCCAGTAGCCCAGGAGAGAGAGATATCCGAGAGACCAGTTCCTATGGAGGGACAGAGACCGCAAGCTGAGGCTAGTGAGGAGCCACCAGCCCTGCCAGGGTCACGGAGGGCGGTGCCAGCGAGGGAGTCTGCGCAGAAAGTGTTGGAGCAGTACTTGGCGGATGTAGCCGCAGTAGCTGCTGGAGCCCAGCGGGTCATAGCCTCAGCAGAGCTTCAGGCTCAGGAGGGGGTTGCTGAGGAGTTGGAGCGCCTCTTGACCTTTGTGCGGGTTGGCTGTCCACAGGCATTTGCAGAGTGCTTTGAGGCTAAGGGATGGCCTACTCAGGAGTCTCTTACGATGTTGGAGGATTGGGCTCTTAGTGCGACGGTGGGCGAGAGCCGGATTCACGGTCTTATCCGAGAGTTAGAACAGGCCTTTCGAGAGGAGTATTTCACTCTCAGGCGGTTAGAGCATGCTTCCTCAATACATCAGGCTACGGGATTGGCAGCAGAGGCAGCTCGGGAGGAGGCAGCTTCCCGTCTTACAGCTTTGGAGACTGCAGTGGTTCAGGAGAGGGAGTCTTGGGTGGCTGAGCGGAGTACTATGGTGTCGGAGTTGGACACTTTACGGGCTGCATTGGAGACTGAGCGTGCCGAGCGGGCTCTTCTTGAGACTCGCCTTGGTTTTGCTTTGGAGACTGTGGATGCGAAGGAGAAGGCAGTGCTCGAGGCAGCTAGCATGGTTCGGACGGCTATGGAGCTTAAGATGAGGGCAGAACAGGCTTTACAGCTTCGGACAACTCAAGTGTACGAGTTGCGGGCTAAAGTCACTTCTGGCACAGCCACAGCCGCGCCATCATCATCAGGGACGCTTCCTACACCCCCTCCTGAGTAGTTTGTAGTAGGCTCATTTTTGTCTATGTTATATTTTGTAAAAGTCGTCGGAGCCGACTTGTTTTTTGGGGGGGATGATGTTGTCGGTATATTTTGTATGTACGGGAGTTATGTAATAAACTTATGTTAAGTTATGTTAATCTTGGCGGTTAGCACCGAGAGTGTGAACCGTTACGACGCGACGTTTCGGTCGTGTCCCTTCGGAGGCTTTATGTATACTTTGCTCAGATTGGGAATAGGACGATTTATGATTTGGTTTTCTAAATACTTTATGTTTACCGAATTGCAATACTTTCCTGTGTTCATGTTTATCAGTTAATGTGTGTTTATGCAACTATTCTTGTTGACCCGAGAGGGAAAACACCAATAAACAACACAATCAAGCTGCAATTAATCACGCAGCTCCTTCCCTTGAAACACAACACCAAAGCAAAACAGTACGGCCTGCATTTAATACTGTACAGCTCCAGCAGACATCTGTACGACAGTCTTAAAGGTATTTGCAAATGGATTCCAACAGATCACACAATTCTGAACATTAACTCACACAATGCTTATCAATTTTTGAAGAGTTCTCTCCAAGGGATGGAGACCAAACTCTAACAAACCCTTGTTTCTTCCTTGAGACTGTATGACAGCTTGGGGAAATGTCTGCAAATACAATATGCTGCTCACAACTTTTAAAAATCACAAACTCCAATCAATTGCCAAAAAATCTGCATAGAGTTCTCTCCAAGAATTGAAGACCAAACCCTACCTCCTTGAGTATTTCGAAATTCCTCACAAGTCAAGACTTCTCCAACTTTTCAATTTTATAAAATGATCAAAAGGTATTTGAGAATGAGCTATTAAGTCCCTTTTTATTCTTTCTTGTGAGAGCTCAAACACAATCCTTACCAATGTGGGATAAATAGATATACTTTTCTTTTTAATAATTCATTTACCCCAATACTTTTTAATTAATACCTTGGCTTAGGCGTTCATGAATTAATTAAATAAGTGGCCCATTCCCATGATGACTCAACCCTCAACTTAAGTGAAATTATAAAGTTAAATTATAACTTTATAATAAGCCTTTTAATGATTTAATAATAATTTGGCCACCAAAAGAATAATAACTCCCAAAATACTTATCATTTTAATGTCATCTGAAATAGGAGTCAGACTTATTATTTCCCCACGTGACCAAATGCACTTTCCAAAAATAGAAAGGGTCCTTCTCGAACAACATCAGGCTTACTATAAATAGTAAACGTGGCAAAACTATAGCAAATGAAGTCCAAATGACGCCAAACGAAAGCATACTGAATCTTGAAGTAGATGCCCACTGAAAGAGACCCTCTGTCTATCCTCATTAGCCTATGAGGGTCACATGATAGGCTAAGCCAACCATAGTCATAGTCACTCTAAAAAGGGGACATTACATTTAGTGCACATCCTTGACAAGAATTAAGACTGACATGAGTTGTTTTGGAGATCACTGCTGTAAAGAGTGATAAAGACATATCGAGATTGCTAGTTTGATGGAGGTATGTTAAGAGGGGGTTTAATTAATAAAGACTTTGCAAATAAAGACAAAGTTGATTAAGTGACCAGCGGTTATCAATTACAAAGGGAAGCAATTATTATTATCAGCTTATAATCTACTTTGAACAACAATAACCTGCCTTGGCTGTATTAAGAAATTGGCTTTAATGTTTCTTGTGGGCCCGATGAAATATAATAGAACATTACAAAAGTGATTGTTTCTATTGCCGGGAGTTAGTAATTTTTAGAAATTAAAGATCCTCATCGGACCTTTGAAGTCTTCAATATTCAGAGAGAAAGATATTGAGTTGGGTGCCAAGTGTCGAGAAGCTTATTCAGTATTTGTTGTGATAAAGACATATCGAGATTGCTAGTTTGATGGAGGTATGTTAAGAGGGGGTTTAATTAATAAAGACTTTGCAAATAAAGACAAAGTTGATTAAGTGACCAGCGGTTATCAATTACAAAGGGAAGCAATTATTATTATCAGCTTATAATCTACTTTGAACAACAATAACCTGCCTTGGCTGTATTAAGAAATTGGCTTTAATGTTTCTTGTGGGCCCGATGAAATATAATAGAACATTACAAAAGTGATTGTTTCTATTGCCGGGAGTTAGTAATTTTTAGAAATTAAAGATCCTCATCGGACCTTTGAAGTCTTCAATATTCAGAGAGAAAGATATTGAGTTGGGTGCCAAGTGTCGAGAAGCTTATTCAGTATTTGTTGTGATAAAGACATATCGAGATTGCTAGTTTGATGGAGGTATGTTAAGAGGGGGTTTAATTAATAAAGACTTTGCAAATAAAGACAAAGTTGATTAAGTGACCAGCGGTTATCAATTACAAAGGGAAGCAATTATTATTATCAGCTTATAATCTACTTTGAACAACAATAACCTGCCTTGGCTGTATTAAGAAATTGGCTTTAATGTTTCTTGTGGGCCCGATGAAATATAATAGAACATTACAAAAGTGATTGTTTCTATTGCCGGGAGTTAGTAATTTTTAGAAATTAAAGATCCTCATCGGACCTTTGAAGTCTTCAATATTCAGAGAGAAAGATATTGAGTTGGGTGCCAAGTGTCGAGAAGCTTATTCAGTATTTGTTGTGAAAAAGATCATTGAATCATGGGCCATTTGTGTTTACTGTAAATTTGAGCGAAACTTTAAATTCCAAGTTGAAAGATTTTGACATTCCAAGAAGGGTTGTACGAAATTCCAGCAATACCGTACATGTTGTATGGAACTTGGTTGATCAGAATTTGGGTGTGGTTGCTGCTGCTGAAGGAACATATCAGAATTTATTGGAGGTTGTTACCTAGCCACCATTAGCTGTAATGTTCCAGACCACACTCCCAGAAGGAAAGACTGTCACGCTACATCTACACAGCCCTTCGGAGTCCATACAGAGGAGTAGGCGAGGTGCAGGGGGAAGGGCTGTTCGGTGAAGTAGGGTGGCCGTACGGTGTTAAGCAGAAGGTCGTACAGAACAAATGAAGGCCATATGGTGATGCCTGGTGGCCGTATGGTGATGCCTGGTGGTTGTAGGGTGATGGCCTGGTGGTCGTACGGTGATTGCCTGGTGGTCGTAGGGTGATGGCCTGGTGGCCGTACAATGATTTTTTGGTGGCCATATGGTGATGGCCTGGTGGCTGTACGGTGATTGCCTGGTGGCCGGACGGTGATGGCTGGTGGCCCTACGGTGATTGCTTGGTGACTGTACGGTGATTCCCTGGTGGTCGTACGGTGATGCCTGGTGACCGTAGGTGGTGCTGATAATAATATAAATACCCAGAGGTAAGCCAATATATTTGCAAAGCAGTTTTATTGATATAAATGAAAATACTTTAGATTCGCTAGATCCGATACAACAAAAACAAACATAATAGGGTGAGGGTTGAATCCCTTCGAAACTGCAAATACCAAATAGGGAGGGTCTTTCATCTCCGAAATAGCAGCTAACAGAATCCCAATAGGAATTCACAAATGTAAATAAAATATCAAATCTCAATATATCAAAACTAACCTACATGCCGAGCATAAATACCCGTTGGGAAAACTCCCGAGAGTGCACAAAAGAGCCGATGATGACAACTACAACTACGCCAACAAATAAAAATGGGCCTGAGATAAACTAAATCGATCGGGACCCAAAAACAATAGTTTTATTACTCATTTAATGATGGGGACATTACAGTCCTCCTGTCCCAATAATTGCTTGTTCTCAAGCAATTTCAGGTTGGGGTGTTCCAAAAGCTCTTTGCCTTCCCAGGTGGCATCTTCAAGGGGTAGATCCTTCTAGCGCACAAGAAATTCCTTGATAGTGCGTGTCCTCAATCTTTTCTCCCGACTGTTGATGATTTCCGGTTGTTCCAATACTAACTTCCCTCTGTCGTCGAGGGGTGGTAGGTCTGTGGAGACCGTCACTTACTGGCCCATGGCTTTCTTTAGACAAGAAACGTGGAAGACGTTGTGGATTCGGCTTCCCTCAGGTAGGTCCAATTCGTATGCAACTTCGCCCACCCTCCTTGTCACACGGTAGGGTTCGTAGAAGCGCGGTCTCAACTTCTCCTTCTCGGAAGCCTTCAGAGAGGATTGTTTGTAAGGTTGAAGTCGGAGGTATACCAGATCTCCTACTTCAAAACTCCTCTCGATTCAGTGCCTGTCAGCGTACATTTTCTATTGATTCTGAGCCCGCTAGAGATTTTCCTTTAGGGACCTTAAAATATCTATTCCTTCCTGTAGCCAGTCCTTGGCCTTCGGCGCATGACTGTCACCGAGAGCCAAATCCACAAATGAAGGAGGTTCATTATCGTACAAAGCTTTGAAAGGTTCCATTCCAATGGACATGTGGAAAGTGGTATTGTAACAGTACTCTCCCAGGTGTAGCCATTTTACCCAGGACCTCTGTTGTGTTGAAACATAATTTTTGAGGTAACCTTCTAGCCATTTGTTCACAATCTTTGTTTGTTCGTCGGTCTGGGGGTGGTAACTGGTGCTTGGCGACAACTCTGTCCCTGCTAGTCGAAACAATTCTCTTCAAAAATTACTGAGGAAGCGGCTATCTCTATCGCTCACTATGTTTCGAGGGAGTTCGTGTAGGCGGAACACCTCTCGGAAGAATAAGTCTGCTACCTGTGAAGCTGAAAACTTTGCTGGAATAGCAAAGAAATTTGCATACTTGGTTAATCAGTCGACTACCACAAAGATGCAGTCCTTCCCCTTTGCCTTAGGGAGCCCGGAGATGAAATCCATTGAGATGCTATCCCACTTCTTCTTAGGAATTGGTAATGGTTGAAGTAAACCCACTAGTAGAGTGTGTTCGAATTTATTTTGTTGACAGGTGGAGCATTCCTGGATGTACTGTAATATATCACTCTTTAGGCCCTTCCACGAGAACCTTTCCCTGATTTGTTGGTAGGTCTTCAAGTAACCTTGATGCCCAGCTAGAGGCGAATCGTGCATTTCTTTCAAGATTGTTTTCTTCAACTTGGATTCAGGCACCAGATAAATTCTGCCTTTGTAGAGAATAATATCATCAACCACCTTATACTTGTCGTCCTGTATTTCTTTGTCTAGAAGTTGGCATGCGAATGTGTCCTTGGAGTATTCGACCAACAAATGTGCTTTCCAATCTGCTGATATTTTAGATAAGGAACATATGGCCGACTTTCTTGACAAGGCGTCAGACACTACATTATTTTTTCCTTTTACATAAAAGTCGAAAGCTTGGACTTTACTTACCCATTTCTGTTGTCGCTCATTCAATTCTTGCTATTCCAGAAAATGTTTGAGGCTGTTGCGGTCTGTACGGACAACGAACTTGGCTCCGACAAGGTACTGCCGGAATTTTATCAAGGCATGCATGATGGCCAACATTTCTTTGTCGTATATGGAATACAACTTTTCGGCCCTTGAGAGCTTTCGACTTTCGAAAGCAATAGGGTGGCGGTCGTGCATTAAGACGACCCCGATACCCTCTCCAAAGGCATCGCACTATAGGATGAAAGGTCAAGTGAAATCTGGCAATGCAAGGATCAGGCAAGAACTCATAGTCTCCTTGAGTTTCTCAAAAGTCTGATGTGCTCGTTCATTCCACTGAAAAGACCCCTTCTTTGTCAGATCGGTGAGTGGTGCATTGAGCTGTGAGAACCCCTTCACGAACTGTCTATAGTAACTACACAATCCAAAGAATCCACGTAGTTCTGAAAGAGTCTTCGGAGGTGGCCAATCCTAGATAGCCCGAATCTTCTCTTGATGTACTTGAACTCCTCGGCTACTGAGAATGTGCCCCAAATATAATATCTGTGTCATCTCGAATTCACATTTGGATCTTTTGGCGAACAAAAGTTGTGACTTCGTAATCCCGAGCACTTCTTCCAAATGCCTTAAGTGCTCCTCCCATCTCTTGTTGTAGATCAATATATCATCGAAAAATACCAACAAGAACTTATGCAGCTGTTTGTTAAAAATGTGATTCATGCAAGATTGGAATGTAGCTGGAGCATTGGTCAATCCGAACGGCATGACCAAAAATTCGTAATGCTCATAATGGCAATGGAATGCTGTTTTCTCCACATCCAGTTCCCTCATGCGGATTTGGTGATACCCTGAACGGAGGTCTATTTTGGAGAAATAAATGGCGCCATGTAACTCATCCAACAATTCATCGATCCTAGGAATTGGATACGTGTTCTTGATGGTCTTTTGTTCAGCGCACGGTAATCTATACACATTCGCAACGTTCCATCCTTTTTAACCAGTACTATCGATGATACAAAGGGGTTGGAGCTGGGTCTGATCCAACCTTTGTGAAGAAGTTCTTGTATCGTTTTTTCAATCTCATCTTTCAGCCTCTTAGGGTGGTGGTACGACACAGTGATAACTGGTTTGGTGCCAGTTGCCATCTCAATAGTGTGTTCAAACCCCCGGTGTGGTGGTATGCTTGGTGGTATGTCGGCGAAGACTTGATGTCTATCCAAAACCGCTTGAAGTTCTTCATCTTGATGGTCAGCTCTTTGTCCCTATATGGGTTTTGTCGAGGCAAAACAGTGTGCGGCCTAGACCACATCGTCATGTCTGAAGATTGCTTCCATCCATTGGGCTGAAACTTCCTTCGGTCCTCCATTCGACATCCCTCCAATCTTCCCGAAGTTGATCTTATATTTCCTGAAAGGTTGGTTGCTCTCCACGCCGTTCTTCCGTCCGTGGAGGGAAAGTTGGCATTGATGGTCGAGAGCGTACAGTTTGGGGATTTGCCCTTCCTGAGACAGAATTGTCACTTTGTTCAGCAGATATCTTGCCTTCAACCAATTTTCGTAGTGTCTCTTCCATGAGGCGTTGAGTGTCATTTATCTGTACCTGATTCCTAGTGAGCTCTCTCAGAAGAGTCATGACTTCAGCGGTAAGATCTTGGGGGTCCGCCATTCCAGCGACTGAGTGATATCTCCTCCTTTTCCTTGAATAAACTCTCATTCAATACCCACAAGCTGGCAGTCCTGGCTCTGATACCACTGTAATGTTCCCGACCACACTCCCAGAAGGAAAGACTGTCATGCTACCTCTACACAGCCCTTCGAAGTTCGTACGGAGGAGTAGGTGAGGTGCAGGGGGAAGGGCCGTTCGGTGAAGTAGGGTGGCCGTACAGTGTTAAGCAGAAGGCCGTACGGAACAAATGAAGGCCGTACAGTGGCCGGATGGTGATGGCTGGTGGACCTACGGTGATGGCCTAGTGGCCCTACGGTGATGGCCTAGTGGCCCTATGGTGACAGCCTAGTGGCCATATGGTGACAGATTGGTGGCCGTACGATGATGGCCTGGTGGCCGTACGGTGATTGCTTGGTGACTGTATGGTGATTGCCTGGTAGTCGTACGGTGATGCTTGGTGACCATAGGTGGTGCCGAAAATAATATAAATTCCCAGACGTAAGCCAATATATTTGCAAAGCAATTTTATTGATATAAATGAAAATACTTCAGATTCGCTAGATCTGATACAACAAAAACAAACAGAATAGGGTGAGGGTTGAATCCCACCGAAACTGCAAATACCAAATAGGGAGGGTCTTTCACCTCCGAAATGACAACCAGCAGAATCCCAGCAGGAATTTGCAAATGTAAATAAAATATCAAATCTCAACATATCAAAACTAACCTACACGCTGAGCATAAATACCCGTCGAGAAAACTCCTGAGAGTGCACAAAAGAGCCGACGGCGACAACTACAACTACGCCAACAAATAAAAATGGGCCCAAGATAAACTAAATCGATCGGGACCCAAAAACAATAGTTTTATTACTCATTTAATGACAGGGACATTACAGTAGAGAAGGTTTCATTGGCAGTTGGAAGCTTTGTTCTATAGGCTGCGTGTACACATTCCAGGGCTGCATATCCAACTTAGCAAGGAGACAACACATGTTTACAGCAGTTAATAGGGTGCTGCGCTTTAATTTGTTTTATGTAATGAATTGAATGATGTTGCAAGCATGTGAATAAATTGTAAATCAATTATGGCACAAAATATTTTGCAGTTGTTTAAATGATCATGTTGGGAAATTCAGTCAAATTTTATCTATGATCTTTATTAGAAATTTGCAAAATATGTTAAAGTTTTTGAAACTTAGTCAAAATTGCAATTAAAATTGAGAAAAGAGCATAGATGCAATTGAGAGTCAGTTGGGCTCATTACAATAAGATATAGCTTCCAGAAGGATAGATCTGCAAATAATAGCTTCAAAACATAATAAATTGACGTGACTCTTTGATTTGAAAAATAAAAAACGCCAAAATTATCAAACTCAATGGGGCTTGTGAAGTCTCAAACTAAGAAGAGATGTAGGACAACGGGCTTTGATACCATGTTGGTGCTATTCTCCCAAGCTTGGATGTGGAATGCAAACACTTCCACAGTAGAGAGAGATATTGATCACTAGGAAAAATGATTGTATTGAGATGTCAAACCATGTACAAATAGCCTACCTATAAAAGGCAAGGCAATAGAGAATGAAGGGCACAAAAAGTGCCATGTGGCCAAATGAAATGTAAGGTTAGGTAGGAGTAGGTAAACTCAACTACCTTACAACTATATGCACAAATAATTATGTAACCTATGAAATGGTAAAAGACAACTAATATGCCTTAAGTGGAACTTAAGCATAGAGTAAGTAATAATTTACTCGAACAATTATCATGGTTTCAAAAACGGTTATGTGAGATGCATACAAGTTGTCGCATTCACCTTACCTAACATGCTTGAAATCTTCTCTAATAAGCCCTATTGAGGTTGGCGTAGAATTAGTGACAATTGCATTGACAAACTACTTGAGACAAGGACTCAAGAATGGCAAACAAACAAGAAAGACAAGTTTTTTGGCTTGAATTTTAACTCGAAAACAAAAATTCCTATGGGAACAACATTTAGGCTCATTAAATAAAGTACTTAGGACCCAAAGAAGATGAATATAACTCAAAGGTATACCAAAAACATTGGTAACTTGATGGAGTTGACACAATGCATTTTACGTTCTAAATTTAGAAGCAATGACAGATATTATGATGTGTTGTGTAGTATTGGCACTTGCGTGTTATACAAGATCTAGTGTTCAAGTAGAAAGAGTGAAAGCCCTTGAAATGAAAGAATCACGTTGTTTCTCCAAGATGAAATAACTTTTTAAAAAATTACATGAACAGATGTCAAATGTGATATTTTATTTCTTTTATTATTTAGGGAATTCATCAGGTTACTATTTCGTTTTGCTCTGGTCTGTGTGTGGAGGTAATTGGTGGAAAGTTCTAAAATTAAATCTTTATTGTTCAACATTGTGAAGAAACATGTTTTAAGTTATTACTCTAGATATTGTTCAGGCTAGTTTTTAATTGACATCTTTTGTGATTTCTGAGCTGTTAAATACTTTTACATGCCCTTGATGTGATTGTTAATTTTCAGTGAAGTAATGATGGATCCAGCTGCAGTCTTTGGCATGCTTTTTGGTAGTGATTATTTTGAAGATTATGTTGGGCAACTTGCATTGTCTTCATTGGCATCAGTTGAAATAGCCGAGTCTGGACAAAGCCATGATGCCCAAAAAATTCAGGACAAGATGAAGGTATGTTGGTTTTAGTTGAAGATTAAGCTTTCTTACAGGTTTAAATCGAGGATGGTGATGCTTTTAAATAAATAATATGATTATTTGTTAGAATTTTGATATCAGTTGGAAGCTTCAACATTATCTTAGCAATGAATCAGCATGTTTCCTGTGCTTGATTGATGACTGGCTGATGTATAAATTTTGATCCGAACCTAGATGAGGTTACATGTTTATAAATTATTTTTAAGCTCTCTAATATGCAGATAGAATTATGTAATCAAATCAACAAAGTTGTAAAAGCTAAACTGAAGATGCCCATTTACAGCAGATAAGACAAGATAGTGACTGGTTTTTGGCATCTTCTTATCATTTCATTAAATTAACTATTGACTAATGTAAGTGATCCTGGTAATATATAATAACATTATAGATAGAAGGACAAAACTGAACATAGACACAGTACAAACTTTAGACGATTAGCAAAGTGACACAAGCCTGAGAACATTGAATTGCTTGCTAATTACATCCCAATTAAACTCAAATTAGCTGTTACATAGCAATAGATACTACCAAAAGGCAACTTGATGATAAACAGAAATTCAATGGCAACACCATCCTTATAGGAGCAAAACAATCACCACATGCTGGGAATAACTATCCTCTTAGTTGCCTTAACTAGAATTAAGTGATTGAACATTTTCTGTTGACTGCTCAGGTTCAAGAATGAAAGTAGAATTTAAATAGATGCATATACCTGGATGTGATTGCATAACAACAAAATATAGAAGAAGTTGAATTTTATGTGAACTGGAGGAAATAAAACATCAAGAATATTTTGCATGGTCTAAGGAATACTGCTTTGCTGCCTGGTAAAATAAGGAGTCATTACTACATAATCTAATTGCAAATCATCCAGAATACTTAATAATCCGTAGAGAATAGTCTGTTTGACAATAAAACAGTTTTCCACTCCACTAGAAGCCTATAATTTCTTCACCATCACTATAGTTGCCAACTCAATATTTTGAAAACATCTTCCCTTGCTTTTTTACTTCTGGTGTGCATAGGACTGCATCTACATCGTATTGGCTCTTCTTTCACAAGAATACGTTTTATTAGTGTATTGTATTTTTAAATACATCAAATGGCCCTGTAATTAAAAATATTTTTAGTGACCTTCAATTCAAATGCTTTGTAGTTTCCTGTGCATCTAATTTTTAAATTAAAAATGCTGTGTAAATATTATCTAATCACAAGGGTACCATTATGTCATATTAGCAAGTTTTGAAATTAATAAACATTTGGATTAGTAAGCCTTTAAACTCAAACTATAATTACTTTCCAATAAGTTCCCATTTTCTTATATATGGGTTTTATTATTGACAGACCATAACATGGTTTGTGTCTTGTTAATTTTTATTATTACAGCTATTTAAGAATTAATAATGCAGGTTGGAATATCCTTCTACTGCTCATAGTTGATAATATAATTGGCTTTTCTATATACTTTATGCAGGCCTTCCAAAAAGAAAGGGAGGAAAAACTTATACGATTATTGAAAGATCGGCTGCAACCATATGTTAATGGTCACAAACAAGAATTTGCGGATTGGGCTAATTCTGAAGCTCATCGTCTCTCAACTGCATGTAGGTTTTTTTGTTATTTTCTGCATCAAAGAATATTTTAAGTAAAATTAGCTTTGGAAATTTAAAAGTATATTGGTTACTAATGCTTTTTTATAATTAAGTGGATTCTCTATTCAAAATACTAAAATTAAGTGATTATCTATTTATATAACTACAAAAATTAGTTGAATACTTTAGTTGAGTTTTTTCCGATACTAACAGAGAGAGATCTATTGGGGGTCTCACTCTTTTAATATAAAAAACCAGATTAGACTGGACTGGAATGGTCATCTATAACTATATAAAGCCCACAAGGGGTAATAAAACAGAACAAAAGCATGCAAACTCCTCACTATACACAAGAGTACAGCCAACATAGATTAGAATGGAACCAACAGAAGAGAAAGAAAAACATAGTTACTAATTTTTACACACCCCTCAGCTACCCACTCCACCAACACCATCCTTCAGAGCTTCTAGAACATCCAACATTAGATCAATGCCTGCACTACCACCACCACCTGCTTTAGAGTAGGATTGCTATTGCCACCAATGTTAGGTAGTGACAGACCTTATAGATAGCCTCCTGCCTCTTCCTGCCTGTTGATCCAGAGAGAGAAGGGGTGCACAAATATACTTGCCACTTCCAAGGTTCTAGTTTTATGATGTTTTCACAACCTTGTGAAGATCCACCTAGAAAGAGATGAGAATCTGGAACTCACTGTTGACGGCCTATAGTTCATACTTTATTGTATAGAACCTGAACATCCTACTACAGATAAGGGGCCTGAGGACTCATAATTAAAACAGGCAAACCTTCAGCCATTAACAGAATGTCCTTATCTGCTAGAAACCCTTTTGTTGACCTGACTTCAACCAACTGAATAGGAGCCCAGTCCAATACAAGGGAGCAATGGATGAGATATTTAATGACTTAAATTTTCAGAAACTACTACTTTATCTAATTTTGTCCTGAAATTTGCTAGAATTGTAGGCCCTGGAATGAATATTGCTATTGTTAACCAGACATCATGGCCATGGACTAGTTTAGCCTGTCTCAACATCCTGGAATCAGGGCAATGAAAGTAGCATGGGAATGGTGATCAGAGAGTTTCCGGTGCATGTATGTAATGTCCCCAAATTTTGGTGCTCTTTTGAATATTATTCAGCTCAGTGCCCTATTTTATTTGTGGTGTGCCTTTTGGAGATCATTGAAGACAATTTGATTCACACTTACTATTTTTAGTAAGTCACTTGGATGTTTTGCTCATACTTACTATCTATAGTAAGTCACTGGAATGATCAGTTGGTATCATATCTATATTTGTAAAGTGGATGGATTATTCCCATGAGTTGATATTGGAAATTATCAAGGGTTTAATGATTTTAGTTAAATTATTAAAGTAAAAGCAAGTTTAACTTTAATAATATTAATTATATTAAATGACTTTATGATATGATGACATACAAATGGGAAGAAGTATATTACATCATCTGGGCATCACTAAACAAGGAGGGTAATGCAACAAAGATCAATTTTCCAGTTCAGGCAGCCTTGTTGGACAGAGACCATTGTGTAATGTCCCCGTTTTTAGGCCCATGGGATTAACTTATTTCTGTGACCCTCATAAGCTAATCAGGATGTTGGAGGGGGTCGTGTGGTAGAGTTAGTGGTCAGTTTCCATTCTGGAGATCTGAGATTTCAGTATCGCTCTTCATTGGTGTCAGTTTGACATACTTACTATTTATAGAAAGTGTTTATTATTGGTGATCGCCATGATTTCTATGTTTAGCAGGGCCCCTGTGCATTGGTTTCAGTTGAGTTGGGATTGCTTTTGCAGAATCTCCAGTTTGAGGGATTGACTATTTATAGCAAGTCTATTTTTGTCTGGTTACTATTTCTGGTAGGACAGTGTGGGCTTGGGATGCTGTTGTCAGAAGAATTCAAATTCATCACGTTATATTTGGAGTTATTAAATTAAGCTTGGCTTAATTAAATAACTTATGTTATTTTATGTTATAATTTGATGGTTTGTAGTTGAAGACTCATTAGTGAAATGAAGATTCTCAAGGCTTTATTAATAACAATGAACGAAAACTTCATTTGATTGATTATTTTTATGCAAATTGAAGAAAGAGGATTTTGGTGAGAGACAAGGGTTTGAAGTGCTGTGTTTTTACTCTTGCAGATTGCCTACACTTTGAGTGGGTCAAATTTGCCAATGAATTGTGTTCTGAAAATGTTTACGATTGATACTGGATTTGCTGAGGGTTGTATTTGATAGAATTAATCAAGTTTAGAGCTAAATTGAGCCCTCAAGGGTAGCTGCGATTTATTGTTATGAGCTGCGAATTGTCCTTTGATGCTGCGATTCAATGGGAGGATGCTGCATCATTGTTTGGGAAGGCACGTTGATATCTTAAGCCACATTACTTCTCCATTTAGCTGTGTCACAGTCCTTGGTGGCTGCGTTGATTACTTTGGTGACTGTATTTATTGTTTTTGGAGGCTGCGTCATTGCATTTGGAGGCTGTGAACAACATCACAGTGGCTGTGTTTTGGATTAGAAGCTGACGTCTCATGTAGAGGCTTGTTTTGGTGATGGTTCGCAACCATATTGACATTAAAGGTGCCATCTACATTAATTGTATTGCTCTTGAATGCTTGCAAGTATTGAATTAGATCATTTTGTGAGTTTTATAATTAAATTAAATTGCTATTATTATTTCATCTATTGAGAAAATTGCAAAAAAGTACATATGATTGAAAAATACAAAAATTTGCGAAGAAACAAATATACAAAAGGTTGTTTACAGTTGAGAGCCAGTCAGGCTCATCACACATTGGCAGCAAACTTGACATTCATGGCCAAGCCTGAATCTTCACCATGCTAAGACATCATATACAGGTCAAAAGTTTGGTGCTGGATTGAATTGCAAAGATCAGGATGTAGGGACTGAACTTGAACAAGTGCAAACATTCTCATTTTATAATTCTGATATCCCCGCCTTCTTAGTGCTGGGCACGATTTCACACAAGGAATTCACTATGTAATCAGTAGAATGATCATTTCGATTGTTTTACTGTTAGAGGAAGTTTTCTTTTGCTGTTGGAGGAAGTGAACCAAATGTTTGTTGAAATGACAATGAAGTGTTGATGTATTCACTGACTTTGGGACTGTATGTCATATGTTTGTTATAATGTGAGTTATTTTCAGAATGTTAAATCTGTGTAACGATTTTACAAATTGTCTGGACAAGTAGTATCAACGATCGAGTGTTTATTTCATGCAAGGTGGTGCAGGAGCACCCATGAAAACACCTAGGTCCACCATGAAGCCAGTCAAAGACAGCGGACCAAAGTCATCCCTAAATGTGAATTGGGGTGTATTAGAGCCAATAATGGCAATTGACAATAAAAAATGTAATGAAATGTGTTCAAGTCCTGTTGGTCCAAGTAGAGGACTAGGACATCAAAAATATTGTAAGTTGGGTCAATAGTGCCCAAAGGGTCTAATTAGGATTTAGAAGTGTCTAAGGGATTCAAATAGACCCTAGAAGTAGAATTAAATAAGTTAGAAGGCTTAAGTTTCAATAATTTGTAAGTTAAGAATTCAAATATTTGAATCTTAACGGTCACTTAGTTTAGGAGGGAAATGGGTTTTTAATGCCTAAATGCAATTGTAATCAAACAAAACCGAATGGAGTTGGTTGATATGGTTACTAGGCATCATATTTGATATTCCCATGACAAGGGAAAGGTACAGTACAGCCCTGTACAGAGTTTGTACGGATTGCACAAGATTGAAGCAATAAAAGTGGTAGTTTTTGCAAATTTCTTGATTTTTGAATGTTCAATGAGTCTAATACATTGAATATACATTAATGTGTGTTGTAGAACCTTTGTAAATCCATTTTCAATTCATTTATATTGAGTTTGTAGTGAAAGTCTCTGACTGTACCATGACTGAGCATAATTTTGCATTGGTTTAGAAGAATGGATTGAGATTCATCCCCTTTTTGTAATCACCGCGACTTGGGGATGAATCACACGTGTATTATAGTTGACTACACTAAATATGCAAGAAAATCCATTAGATGTTGCAGGTGATTGCCATTTGATGACTGTTGCAGGGTTAAGGAGCATGGAAATGCTTGTAATGCTATTGCAGTACCATATTGGGCCTCATGAAGGGTACTTTTTATGGTTGGAAGCACTTAGATATGATGAAAGGATGGTGAATCAACCTTTGGTTGGTTGAGATTTCGCTTGGAGAGTCCAGATTGGAGAAGCCCTAGTTTTTGGAGCGATTTGGTGAGGGTTTTTGAGTTTGACCATCTGGGAAGTTGCTGGGTGAAAACCAATACCATAATCCTTTGTTTTGAGACAAAAATAGGGACTGATGAAAGTTAGAGGGTCTGGGGATAAATATTTTTGGTACTTCCTTTGCAAATCCACTCAAATTAGCCCTCTTGAAGATAGTGAACAGTCGGTTTTTGGGGTTGAGATCCCAAAAAAAGCCTATTTGGTTTTGACATATGTTGTGTAACTTCCCAAAGGGTATTTGAATTAGTCATTTGTTTTTGGGTTGTTTTGGGAAAAGTTTGGAGAAGGGGCAAAAATCAGGTTTTTGAGGGCTACTAGGAGAGGACACTTGGGATTAGTAACTCATCTTGAGATATCTGATCAAGAGGCTTAAAGGGAACTTGTAACCAGTCAAGACAAGTTGTTTGGGGTTTGTTGGGACCCTAGGAAGTCTTGTGGTTGGCCTCTTGTCATTTGGAAGTCATTTGACCTCTTGGAGCAAGTGGATTCCCTTGGGTACACAGTGAGACCTTGGGATTGTTTTACAAAGGTGTAGAGTCTTGTTGTCCAATTTGTGGAGTTCTCCGAGCCTCTACATCACAAGGTGTTTGTTTTAATGTGCATTTGTGAATCTGTGAGACTTATATGAAGTTCGGCACCTAAACGCAACCATAATCTGTTGATAAGAACTCAGAAAATTGCAGGTCAGACCTTGCTCACCAACTATTTGATGAAATGCCTATTATGCAAAACTGAATTTTTAAGGACAGATTAGGAAGGGGTCCTTACAGTGGTATCAAAGCATCAATCCTGCCATCTTGTTGGGTAGATTTAGTGGTTTGTAATTGTGGACAAGAAGTTAGATCAATATGGGAAAGATGCCTAGTAGGGAAAAGATCACGAAGGATCTAGCCCATGCACATCAAGATAAAAGGAAAGAAGTATTGACCTTTTTAAGCAATATGATACTCTCCCTACACATGTTAAGAGAGATCTACCCTTCATTGATTACATGGATTTTCATCCTAGCTTGCATCACAATATTTATTTGGCATAGCAACAATACCGTACGATAGCTCACCATCTATTTGCACGCGGAGTTTGCAAAAATCTATACGAGGAGTTTTCAACAGTTACTAATCAGTCTATAGGTGAGCAAAATTTCAAGCCAGCTATTGAGGAAATCATATTGAAGTTGTCATTGGAGCAGGTGATTGTGAATGAAACAAGTACTGAACTAGTGCTTGAAGGAGAATTTGAAGAGGAGGCAACAACTGAACCAAGTGCTTATGACTTGTAGCATACGGATGCACATGGGAAAGATGTTTTTGATTGTACGAGTTTCTGGTAGGAAGCTTGGAGGTAGAGCTATCCTAGAGGGCTGATAACACTAGTCCATATCATAGGCATATTGATAGCCCATATGAAGATGTTTTCCAATCAGCCAATGATGATGACCCCACATTTTATGTGAGTGGTAATGCTTATGTTGGTCCAGGTGATATGGCCCCTACATATGGTGCATGTCCTTCTTGGGATGGATCTACTTTTGACCATAGTGTTGTTCCCACTTCATCTACACAGTTGGACATGAAGGATGACATTAATAGCATTGATATGTGTAGTGAAGGACAATCGGTTACTTCTTGTGAATCTGATTTGTCTCATACACTTGCTAGCTCACATAATTTGGAGAGAGAATTGAAAGTCACTGAAGATAAAATTGTTGCAGCTTTAGTACATTTTGATGACATATATGGGATGATTGAAAAGCACCTTTGGGAGGAACGATTGGAGAAGAGACAAAAGGGGCTCATGTTGTCGGGAAACTGGGTAGTTAGACGGTTAGTCCGTTCGAGGGAGTTATAAAGATGCGATAGTTCGACTCGCATCCCCTCCGACATTATATGTATGCGTTCTTCTCTTTGAGTAGGACACGACAATGGTTATGCGGAAATACATTTGTACTTGATGATCATTCTATGAATACAATGCTGTTGTGTTCTCTTTACATTCTCTGTTAAGTACTTTACTTTCTGTATGCAAATGGTCTCTGTTACCCCACGAGGGTAAACATTTGGCGCCGTTGGCAACCGAATCTGGCAAGTGACGAAATGAGTGGATAAATGGGACTACCATTTGAGGAGAATATCAATGTGAGGACCAATGAAGACATGTTATTCCTAACCGGTTACTGAGAGGAGGGGGTGAATCAGTAAATACTATTTCTATTCCAATTCAAAACTTGTATAAGTTTTCTTCCAAGATAAGCAAAATGTAAACAATCATCCACAAGCATAAATAGAAATACTCAGATCAACACACTATGTATACGTGGAAACCCTCGGTTAGAAGGAAAAAACCATGGTGAGACAAAGCTTACAACTTCACTTTTGTAGAAATAAAGATGCCCTGTTAGGAGCTTACAAAGTACTTGTGAAGGTGCTATCCGGTTAAGTGATTTGATAGAAGATCGGTTAGGATCTTAACTCTGTTAGGAGTTGCTTGGTTAAAGGACTTTCAACGTCAGCAAAGATGTTACCTAGTTAAAGGATTTTTACAAAGAACCGAGTAGGGTTCACCTTGATTGAGGTATTTCAATATGCTCTCACACTTTATAAAAGCAATGATCTTAACTTGACACTTTCTGCCTAGTTAGATCATACCTGTTGATCTTTCCTGGTTCTGCCTGGCTGTTGATCTTTCTGCCTTTCACCTTTGTGACTGTAGCTCTTCTCTCAGAAGGTATCTCTTTTCTGCTCTGTATATTCGACAACTATCAACAACAACACTTTCTTGCGTCCTATGACCTGTATTTATACAAAAGTTCATCTCAATGAAACCCTTAACTCATAGAACCGCTAGGGTGTAAACTCGACCATAATTCATGCAACTAGCAAAAAGCTTTGCATTTTGATCTTGAGTTTACCTCCATGTAGTAATAAAATTAACTCCTATTAAAAAGCTAACTCTAGTTCTAAACGGTGGATTCTCCGCATATTCTGGTTTTAACTTAAACAGATCCGCATTCACCAGTGCGGATAGACATGCTGTTTGACTGGTGTCCATCTTGTACCTGGTCCATCCCTGTATGTAATATAAGACCGGTACAATGCATTATGTTCGGTCTATTGGTGCATCTCCTCTATTTCATCTACCAGTGCCTTTAAAGTAACGTGAGTGGACTACCGGTGAACCTTTACCGGTGGGAATGGTGTTTGCAACTCATCTTCACTAATGACAACTTAAATTGCTAACAATCTTCCCCTTTGTCATTGGTGGCAAAACCATACTTGTCACAATTCATACCTTGTCCTGTAGACTTCTCTTTCCTTTCTCTTTCTTATGATGGCAAAACTTCGCCTGTTGCAGACTTCTCCTGTCCAAGTGCTTTATCGTTTATCTGTTCTGTAGCTTCACCTTCTAACCAGTCTGCCCTTTCTGTTCTGATCTCCTCCTTCCCATTTCTTCTTCTTCTTCACCTTTTTGCCTCCATAGGACAAAGGGTTTAGCTTCACTTGTGTTTTTACATTTGTAGCTTTGTGAAGATGTCTTTATAAATTTTTCTTGCTGAATGAAGAAACGGTGCCCATTGACTGGTTACATGTTCAATGTTCTTCTGTGTTTCTTTTAGAGAGACAATAATGTTTTCCATATCCTCCATAGTTTTGTAGTCCGGTTCTTTGATCAGATTCTCTGCTGATGTTGCAGTTTGTTGCATTACATCAAATGTGGGGGCCAGAAACAATTAAAATCCAATAAGGTCTTGGATTCTCTTAGTCTTCTCTTCAGAAGTCTTTCTCAGAATGAGAGCTAGACTTGTCATTTCTCTGCTAAAGTCTGTTGCATACTTATTCTCAATGTCAAACTGAGAAGACTGAGCTCTTATGTCTTTTGAAGTCTTGTTGATGTCAGTTTTGTACCACTACATAACATATAGCAATTGAATACTTGATAAGGCATACCAAACACTCAGCCCTCTCTTGAAAAGTATATACTCATGAAGAACATGAGAACACTCCAAGGTTCCTTACACCTGTGGATACTAACTCAGTTATATTAATGTGATTTGCTGGTAATCACTTCGGCGGGCTTACGTTGTTCACTTGAGGATATCAAACTCTTGCTATGATGAAGATAAGATGTGGCTTTGCAATGTATACTCAATGACTTTGTTCTTTTATATCACTTCCAACTTTGCTCTTCAAACTTCAACTACTAAACTACTTCTCGCTTTACTACTACTCCTATAGAATGGAAAGATTGGCAAATGGACGGGGATCAACCTAATGAAAGCTTACCAGCGGCGTTACCTCCATAGATGCAATGATTCAAAGGGAATGAGACTAGATTACCACACAAGGCTCCTTAACAAGCTGCTAAGATGCTAGTGGCCTAGTATATAGATCCCTATCAAACATTTACCAATATCACCATACAACTAGCCATCTACTTCTATTCTTACTTCAACAACTTTCTTGAAATGAAATCTACTTTAACAACTCAATGAAATCTAACTTTAACAATTGGAAGTAGAAACCATGCAATAACACCAAGTGTTCTTAATCACCATGTAAGACACAACAATGATAAGAGAAGCAAGTTTGGTATTATATAAGCAACAAACCCTTTACAAATGAGAACAAATGGCCTTATATAGAGGCCCAAAATTACAAGTGGTCAAGATTAAGAGGCAAAACCAACGATCAAGATTGAATCCGAAAAACCCTAATTAGGGTTACCACCCCATCGGCCAATGAGAAGATGCCACCTCATCAATGGAGCAATGAAAAAAAAGAAAAGTGGTAACCAATGAGAAGGCACCAAAATGGTAGCCAATCAGAATCAGACACCTACCCTACCCAAGAAGAAAGGAAAATTTGCCATTTGGGCTTACATCAAATGATCTTCTAATACAATTCTACCCCTTTCTTTCATCCTTTTAGCATAAGCAATGAACTTAGCTAACATGTTGTTGACTTCCTCCATGGGAGGGCAAGGTGTATGCCTCATCCTGCGCTCAGCTGTGTTCATCATGCTCTTTGCTGCTTGCAGTGTCTTCTCACTTTCCTTCTCATCATCTTTTGCAAACTCGATAAGGGCCCTGAGAGAGGCAAGGGTGTCCAACTGTTTCTCTCTGACAACAACCTTCCCCAACTCATCCAATCTCGATCTAAACTCTGTCTCATTAAAATCCTCCTCTTTGATTTCCTCAAAATCAAGTGCAATCCCTGCATCGCTCAACATACTTGAAATAAAAATATCAATGCTTGGACTGTATTGTGCAATTTCATCCTGTATCTCCTCGAGTACCCTCGATCTAGCAGTCAAGGTAACATACCAAGACTCAATAATAGTCTTTCCTCCTTCATTAATCAACTTGGCTCTCACCAAAGATTGCTCTGATAACTCTATGGTTGCATGTAGTCTGGGAATGGCTAAGTCACGAATTGGAAGGAAATCCTTCCACTTCCCCTCAAATGCCCTGAATTTATCTCTGAGAGACACAAATGACCTGAATGTTGAGATAAAGGGAAGCAAGAACCTTCGGCCATCTTGAATTATATTACTGGTCCACCTTCTAATTCCTTGATCCCGAGCTAGCATCTGTTCTAGATTGCTCCCACTATCCTGTGGAAGGGCTGCCTGATGCAACTGTTGGATAGGCTAGTAATCTCTCCAATACTTGTTTTCAATCTCTAATTCTGCAATTCTTTCATTAGCCTTTCTTAACCTTTCCCTTATTGAAGCTATGCCCTCCTAAAGCTCCACACATTCCATGTCATCCGTGACCCTTCCCAAGTCATGCTCTCTTACCTCATAGTCTTGGGCCAAAATTTCACCCACTGCTTTGTTAACCTTCGGTACCTCACTCTGAACCCTTCGGTGACCATCATTGCCATCTCTGATTACCCTTGCCACTGTTCCTGCCATTGGTCTCTATCTAACATCATCTTCCTTTTCCATTAACCCTTGAATATCTTCAATTGTTCGGATGGCCACAACCTCGCTCCTTGGCATAAGCATCTGTTTGAAGCATGGTGGAGCAATACACCTCCCTATATCTGGATTTGGTTCAGCTAACAAAGCTTCACCAATGGCCTCGGGCGCTTGGTTTCCTTCCTCATCGGATAGAGCGTCGATATCAATTGGCCTATCCCCTTCACCACTAGTGGCTGCCATGTCATCATTAACTTGGTTCTTCGAAAGAGGAGAGTACCCTGTACTGTCACTATAACCACTTGATTCTGAACCAGAGCTCACCTCTACTGCCGCCTTTTGCTCACTTGTACCAACCTTTTGGCTTCTAGCCTCAATCATGCTTTCTCTTTATGGCACTGTACTCTGTTTCTTTGCAGGAGGCTCTTGATGTTCTTTATCCTTCTCAACCTCCACATTCCTCTTCTTGTTCCTAACTGTTTGCTGCTGCTGGCCACTACCTCCACCTTGCTGTCCAACTGACTCCGCTGGAGCCTCCTCTTTTGGTTTCATCTTCTCATAAGTAAGGTGCACCCTCCGACTTTGCAATTGCCTCAATTTTACATCATACCATTGCTCAGTGTATAGCTCGACTGTTCTATTAATTGCTTCTAAGGATGGGTCCTGATGATCCTCCCAATTAACCGAGTCCAATTCCGTTCCTTCTACTGTATTATAATCTTCTCTTAGCACATCTTCATCCTCTTCCAGTTGATCCAGAATATAGAGATTCTTCCATCTGATTGCCCTCATCATGCTCACCGATAACCTTGAGAAAGCTAGCTTCCTTACATGAAAGTCATCTTGCGCATTGGCCCAAAAATCTTCCATTGTAGGGATATGTTTGAATGGATTTCCTTGAGATGTCTTAATTAGACCATTAGGATCAAATCCTTGCCTTGCCTTATACCAAGCTAGGTGATATTGCTCTAATTCTCTCTCCGCAGCTGCAAAGGCGGTAGAATTGGGACAACTGTCGTTGCTTATCATGAGTGAGAAGGTAACCCTTGTCTCACCTCTAAGCTTCATCATTTTATCATATTGCTCAAGTTGCCTAGCCAACTCCATCAAAATTATCCTATCCGGTGGGTACCTTGGAAGCCTCTTGGGACAAGTCGTACGTCTAGCCACTCTTATATATGTGAATTGTGGAAATTGGATGAACCAACTCCCAAACTTCTTGGCTTTTGCCTCTGCCTCTGGTGAGAGCCTCCTGGCGGGTGTCCCTTGCAGTATCCTTACCATCCTCATGGCAAAGGCATCATAAAATATCTTATAATCCTTGGTGTTGTGCAAATGAAGTTGTGGGTAGCACTCATGCACCAAATATTGTCCGGGCCCATTGCCAATTACCCCTCTAGCCTTAAGTCCAGGATGTTCATATAATCTTGCAATCAAATAGAAAAGGTAGGACCCCATGTAGAACTGTTTCTGATTTTGTACTATCCTGAGTCGCAACTCTAAATTTTCACTCATGATTCTAGCCCAATCAAACTTTCTTTTTTCATTCTCAATGCCTTCAATAAAATAGTACATCCACGTTTCAAATTGCACACCCTGCACGGAGCCCATAACTCGGTTGAGAAGCACAATGAGGTCACCATACTCTGATTTGAAATTTGACTTAGTGAGCCTTGATGCCTTGGTGACTCCCTTCTTGCCTTCGTGTAACCAATTCTGCTTGAGTAGAGCAAGGTAGGCATCCTGATTGCCCTAGAAGACCCTAGCCACTTGATCCATTGACATCACTATCATGCCCTTCTGTTGGGGTATGTTGACCACTTCTTGTATCACTTGCTCGCTGACGTTAGCTAACATTCTCTTTCCTTCATCAAAGATTATAGATTTGGTTACAATATCGAACCAAGATGCACACTCCATGATCAGTTCCGGACAAGGCAGAGTAGGAGGGAAGGCGGCAACATGCACAATTCCTGACTTGTAGATCCTCCTTGCCATAGAAGACTGGCCTTCTTTCAACCTATCTCTCAATTGTATCATATCAATGGTACCTATGTTAGTGTCTCGGACTCGCTTGAATTTCGAGAAGAATATGGTCTTGGGCATCATATCTTCCTTGTTTGCTATTTTGGTATTAGTTCCCTTTGGGTTCTTGCTTGTACTAGCATCCGCCATGGAGTGGTTCATGCAAGCAAGAAGGGAAAGAATCCAATCAAGACAATCGAGAAATCTGCTTAATGAGCCAACCTTCTCCCAATCTTGAAACTTATCTCCGACACCCAAACAAACAACACCAATGAAAGATAGCAATTGAAAAGAATAAGTTAAAAGAAACCACCAAATTCTGCAAATTTTAACTCGAAAATGGCAGGGTTTGGACAAAAATCAATAGCTCTCTCATCAAATCTTCAAACTCTTCTTTATCAACATGTCATGCCCTCAAAATCATGGCCTTCTCTTATCAAATGGCAGCCTCTTCTCTGTCAAAATCTGTGGTTCTCTACTAAAATTCTGCTATCCCAAAGTCAGATCTACACCTCCAAATAATCTCGCAGCACCCTAGTTTGCTGCCTCTTCCAAAAATCGTGGCCTTCCTGCTCTGCTATCAAATTCGGGCCTGGTCTGCTATCGAATTCGGACTGCACTTCTACTAATTCGGACCTGCCTTCCAATTAAGATCGCTGCCTTCTCAATATGTATCGCTGCTTCCCATTAGCCTTGACTGCTCCACAAACAAATGTCGTACCCTGCTCTGCTCCTTCCAATTTCGCTGCTTGGAAGATATGAAGAATGAAGTGTGGAGAGGAGTGAGGGCAGCCCCTCCTTTATATCCGCCAAGAGCCCTGATTTAGAGGGCCGACCCTATACCAAACAACAAAAATTAATTAATTGCTAAACATATAAGGGACGACATGTCCTTTTGGAAAACAAAATTAATTAATTTTTACTAAAGAGGGACGACATACCATGAAAACCTTAAACTCTCAATGAAAACAATTAATGCCCCACTAAAATTTCAAAAATAGCCTTGCCCAATCTGATTTTAATTCAATTTTAAAGCAAACCTGAATTTTATTTTCCCAAATTTTGAATCAAAGCTCCAAAAATTATTATGTAATTGCCCAATTTTCAAATTTCTTGGCCAAGGTTATAAGTTCAAGGCAAAATCCAAATGCCTAGGCTCAGATTTTCAAAATTTTAAAGAGCCCAGCTCTAAATTTTAATATTTATTGACCCGGAATTTAATTTATTTAGATCTAGATTTTTGAAATTAAAGAATTGCATCATGATTTCCAAGCAACTTCGAAAATACACCAATAGATTTACATCTCAAAGCCCACAAATTTCAATTTCAAGGCAAATTCGAAAATCAAAAGGAAGCTAAAATTTACTTGCAATGCCTAAACTTTGATTTCAAGTGGCCCAAATTTGGAAATTAAATACCAAGACTCCTTAAATAAGTCCAATTATCTCTCGCAACCACAAGTTTTAATCTGGCAATAAAATTTCCTTTACTTTGCAATTCATCATCTCCATTTAACATCAAACCCCGCATAAAATTCTCAATAAGACCAAATCCAAATCGAAAGCATCAAGCATTGCACTTCAAATCCACCAACCTAATAACACCATTCATCTAGGTCTAAAATTTTACTAAGGCACTGAGCATCGGGATGAAGGAGAAGAAAATAACAATCCTAGATCAAAAATGGGGCTCCCCAAAATTTGGGGCGATGATGTGAGACCTCACAACAAGTCTTTGTTGACTTCTTTGTCAGATCTTGCATGAATGTATCAAAATTTGAAGTTCTAGTCATCAAACTTCCTGCAACTTGAATCTGTTGTTGAAGAATTCTCAAATTGGTTGTCACAATTACCTTTATTTCTTCAACTTGTTTATGGAGAATCTCTATTCTCTTCTTTTCATAATTATCTATTGCTACAGTCTTTAGACCAATTAGATCTTCACCGATTGCTTGTGCTTATACTTCCAGCTGATCAATCACAGGTTCATCTTCATCGATGTCAGCATTAGGTACAAAATTGCATAGTATATTCTTGATACTTGTTAGGACCATGTCTTGTTTCCTCTTGGTTAGCTCCTTTAGCTGCCTTGTTGACATTTTACTGATGTCAACCACAGTCTCGGTTGCCTTGCTCCTTTTGGCTTTTGTCTTCAACAAATGATAACTTCCCCTTGGATGAGGAGGAGCTTGGTATATCTACCTGTTCTTTTTGTGTAGGCTCTTGAACTGGTAATGCTTGCTCAAAGTGTACAGGCATCTCTTGTTCCTGTTCGTTTTGCTGTTCTTGTTTGTTTTCATCATTTCCCGATTGGGCGAACTCTTCTAGTAATGCTACATTTTCCGGTTGTGCCTCCTCTTTTGGTAGGACTTCTGCTACTGGTACTTCTTCCTTATTTAGTGCTTCCACTTTCGGTTGCACTTCAACTTCTGGTTGAGCGTCCTCTTCTTGTGGAATTTGCTCTTCTTGTGGGACTTCTTCCTTGTGTTGCTCTTTAGCTATATGTAGATCACCCACATCAATTTCTTCTTCAACACCTGAAGTGTTTTCAGTGGTCATCTTGATTGATGACTCACCCAAATTCACCCGTTCTCCAGTTGTATTTTCTTCACGAGAAGTGAATTGAACCGGTGGTTCTAGTGCCTGTTCATGTTGATCCTGAGGACCTGTTCCTTCAAGTGCACTGAAATCATACTGCTGCCAGAAATCTAGAGTCTCTTTATAGAATTCATTTTCATACCCATTGAGAATCTTGGCAACTCTATACTTGGTATCCAAGTTCATTGATACTTCCTCTAGTAGAAGCTTGATTCTCTCTTCATCGAGACCAGGTTTGACCGTAGACAATGTCTCCTTGTTGATTCTAGTGTTGGTGCCTAAACCAGTTCTCCATTTGGTCATTAGCCTTGAATTGAGTTCAGGGGGAAACTTGGACCTATAGTCCCTTGGAGTTCTGTTGTAATCCATAAAAGTTTCCAATATAGCTCTATGACTGACTGTTTATCCTCTTCTCCTAGCACACTGTACCATCTAGTAGCGTTATCTACTTCTCCAAAATCCATCACCTCATCAACTATTTCATTAACAGTCACGGTGCGAGTCTTACCTTTATTCGGAGAGATAAGAACGGTTGGGCGAGTTGGATCACTGCTTTTATCATCGGTGATGTCAACGATTACCGGTTCGGTAGGAATCTTTTCTTTGACCGATACTTCTGCTCCAAGTACTCTTCCGATATCGATGACCGGTGGCTCAGTGACCCTTTGGTGTGCTTCTTCTGCTTGAATCTGGGTTTGAAGGAGTTTATTCCATATTGCTACTCCTTCCTCATGAACCTCTTCAGCTTCTCCTATAAGCATCTGACCGATCTTCTTCTTTGTCAGGAAATGTTTTTTGATGCAGTTCCGCTTGGTGTGTGGCCTTTTCTAGAGTGACATGGTTCTGGACCTCAACCAGAGCTCAAATCCTCAGCTCCTTTTCTCTGTCCATTGGAGCTTTCCATCTAGCTTCAAGAATTTCTTGAAGTTCATCAGGTACAACCTTATGAAGTTCAGTAGGAGAGAGGTTGAATTTATAGATACAGTGAACTACTGCTTCCTCTATTTTTCTCCTATCTTCTTCATTGGCCAATTGATATATTCTTTTGACACCACCCATTCCACTAGATTCTCTCAATCCCGCCACAAATTCATCAATTGTGGGCTTCCTACCTCTTGGTGCATCCTCCTTCACCAGTTTGTCAGATTTCCTCCTTTTGACAAGAGAAACTGTTTCCTCGGATTCTGTTTCTTCTTGTTCTCCCCTTGGGTGCTGGGTACCGGTTAAGCTCTCTTCCTTTGAGCCTTGGGTTGTTCTGTCACCGGTTTCTTCTTTGGTGTGGGGGTCCTTTTAGTGTCGACATTTTTGATCAGTGCCCTCTTGTTCAGATTCTCTTGAATCTCTTCGAATGTACCAAACTGGTAGGCAGTGAGATCTAGATTAGCTTCGGTCAAGGCATCAACATATGCCTTCACAATCTTGGTGGTGATCTCATAACCTAGTTCAGGAGCATATTCCGTTCTTGGTTCCACTGCTTGAATGATGCAGTGATCGGTGGAAACTAGAAAACATACATCATCCTTATATGAGTCAACAATAGTTGACAGCACCCGCTCCCTTGCATGCATCCTCAGTTGAAATGCCTCAAAATATTCGGTCATTACTCTACCGAACTGGTTTCCCAGTTGGTTGGCCATTTCACTTATTTGATGCATGACTGGTCGATCGGTTCCCCATGTCACCTTTCGAATTCTCGGGAAGAAATTTTGATAGTAGAATTAGAGACATACTAGTAGGGTCCCGTACTTCATGGATTTCTTCTTAACCATGCCGAGCTTCTTCATGTTTTCAAATATCTAACCTCGGAGCATTTCGCAGAGATCGTACTTGGCGTTGTCATACATTATCCGGTGAGCGGCATGAATAGCTCCTCTCGGTATACTGTTCAGATTGCTGGACTAATAGATTTGATACCCTATAACTGCTGATACGAACCGAAGCCCTTGATCTTCGATATTGTTTATGCTATTTTTTTGTCATTGAATTTGAAGTCGCTGCTGTTTGTGTTGAGGCAATGTCGTTGATGCCATGTGTGGGAAGTGATCATTATAAATCGGGCCATGTATTTGCGTGCCTGCAGTCGCTATATGTCTTTTATGAATGTCAACTGTTATAAAATATGGCTCTCGATCTGGAAAAACGTTTTTCCTTTGCACTGTATGCTGTGACCTGGCTTGTGCCGTGTGTCAATTCTCTAACTGTAAGTGCCAATAATGTTTAACGTGGCTAGCAGGAATATGAATAGTTAGTTGCAAAACTAAACTAGCCAACAGTGTGTTGACGCTGCCTCATGATTCTGGAGTTAACGTTTTTAAAGACTGTGGGTGTTGAAATGTGTTAACGTGAAATCTTTGGAGTTAATACTTGAATATACTGTGGTGTGTTGTGATGGGAAATGAACAGGGACTTCTGCAAATTAAGTAATGGCTTTGCAAAGCAAACCATGCATCATTTTGGATGGAGAGAATACTCAGAGCTGCCGCATGAAAAAGAACGTCTGTCTGGTGTCAGTGAGCTACCTTTTTGGATAGGCAGAATGCAATGATAAACTTTTTGGTAACAGTTTTAGAGATTCTTTTAAGACGGTGACCAGATAACAATACATAATTTGATATATCGAAAAAGTCTCAGGGATTCCGTGTAGAAACAAATATGCCAGGTTATAAGTTTCCAAGCCATAGTGCAAAAAAATAAGGGGAGTCATCGCATGTTAATATACGATAAGTGAAAGAACTGAGTTTCTTTCAGGATCATATGGTGAGATAAAATACGGGAGTTGTAGTATGATGAACGTTTTTTTGGGGAGTTATGCAGCGTTCAAACTTAAAAAAACCGTGTACAACCAACTCTCGGGTGATTTGTTGGGACTTAGCTGTGCTCTTGATTCCCTGTGGCATGTGTAGATTTAGAAGGAAATGATAACACGGCTCTGAGAAACAGTGCAATACACATTCTGCAGAGACTTTTTAAAAAAAAAATCTATGATGTTAAGATAAGAAGCAGGGAGTAACGAGTTTTGAGAGTTTTTTTTTGATATATGCAAAAGCGTGGGAGAGTTTGTGGGAGAGTTGTGGTGACAGGAGAACAATTTACATAAAAAGTGCAGGTCTGAAAATCTCAACGACTGCAGGGGTGTTTCTATAGGCGAATACGGTTTCTGTACTAATTTTTAACCGTGTGTTAAATTCTTTTGGGCTTCGACTGAAGATTGATATCAGTGTGGCTTGGATTGCTGGTAAAGGTTGGTGTGACAAAGTCACTGAAAAGGGCTGGAAAGCTACTAAATCTCAGGAAGCAAGACACAGCGGTTCCACTTACTCATTGTGAGACTTTCTGCAGCTAAAGGAGTTCTTCAAAAACAGTGCTTGGTGTGAGGCACCAAAGATACTTGGATTCTCATGATAATAGGAACATAATAATGCCTTGAGTCATTCTGTATTGAAGCAGTCTATTCTTCATTTTAGTGAGTCTTTATACTTAAATAAAGAAATAGATATTTCTCTTTGTTGCTATCCAGGAATCCATAGTTTAATAAGGTTGTAGCCTTATTGTAAACTGGTTGAAGCCAGTTCAGATTTGAGGTGTGAAGAGTTGTTGGTCTCGGTGTAAATGGGTAGTTGCCCAAGTGATTAGAGAAGCCGTGGTTTTTTAACCCTGTTGGGTTTTCCACGTGACAAAAAACTTGTGTCTCTTTCTCTTTTGTATGTGTGTCTCATCTTTAAATCTTTTGCATTATTTTGTGGAACGTTGATTCGCCCCCTCCCCCTCTCAGCATTTCTCCATTTTTCAATATACTGTTATAAGTCGACCATTGTATTTAGACTTTGTTAGCTTGGTGACAATCGCATTGGTGATTGTTCTTAGGGTTAGTGCTTCCCCTTCCTGACTATACCCAGTCAGTCGATGCAAATCCTCCTTTGTGATTTGTGTAGCTGCACCCTTTTGGAGCCAAAACCCTGGATCATGCACACGATTGAGAACCAGCCAAATCCAATCAGGTTGGAAGATGGTTGGATAGCTAACTTCGTTAATGAGACCGCACGACACCAGCTTCGCGTATCTAGCAGGAAGCCTTCCGTCCTCACGCAGCGAGAGATACTCGCTTTGGATGAATGTCTCTCCTAGTTCTTCTTGCTTGGCGTGAATCAACGCGGTCATGTCTTCCGTCATGAAAACACCATCGGGCACACTTGATAGTGCACCATCCATGTCATTCGCCCTGTTCTGAATCGCCATGATATCATAGGAAGGTCGGTCGATTTGATTTGTAGGAATCAACTTGGTGATAGATGATGAAGATGCCATATCTTGATAACTGGTTTACAAAGAAAGTTGCTTGATCGGTATTACAGACAATATCATAGAATGATCACAACACGAGAATATTACTCAAGCACAAGAATTGGTTAATCACAAAATCGCAAAGTAAAACTAAATGAGTAATTCTCCTTTTCTTTTATAGAGATAGGGCATAACGGTAACTATTGTAAACGACTACAACATTAATTGCCTTACCTAACCTTTCTTTCCATTTTTGCCAACCGGTATTCAGGCTTTTTCGGTTGGGCAAACCCCGGTTGATCAATGCTTACCTGTCTGGTTATCCTTGTAGTTTGAGTGACTCTGATTCTCACCAGTTCTACTAGGAATGGTAGATGGTCTACCGGTTCCCTCTAAGCCCTGTAGGCTTAGTTTGCTGAAGAGATATCACCATCGGCTAGTGATGATCTTTCCTCTGTCTTCTCCTCAGTGGAGCTCTTTGATTCCTTCTTGAACCAAATCTGCTTGATTGTTTTCTCAGTGTTGTCTTCTTTACTGATCTTCTCATTTGAGGATGAGGTCTTCTCCACCGGTTTGACAGATTCTTTCCTTTTGTTCATTGACCAGTTCCTGTAGTTTTTAGTTAGGTGTCCAACTTTGTTGCAGGAGTAATAGACTATCCTGGTTGCCTTCCAAAGATTCACCCTTCTATTATTAGGTGATTTGCACCAGGAGTCATTGTGACTATGCATGCCACAGTTAGCATAGTTGGTTGTGCTCCGATTCTTGTTTCTTTTGGGAAATACCTGTCTCAGTGGGGATCTGAATGCCATAGTGTTTGATCTGCATTCATCAGCTTTGTGTCCAAACTTATTGCATGCGTAACAATAACCCTTGAAGCTTGGCCTGCTTCCACTGGACACACTTGTGGGGCTCGACCAACATTCATTGGTCTTATGGCCATGGTTGCAACAATCTTTGTAGTAACTGTTGTTTTTCCTTACGGGTGCATTTTTGCAGTCATTTGTTCTATGACTCGGTTTCCCACAATGATTGCAAGAGGTGTTAAAAGTCTTTTTACCTTTTTGTGCCAGCGGCTTCTTTTCCTTCTTGCTTGTCTTGGCTCCTGAAGACTCACCGGTTTCCTTGGTACTCTGACTGGTGAAACCAAGTCCTGTGGGATCTTTATGCTTTCTCTGAGCTTTTAGTTGTTCATCAAGCTTGGCAGAGCTTTTGTTGTATCTTCTGAGTGTTTCATTTCTTTCTTCAAGAACTTTCATTTGCTCTCTCAGTTGATACAGTTCAATTGCCAGCCTCTTGCATGCGTCATCTTTGTCATGGTAGCTCTTTTGCATGCTGACATTTTCTTGGGTGACAATCTGCATGTCTTTTTGAAGTTGCAGAACAATCAGAGCACTCTCCCTCACAGCTTCCTCTACCAGATTCCTTGCTCTCTCAGAGGTTGTTAATGACTTTACTGCAGTGTTTCTTTCATCTTCAGCTTTCCTCTTCTTTTCAATCAGTTCAGTCATCCTTTGAGCGTTGTCTTCCTGCTCCCTTTTCAGGTTGGAGATCTGATCGGTCAGGATCTTGTTTTTCTCCATAAGCTCAGAGACTGCCTCCTCAGCTTCATATTATCCAGTCTGCCCAGAGAGTTCGTCAATAGTTTCATTGCTCTCACTCAGCTGCATAGCCAAATCCTTTCTTTTGCCTAGAGATCTTCTCAGCCCTCTCACTCAGCTGCATAGCCAAATCCTTTCTTTTGCCTAGAGATCTTCTCAGCGTATTTTCCAGAGAGGCTATGATCTCGTTGGCTTCCTCAAGTTGTTTCTGATACCGGTAACCCTCCATGATCTTGTTCTCAAGTGGTTAAGCTTTATATAATAGAGATCAAGCTCTGATAACATTTGTTATTTCTAACCGGTTACTGAGAGGGGGGGTTGAATCAGTAAATACTATTTCTATTCCAATTCAAAACTTGTATAAGGATTCTTCCAAGATAAGCAAAATGTAAACAATTGATTGTAGCTCTTATCTCAGAAGGTATTTTTCTTCTGCTCTGTATATTTGACAACTATCAACAACAACACTTTCTTGTGCCCTATGACCTGTATTCTTACAAAAGTTCATCTCAATGAAACCCTTAACTCATAGAATCGCCAGGCTGTAAACTCAACCATAATTCATGCAACTAGCAAAAAGCTTTGCATTCCGATCTTGAGTTTACCTCGAAACATCCGCGTAGAAATAAAATTAACTCCTGTTAAAAAGCTAACTACAGTTGTAAACGGTGGATGCTCCGCATATTCCGGTTTTAACTTAAACAGATCCGCATTCACTGGTGTGGATAGACATGCTGTTTGACCAGTGTCCATCTTGTACCTGGTCCATCCTTGTATGTAATATAAGACCGATACAATGCACTCTGTTCGGTTTGCGGGTGCATTTGCTTTGTTTCATCTACCAGTGCCTTTAGAGTAATGTGAGTGGACTACTGGTGAACCTTTATCGGTGGTAATGGTGTTTGCAACTAATCTTCACTAATGACAACTTAAATTGCTAACAAGACGGAATCACAAAACTTTTTGAAGGGGAGCATGCTTTGACAATCGACTTCCGCGTTTGGTTGCATTCAACCATTGAAACATTCATATGAAGGGAAGCTGTACGAGAACAAGTCGCCGAAGATATTGTGTGGGACGCATTGAACGTCAGCCCCACTACGAATATGCTATTGTATCAATTATCCCGTCTGTAGGCACAAACAACCATTGCCCATAGGAACCGAAGGGAGGACGTAGAGTGTGAACAGCGCGGACAACAAATCCTGAGGAACTTTGTCGAAAATTGTCGCTAGGAGGAAGAAGAGCGCGATGGCAATCGGCGAAGAACGAACCCATGAGCTCTAAGACTGGGGAGGAAATAAACGGAACACTGTAAAACTCATAATAACAAGATCACACAGTTGATCTGTTGTACGGAAACATGAATAAATAAAAAGTGTTCTGTGTTATGTTTTAATATGATGTTTGGATAGAATTGATGCGCAATCTTTTAAATAAGGATAGGAATAAAAATGAACAACCGAATGTCTTGGAGGCTACACATCGAGCCCTAATCCTTGCCCAACAACTAGAACGTCGACGAAGGTTCAAACAACTTGCTGAGGGACAACTAGCCGAAGGGATAACCAAAGGGGATGAGGGAGATGGTACCGGAGGTAACTATGGTGGTGTCACAGGAGGTGTAACAACCGAAGGAGACCATTACTGTACAATAGAACAGCGATGGGTAAGAAGTAGTGAGGAATTACTCGAGGAAACACAGCAAAGGTTAAATCTGATCGAGGGAACACGTGAACAATTTTGAAAATTGTCCATCTCACCACGTGTAGAGGAAACATGGAGCATGAGTGAAGAAGGAACTAGCGCGGTTGGAGGTGCCGAAGGGGCACAAGTGCCAGATAGCCAAGACATATTGTTTGATCCTCATGCGCCGAACGTAGGAACACAATCTGGTAGTCGGAACGTTGTACCCACTATACTACAATTTAACATAGGTGGACAGACACAAACCCCACCCTTGCAACCAGAAGGGGCCTAACCGGTACAATAATCAGTAGCGATGGCCTCAAATAAACAAAAACTGCCCAAGTTCATGGGCCAGGTGAAGGAGGATCCTGTTTGCCATTGCCGAACTTGTGAAACCATATGGATTGCTAACGGAGTCACAGACCACGACGAGTGGGTCAAATAGTTCCTTGCGACATTGAGGGAAGGAGCCATTGATTGGTACTCCGATGTGGATAAAACTGGTTTGACATCATGGGCCACGGTGAAGAAGGCCTTCCAAACAAAATTCCAGATGCTGAGAGATGACAATGAGATCCTTGCCTAGATTTACAACACTAAACAAGCGAAGAATGAGTCGGTTCGAGTCTACGAGCGACGACTAAAGGAACTCATTGGAAAAATGGAATCCGCCGTAGCCAACAAACTAAAGAAACGATGGTTCGTCGAAGGACTAAAAACTTCCCTCGGTAAGGAGATGAAAATCGTACCTTCGACATCGTTTGATAATGCATATAACTGTACGATGGACCTGGAGAGTGAATGCAAGACCTCCAAGAAAATTAAGTCCTCAGATGATGAGTCCACGACGGAAAGTAGTGAGGAAGAATCAAGTAAGAAAGTGCATGCTTTATAGAAAGACCTCCAGAGGATGATGAAAGAATTGAAGGCAACCAAAGGAGGCTGAAGAAAAACTGAGGAAGATGTTGTGTGGTGTACGGACTGCAAAGAAGCGGGACTCACCAAAGGTTCTTGTCTGAAGAAATCTTTTTGTGACATCTGCGAGATTGCGGGACATTCCACCAAAGAATGTCCCTACAATCTGAGGGCGAGGAATCAACAAGTGTTGTTCACGCAAGAGCAACCCTCCACATCTGGAACCGACGGTCAACAAAATACTACATCGTTCGGTGGCTCCATAAATAATCGACAAGGAGGCAAAGGGAATAACGATAACAATAATAACCGCCCTCGGATCCAGTATGATGCGAAGGGGAGGCCAATGATACAATTCATAAATTGCAACCAATGGGGACACTTTGCCTGGGATTGCCAGAAGGAGGCTCCCACTCCACAGAAATTGTTTAGGTGGTGCGGACCGGGGGACCACGAGGAAGCCAACTGCCTAAAGCTCGATTCCAACCTCCTTATTGTGGAGAGAGGGGGCAGAAAGAAAGAGATCTTAGCGATTACATGAACACAAACGAAGAAGGCCATGTATCCTGACCCTTGTACGGAGAAACAAAGAGTACTCGAGGCGAAGGTCGAGACTGAGAGTGAATTGCAGGACCAAAGGGACTTAATGGATACCTTCGAGACTGATACTTGAGCCATGGAAGAACAAAATATCCTGAGGCGGATGATGCAATTGGAGATACTGGTAAATGTCAAGGACCCACTAAACGATGCCGCATCTAAAATCAACCCTGTTTTTAAGTCACAACATCCCAACAAGTACATTTGAACGAACGAAGGTTCCTGGCGGCTCCGCAGCGGACCCTATGACATTGGCTATAAACTGTGGGTGAAACCTTGGATCCAGTATGATGCGAAGGGGAGGCCAATGATACAATTCAGAAATCGCAACCAATGGGGACACTTTGCCTGGGATTGCCAGAAGGAGGCTCCCACTCCACAAAAATTGTGTAGGTCGTGTGGACTGGGGGACCACGAGGAAGCCGATTGCCCGAAGCCTGACTGCAACCTCCTTGACGTAGAGAGAGGGGGCAGAGAGAGAGATCTTGGTGATTACACGAACACAAACAAAGAAGGCCACGTATCTTGACCCTTGTACGGAGAAACAAAGAGTACTCGAGGCGAAGTTCAAGACTGAGAGGGCATTGCAGGAAAATAGGGACTTAACGGATACCTCTGACACTTCTAGTCGAGCCATGGCAGAACAAAATATCCCGAGGCAAATGATGCAATTGGTGATATTGGTAAAGGTCAAGGACCTACTTGAAACAATGCCACATCTAAAAACAGCCCTGTTTTTAAGTCAAAACATCCCAACAAGTACATTTGAACGCATGGAGGTTACTAGCGGCTCCACGGCGGACCCTATGACACCAGCTATAAACAGTGGGTGAAACCCTACAGTAGTAGAGATGGGTATCTTGGGTACCATTCTCACTAACACAATTGTCAATGGTGGATCAGGGTTGAATGTTCTAACCGAGGAGACTTGTAAGAGTCTCGGGAAACCGACGGTGTGGCGGCCGACCTTCAACTTATTGGGGGCTGATCAACATGGCATCAAACCCCTAAGAACCTTGATGGCACAACAAGTAACCATCTGTCATGTCCCTCGTTAACCCCCTAATCATAACAATAAAGATAAATAAATTTATGAGATAAAATAGTTATAATAATACTTTTATTAATATATAAATAGACTTAATATATTTATTATTAGTGAATATATATATATATATATATATATATATGAACTTAAAACATATAATAAATATATAATAATAATATACTAAATTATTGTAATGATATTTAACAATATATAAATGAATATATAATCTCAAATTATAATATAGTTATGAGGACACTATGAATAAATATAATAAACAATAGAGATATATATATGAATGAAAATATAATAGAATTATATTATCAATAAATAATAATATTTTAATACATAAATATTAATTATATTATATATTCAATATGTAAAATATATATTTATACATATTAATTAAATATTAATATGATACAAATCGGAAATATATGTGATAATGTATCGCTTCAAAAATATACAATGAAGGCAGCGATCAAGTGATAGGGACGTGTCTTTTACCAAGATTCTTACCATTCACAAAATTAGATATAAAATGTCATTTGCAATCTCTGACATGGGATGCAGAGGAGGGAGTGAAGGAAAGGAGTTTAAAATGATTTGGCAGCATGAATGTGAAATGCTTAAGTATTAGCAATTCCGTATTTATCGACTGAGCAAATATAGAGACCAACATAAGGAATCTAATGTTGAAACCAAATGATTGTCAGCTATGCGGACAATCGCATGAAGAAGGGAAATATTACAAATCCTTAAGAAAATTGGAAATGAGAACATTGGGCAAAACGAAGTATTGAGTATCGCAGAGGTCTAAGGCAGAGATATTCGAATTAGGAGGGAAGAAGGATCTTAGACATGTGATATACATCTGTTCAACTTTTGTTGCAAGGAAATAGGAATAAATACATAAGTCCCTTAGTATTGAACACGATGGAGATATATGAACACATGCAGATCGATATAGGTTATACATCGATCATTATATAGAACACAATAATGAGTAAAGACACAAGTCGATGGTAATTATAGTGGGAAAAATAAGGAAATAGGAAGAACCAACCTTTTTGTCAAAGAACGAATGTTGATCAGGATATATCCCGCGCAAGATATGTAGCGATAATTATATTAACATTGCAAAGATATCGGTCAAGTATCTTTGTTATATGACATGCCTTATAGCCTAATATTATTGACATTAACCACTACATAACTATTGATGATTAAGGCTAATCAATCCTAAAGAATGAGATTGGTTATCGGCACACAACAAGCATAACTAATGACACTAGTCAAGAGATACTAATTTAATGTTTATCTAACTTGACAATAAGGAAGTATTGGGAATTGAGTTCATATGGAGAGTAATCTTTGAGGAATGAAGCTTGATATAGGAATGATTATCAAAGAAACGATGATAGCCCGATATGAACTGATTAGTAATATTTATGAAGTGCGATCTGAAAGGAAGTACCTCATCACCTCCAAAAACGACATCCATTCAATTTGGAGATATACAAATAAGATCTTTGAGGATAAGGGGAGATTTCGGGATAGAAACTCATCAAGTATGGAGCCAACTCTTTGAGAAGCCACCCTTTTGAATACTATAAGCGATTAAGAGGATCTTACTGTTACAACACAATGAAGATCTTAGAGCATAACCTACATTAGGAATAATGGATTTGACTACATAGTTACAAATTGGAGTATATTTGAGGAACCTCATTGAATAATTTGCATCAATGTAACAAAGATAGAAAGATATTGTCTTGCCTCATCAATAATGAGTATAAAAGATATTCATTGCATATCATAAAACCTATCTATATATCTAATGATTTAGATTATAGTAATACAACTGGAGCAGATTGGGCCCTCTAAGGATAAGACATTGTAATTAATCTCAAATCCTAAAAGTCCACACAAAGGATATTATGGGGGATATTACAGTGGTATGAGAGCATGATCCTGCCATCCTGTAGGGTGAAGATAAAACCGGGGATCCGCATTAAAGAACAAAGATTGACTAGGTAAAGAATCAAGGAACAGGTACGCACCATTGAATATGATGATTAAGATAATTTCTCATCCACCCATTATTTGAATGAACTTATCAATCAATACACAATAGATATGTGAATGATTAATGTTAATAAGATTGACATAATTTATGAGTGTTATCTTAAACACATAATGAATTATCAATTTTACCCCATCATAGTTGGAAGGAGGACTAGATAGGTAAGAGGGTAGGGCTGATGGCTAAGGCAAGAGGAATCACTCTTGGGCTTAAACAATCGAGTCAAGAGACCCCGCTACAACATCCTGTCATTCCTTTGTGATTAGAAAAATCTAATAATAAATTTACCCCATCATAGTTGGAAGGAGGACTAGGTAGGTAAGAGGGTAGGGCTGATGGCTAAGGCAAGAGGAATCACTCTTGGGCTTAAACCAATCGAGTCAAGAGACCCCGCTACAACGTCCTGACATTCCTTTGTGACGAGAAAAATCTAATAATAAATTTACCCCATCATAGTTGGAAGGACTAGGTAGGTAAGAGGGTAGGGCTGATGGCTAAGGCAAGAGGAATCACTCTTGGGCTTAAACCTATCGAGTCAAGAGACTCCGCTATAACGTCTTGACATTCCTTTGTGATGAGAAAAATCTAATAATAAATTCACCCCATCATAGTGGGAGGAAGGAGAGTAGGTAAGAGGGTAGACTGGGAGCTTAGCCTTACCGAGTCAAGACCCCACTATGTCTGCCTTCACATTCCCTTATGGTGCAAAATATGAATTCCATCATCACCTTAACTCAAAGTGCTCAAAACTTAGAGTGCTCAAAGAAAAGACATCTCTCATCATAGTTGGAGGAAGGAGACTAGGTAAGAGGGTAGGCTGGTAGCGTAAGTTCACTGAGTCAGGACCCCACCATGTCTGCCTTAACAATCCCTTATGATGTAAGATGCAAGGGTGGAGACTGAGATTGAACGGATGTTGGAAGCCGATATCATCTTTCGGGTTGACACAAGTGAGTGGGTTTCCCCCATTGTGATCTCCTTAAAGAAGGAAGCCAATCAGATCCGCATTTGTGTAGATTTCAGATGCCTCAACGCTGTGACAATCAAGGACCCATTTTCCATCACCTTCACTGATAGTATATTGGAGCAAGTAGCCGGCCACGAGATCTATTCTTTCATGGATGGGTTTTCCGGATATAACCAGATATCCATTGCGGAGGAAGACAAATTGAAAACAACCTTCATAGTGGAGGATGGTGTATATGCATACAATCGAATGCCCTTTGGCCTTTGCAATGCACCAATGACCTTCCAGCGGATTATTTAACATATCTTTGAGAAGATGTCGACCGAAAACTTTAAAGCATTCTTGGACGATTGGTCCATATTCAGTGGGCAGGAAAAGCACATTGCGGCTTTGGGGGAGTGCATGGAACAGTGTCCACGAGCCCGTCTAGCACTTAACCCTAAGAAGTGTCAGTTTATGGTGCCACAAGGAAAGTAGCTCAGGCACATAGTATGTAAAGAAGGATAAAAAAGGGACCTCGATAAGGTACGGGTAATAGGCGAGATGGAGGCCCCTACGGACGTTACGGGCGTCAAATCCTTCCTCAGCCATATTGGATACTATCGCCGATTCATCAAGAACTTCGCACGAATTTCATATTTGATGGATAGACTCACAAGGAAGGGGGAGCCGTATGCTTGGACGAAGGAGAAAGAGGAAGCCTTAGAGGATTTGAAAACAAGGCTGTTGGTTGCTCCTATTCTTGCATTCCCTAATTGGGACAAGGAATTTCATGTGCACGCGGATGCATGAAATTATGCCATCAGAGCCACTTTGGCTTAGGAAGAAGGGCACGAACTCGATCACCCCATATATTTTGCAAGCAAGTTGCTGTCGAATGCTGAGAAGAATTAGAGCACCACAGAAAGGGAGGCCCTTGGAATGGTCTATTCTGTCCAGAAATTCAGGCACTACATACTCACGACGCTATTTACCTTTTCTGTGGACCACTAGGCTCTCATGTACCTGGTCAACAAGCCTATTATTCAAGGTAGGTTGAGTCGATGGCTCCACTTCAAGAGTTCACATTGAAGATTGTCGTACAACTAGGACGTAGCCACGTGATTGCCGACCAATTGTCACAGATCAAGTTTGGTGAGCCACCTGTTGGAATAAATGACAACTTCCCAGATGCGCATCTGTTTCATATAGCCATACTTCCGAAGTGGTACACAAGCATTGGGGAATATTTGTCCACCGCCCGGTTCTCTCAGGACATGCCCTCGGCAGAACGAAGGAAGTTGTTCCTCCGGAGCAGGACCTTCCAATTAATCAACAGATTGTTGTATAAAATGGGTCCAGACCAAGTACTTAGGCGATGCGTAATGGAGGTACCAAAGGTGCTGAGGGAAGACCACAAAGGACCAGCGGGAGGACACATGGGTCCGAATACGACAGCAAGGAAGGTACTCTTAGCTGGCTTATGGTGGCCAACATTGTACAATGATACTACGGAATGGGTAGTCGGATGTGATACTTGTCAGTGCGCAGGGAAACCCCTCAAATGGGATTTTATGCCCCTTAATCCTTCCTATGCGCAGGAGCTATTCGAAAGATGGTTGTTGGACTTCGTCGGGCCTCTAAAAGCCAGTCGTGCTCGATGATGCCGCTATATTGTAGTGGCCATTGAGTATTTAACAAAATGGGTGGAAGCACGTGCATTGACATAAAACTCAGCACTGAGCACTGCAAAGTTTATCTACGAGCAAATAATGAGGTATGGCATTCCGATTCAATTGACGAGTGACAGAGGTGGTCACTTTTTTAATCATGTCATTAAGCTCCTAACCACCGAATTCAAAATCTTCCATACGTTGTCAAGTCCATATTGTCCTCGGGCGAATGGCCAGGCCGAGGCAAGTAATAAAATATTGGTGGGAGTTATCTATACGTCTTGTGTCGTTGAAGGTGACGACTGGGAGGAGAAGTTGCCTTCGGTGTTATGGCAATACCGTACCTCATACAAATTAACCATCGGGCAGACACCCTTACAACTGATATACAGACAGGAGGCAGTGGTACCCGCCGAATTCATGGTTCCTAGCCTACAGATAGCCCTTGACAATAAGTTTGGCAATGTGGAGAGTTTGAGGGAGAGACTTTATGCCTTGAATAAGCTGGACGAGAAAAGGGCGATGGGGCTGTGGGCGACGGACATAGCACAACAACGAAGGAAACTTTGGCACGACAAGCACCTCCATCGGATGAAGTTCACACCAGGTCAGTTGGTATTGAAGTTCAATGGGTGAAATGAAATCAAACTTGGCAAATTCAAACTAAAGTGGCCTGGCCCATATAAGGTTCGAGAAGTTGCAGCGAATGGGGCTGTGAAGTTATGGACGCTTGACGACAGAGAGATCCCGGACGCTGTCAACGACTTGAAGTTGAAAGTCTACCACCAGAGGCAAGGAAGCCAGGGTCACCCGAAAATGCCTCGGTGATTTAAATTAAAAAAAAGAAAAAAAAGGAAGGGAACAACTGTTGGAAGTCATTGAACGGTGGCATGTCACCACATGGTGGCAAGTCACCGAACGGTGACTGTCACCGGCGGTGACCATGCACCATTAAAAAAAAGAAAAAGGTCGCAACCATACACTATTTATCGCACCACATTCATCCCTAGACCGTATGAGGGTTATTTTATGCAGGCACAACAGAAAGATGGGACCAATATAAAACACAGTCAAGGATATAAGGATATTGCACTTCCATACAGTTGTACGACCACCGAGAGAGACAAACGAAGAGTATTGAAGTTTGCACGTGGGAAGGCATCTGTACATTTTCGTACGGCAACAGTTAGGGAAAAGAAAGAAGGCACAGGAGAGCACAGAAACATTATTGAAACGTAACCGTTTGTTGCAAACACAAACCGACAAGAAAGCAGACAGTTATGCATTCTGCAAGGAAGAGGAAGTGGAAGGTGCAGTTGGAGGAAAAGATGAACCAGGGAAAGAAAGTGAAGGTTTTGCCCTCAGGAGTCCTGGTAGCAGGAAAAATGGGGAGAGGCAAAGCTGTCGAGAAGGAGCAAGTCACATATGAAATTGTGGTATTCGAAGGCCTCAACAGGTTAGAGTGCAGGAGATGGTGGCAAGAAACACTAGAGACAGACGAGGTGAAGAAAATGTTGCGGCATGCTGGTGTGCATTGGGCAATTCAGATGACCCTATTCGTTGTAAAAAAATTGAGCGTACGCTGCGGATAATGGTGAATACATATGATAGGCACACGAGGAAAAACACATTCCAGTATAGGAAATAGATGCTCACAGTTTCGTTTATCCCAACCGACTTCACACGAGTATTTGGCATTCCTGGGAAGAATGGGCTGAAATTGAAATTAAAAAGCACAAGATGACAACATAGCAAAAATAGTTTTGGATAAAAAGAATTTCCCGCATCCTCACCCTAGCTGAGTTGGATTCCATAGTACAGGTGACAAAGAGCCGAGGCATCAAAAAGGAGTTTGTCGTTGAGGGTTCTTGGCAGTGCATACTGGACGTAATGAAAAGCAGACTTACTGGGGCGAGTTGGGCATCAGACATTGCATTGCCATAGATTTTCCATATGAATGGCCTGATGAATGGAGTGGTGTATGGCTGGGCAACTGTGTTATCCGACAGGATGTACGAGTTCATGACCTTGCAGCACTGCACGTTCTATATGCTGCATCATGCCATTGGATTATTCCTCGGTGCTACATTACGAATGCCCTTAGACAGGTTGGAACTGGTGCCTCAGGGGAAACTTGCAGCAGGCAAGCCTCCAGTTTTTTACTGGCAGTACTTGGACATAGGAGGAACGACAACTAGACAAAGGAGGCCACGACAGGTTGTGGAATTTGATCCTGAGGATGCGGATAGCGGCCGGGAGACTAGCACGAAATCGTCTGACAGTGACTCGGAGGCCACAAATGGTGATTCGATGGAGGAGACAGTAGTCTGGTTTGCCACGCTTCTCCTACCGCCCTCAACGTCTTTGATACAGACATAAGTGGTTGTACCTCAAAAGTACTAGAGGTGGACATTGGACCTTCGACAGTACCCGTTGTGTAGGTAGTTGGAGAATCTGAGGTTGTCGTAGGCACGACCGTGGATGCAGAACAATAGCCTTAGAGTATTGCGCCGGGTCAGGTTTGGTTGGAGGTAGTTGGAGCTGATGCCGTAGGCACTATGGACAACGCTCTCCTTGAGGATCCATCACCTCGGACAGGTGCCTCAAAGAAAACTACGAGTTCTTGGCTGGAGAAGAAGGTTGCTATGATTGTCTCGAAGGCGACCGAGGTGGTAATCCTACCTCCTCGACGAGAGGAGCCTCAGGTGGCGAAGGAGTTGGAGATGGCCAACCCATAGGGTATGGATACCACTCGAGACCTAGAGCATGTGCCTATGGAGGAGGGCAATGCAGGAGAGCCGACCTTGATTGTGCATGACGCCAACGAGATCCTGTAGGAGGATAAGGTGGTGCATTTGGCGGACACAGGGATGCAACCAGAATAAGAGGACGTTGAGGCCTCATTGGTTGACTTGGTAGCACGAGGCCGTCGGATAGTTGCCATTGCAGAGGCTCGGGCCTTGAAGGAAGTGACTTCAAAGTTGGGGCGTCTTTTGATTTTTGTACAATAGGAGTGCCTGATTGCTTTTGCATAGTGTTTTGGATAGGGGTTGAGGCTTGCTGAGGAGATGCCTGAGATGTTGCAGGCATGGTCTCTTTTTGTGCCAGTGACAGAAAGTGAGGTACAAGCCCTCATTCGCTAGATAGAGCAGGCCTTCCGGGAGGGCTACTATGTCTCGGCTGGACGAGAGATTGCATTGGTGGATTCAGAGAGAGCTTGGGAGGAGTTGGCCAGGAGGTTGGCAGTAGTAGAGCGAGACTTAGCTGAGAGGACACAGGCGATGGAAGTCGGGAAGGCATCACGAGTGGCCTTGGAGGATAAAGTGGCAAGGGAGACAGAGACATTTGAGCAGAAGTTAGCAGCAACTATCCATGAGAGACAGACTTTGGAGGCTGGTTTGGTCCAAGCCCGTAGGAGGCAAAGGAGCAGCAGAAGGAACTTCAGGATCCTGTAGTGATGGTAAAGTCCGCACTTGAACTTCAGTCTGTCACCGAACAAAAGTTGGCGACAAGGATGACAGAGGTGTATGAGTTGCGCTCTTGGTTGGGATCTTCTTTAGTGCAGCCAACCTCTTCAAGGACGCTACCTATGCCCCCTACTTCTGCTTATTTGTACATTTTGTATTTACTATCATTCCCTTAGTGTTGTTATTGTTTCGGACATTTTGTATGTTGTTGTTTGGAGATGACTTTCTTTTTTGGGGGATGATGTTATCGGGAAATTGGGTAGTTAGACGGTTAGTCCGTTCGAGGGAGTTACACGGATGCGACGGTTCGCCTCGCATCCCCTCGGACATTATATGTATGCATTCTTCTCTTTGAGTAGGACACGACAATGGTTATGCGGAAATACATTTGTATTTGATGATCATTCTATGAATACAATGCTGTTATGTTCTCTTTAGATTCTGTATGAAGTACTTTACTTTCTGTATGCAAATAGTCTCTGTTACCCCACGAGGGTAACCAACTCAAAGAGGAATACTCACATTTCCAGGTGGTCAAGGAAGGGATGGAAACAATGAAATCAGATTATCTACATTTTTCAGATTGTGATCATCTCCTCGATCTCACAAAGATTTATTTAGAGGCATTGAGGAAGAAGGAAGAAGTAGACAACCTTACCTTTGAGCTCTCGAGTACTAAGGACACCCTAGAGACCACCTTAGTGGCATTGCATGAAGCAAAAAATCAGGTAGTTGAGCTTGGTTGAAAATTGATTTTGTCACTCTTCTTCAGCTCAATCAGAAATCCCATCTTCTATGGTGTCATCAACTAAGATGCAACATTCAGATATGATAGGTGTGGAGGACCAACAGGTAATAGGAATTGATGAACTTCAGGTCGGTGAGTTGGTACAGGAAGATTCAGATTTCAACTATGAGATTATTGAAGAGGAGCATGTTGCTAATTGTAAATCAACAGTGGACGAGGAAACTTCATTCCTTAGTAGCAATCATGATAGAATACTTTTGGAGAGGAGAAGAAGAAGTTTTACAGGGACATGCAACTTGGAACCATGTGGAAATTCTTTTGACAGGAAATACATTTGATTTCCAGCAAGTTACACCTTTTGGGAGCAGCTCTTGAGGGTGAGCTCTCAACTGAGGAAGTTGGACAAGCCTTAGCTTGTTTTGAAATGGCTAATAAGTCTATTGAGTACCGCATCTGGATTGTTCATTTCGATGAGGGACGAAATGGGCCTAGGGATGGAGTCTTAGCATTGAGCCTACAAACACTTAGATGAGCACTTGGAGTGATAAAATCAGATTATCTGCAATTGCTTTTAGCTAGAGATTGTGTGATCATGTTTGCAAGGCAGCTATATAGAGCATTTGCAGGGATAGAGGTACAATAGGTTACTTCAAGGACTGTAAAGACTGAACAAGTTAATGATGGAGTATATGATGAAATTCAAATAACTGAGGGCAGCAGTGGTTCCATGGATGTGCATGATGATAACACAAGGGTAGAGCAAGGTGAGTATGATTCATCTGCACTTAGTAGGCAGATTGTGCAGGATAACACATTTCACTGTAATTACATTGTGAGATTTGCACATTCTTTTTCTTTCAGCCCACCTACTGATGAATTGATGCTCTGAATGATACATAAGGTTGGGGTGGATGATTTGTATGAGGTGCTTTTTCCTGCGAAGGAAGGAACCAAATTTTATAGCCCTTCCTGTTTGCTTCTCCGATATGGTCACCATTTTGTGATATAGGTTAGAGAGGTAGTGTTGTGGCAATTAGACATTCCATCCATAATCAATTTAGAGCAACAAGATATTATAGACATTGGGAAAGGTGGATGGCCCTTTTGCTTGTGGGATCCAGGTGGAACATTGCCATGGATAGTTATGTTTTAGGGAGCTGGTTGGAGGAGTTGGATTGATTTGTTTCATCCATTTCCTGATAGAGGTTGATAATGATGAGCTCCCATCATCATTTGACATTAGAAGAACCAGTGGCTTTAGATGGAGTGAGGTTCTTAGTGGGATTGAGGATGTTCTCATTTATGATAGCAACGCATAGCAGGTTGACTTGACTGATTATGCACTTGGGGTGATTTGGGATCCGAGAATCCATATGATTGGTGCACTGTTTTTTATGGACTATGATGAGTTGCTTCACAACTTTGAGCATGCATGTTTACATCAGAGTTGCGTAGTGGATTGACAGAGCACTGTTCTGGAAGTTGATATGGGATCCAAGCATTTGGTTTCAGTGTGCAGGTGCGGATTGCTTGAGGGTAAGCAATCTCCGGGAAGGGAGGACTGTAATGTCCCCAAATTTTGGTGCTTGTTTCAATATTATTTAGCTTAGTGTCCTATTTTATTTGTGTTGTGTCTTCTAGAGATCATTCAGGACACTTTGATTCACACTTTCTATTTTTAGTAAGTCACTTGGATGCTTTGCTCATACTTACTATTTATAGTAAGTCATCGGAGTGATTAGTTGGCATCATATCTATATTTGGGAAGTGGATGGGTTATTCCCAGTGTTGATATTGGGAATTACCAAGGGTTTGTTAAATTATTAAAGAAAACAAGTTTAGCTTTAATAAAATTAATTATATTAAATGACTTTATGATATGACGACATAAAGGGGGTTAAAGTGTATTTAAGTCATTTTCATAAAGTGACTTTGTAAAATGATAATATAAAATAAAAGTAAATTTTATATCACATTACTTCCAGATGTGTTTCAACCGCCTAAAGAGGCTTTATAAATGGGCTGTACTCTCATTTTAAGCATGTTATGAGATTACTTCATTGAAGCTATTTCTCGTGTTGCTGAGTTACAGTGACTAGATTGTTCTAAGGACCGAAATACTTGGAACCAAGGAGGTTTGGATGAAAACCCACTCCTATGATTGGTGAATTCAAGCAGAGTTCACATCTGCATTTAATGGTGTAGTTTAAAATCAAATAAGCTGTCTGAAGGATTTATTTAAGATCTACCTTCAATCCAAGGATTTGATTTGCAGGACTTACTGTTCTAGGTTGTCCCTTTATTGGATGACTTGTGTGTGACAGGTCATTTGGGAACTTGCAGCACTCATTTGAAATAGTTCTGAGAAATATACGGCTGGGAAGAAGTATATTGCAGTATCTTGCATCACTAAACAAGGAGGCTAATATCTAGATGTTACATTGCAACAAAGATCAATTTTCCAGTTCAGGCGGCCGTGTTGCATAGAGACCATTTGCAGCGAACTTGACATTCATGGCCAAGCCTGAATCTTCAGCATGCTAAGACGTCATATACAGACAAAAAGTTTGGTGCTGGATTGGATTGCAAAGATCACGACATAGGAACTGAATTTGAACAAGTGCAAACATTGTCATTTCATAATTCTGATATCCCCGCCATCTTAGTGCTGGGCACGATTTGACACAAGGAATTCACTATGTAATCAGTAGAATAGTCATTTCGATTGTTTTACTGTTAGAGGAAGTTTTCTTTTGCTGTTGGAGGAAGTGAGCCAAATGTTTGTTGAAATGACAATGAAGTGTTGATGTATTCACTGACTTTGGGACTGTACACCATATGTTTGTTATAATGTGAGTTATTTTCAGAATGTTACAGCTGCATAACTATTTGACAAATTGACTGGACAAGTAGTATCAACGATTGAGTGTCTATTTCATTCAAGGTGTTTTTTTAAATGGGCATTTGTGAACCTGTGAGATTTATATGAAGTTTGGCATCTAAACACAACCATATTGTGTTTATAAGAACTCATATTATTTCAGGTGAGACCTTGCACACCAACTGTTTGATGAAATGCATATTATGCAAAACTAAATTTGTAAGGACAAATTAGGAAGGGGTCCTTATAATGGATAAATCCCTTGAAGCCCCAAATTATTGTTTAAGTGCTAGAGTGAAGGATACATGGACACAAGTTAATGCCACCTAGGCAATACTAGAACCTAGGGAGAAACAGACAAAATGCTTGGAAGAACCCACAAAACACCATAGACTAACTAATGCCATCATGAGTGAATGGGAAGGAGAGTGTGTGTCCATACATGCGAATGTGGTACGACTCTTGCTGGCTGTACATCTCAAGGAAGGGCGACTAGGGTTTTTAGAGGTGGACGTGTTTTTGGGCATAAATTGCTTCATGGAGATCTACAGAACTATTCCAGCTACCTCATGGTCATTAGGGAGCATTCTTGGATTGAAGATGTCTATTTTGGAGTGCCAGTTTTTTGTATTTGGTTAGCAACTCAAGCTAAACCAATGCTGCATATTCGGACTATGTTGGAATTAGATATGCAATGACATTTAATGTACTTGGTTACTCTTATTTTAAGGAAAAAGTTGTAATATCAGATCATAAGTAATTTGTAGAATTTTCAGCTACATATATTTATAAGTTTGTCAATTTCTTAGTTGTGCAAATTGCTGTATGTTACTTTATTTGTCAATCCAAAACTATTACAGAACACTTCTCAAAGAAAAAAAGCAAAGGCAAATAGGGCTGCATATTACAAAACTCGTATGCTCAAAAGGAGGCTCTCTAGTGAAAGGTCTTTGAGAGCGTCATCTATGGCAGTCTAACAGTGAATGATGAAGTTGATCATCAGATCAGATTTGCCAAGGTTGGTTGCATGTAACTTTATTACTCTTCAAGACCTTTGGGAGGAAAGTGATTGAGAGCAACAAAGACAACCAATATTGTAGTAGTTCAAAGAATGAAATCAGAGGGAGGAAGAAGAACATGACACTAATTGAAGCCATACCTCCAGCAAGTAATGCTTGTGCAGTTGAACAAAGACAAAAGACATACACTAGGAAGTCAAGAAAAGGATTTGTTAGAAGATACTTTTGTCTAAGAGAACTAAGCAAGCCATGACAATGGTTGAGAAGAATCGCCAAAACAGAAAGCGCAAGTTCGTGGAGAAGCTTAGTTCAAAGACTCAGTCATAACCAGGAGGAGAGAAAGAATCTCACCGAAGGTGGATATATGAAGAGTTAGTTGGTAGAAATTGCCAAATACTTATCACTTCTCGATGAAGTGTAGGAAGATCTTGCTGACCAAGTAGTCAACCGGACCATACAATCAATATTGAACAAAGAGGATGATTAGGAGAACCATTAGACTGAGTTTGTGGAGATACCAGAGAGTAACACACATTGTATCAAACAACTATCCATTTCGGAGGAACCAAGGATTGGGGGCATTGAGCCGAAGACCCCATGGAGAAGAGAGTCTAGTAACAAAGAGGAAGGTAACCAGAGTGCAAGGATGCTAAGGGGGGATGTTTAGAGGATTTGTACATGGTTGTGAGTGCAAGTGAAGCACCAAAACATCAAGGGCCAAATAGTCCAACTAGGTGCAAGGCATAGGGTACGTACCGAGCAAGAAAGATGATGCCTCCTTGGACAAGTATAGTAGTGGACAGGCAGAAACTGCCCAAGTTCATAGGGAATGAGTTGGAGGACCTAGTGTGACATTGCAGGACGTGTAAGACAATTTGGATAGCAAGTAGTGAGGAGGACATGGATTATTGGTTGGCTAAGAGCATTTTCCATAACATTTGGGAATAGCCACTGACTAGTACATAAAGTTGAATGAGAGATCCACAGACCCATGAGAAGCTATTAAAGAAGGCATTTGAAGCAGAGTTTAAATTGTTTAGGGATGATAATGAAATTGTGGCTGAAATCTACATTACAAACAAGGGAAGCATGAAAATATATGAGCTTACAGTCATGGCCTCAAGGAGTTATTGGTCAAAGTGGAGAATCAATTGGCAATGGTGTGAAGAAAAGGTGGTTCATTTAGGGATTGATCTCCTTGCTACGCAAGAAAATGAAGGTAGTACCCTTGTCATTGTTCGCTGATGCATATAATTGGGTGTTTGACATTGAGAGCGAAGCCAAAAGATATTCCCAAGGAAAACACAAAAATGGATGATGATGGAAGTTTCAAAAATAATAGTGATGCCGAATACAAAATTGTTGAACCCCTACAATGAGATATGATGTGCATGATGATGGAGTTGAAGGCCAAGAAGGAGAATTCCAAGGAAAATAATGATATGTGGTGCACTGATTGTAAAGTTAAAGTTCACATAAAAATTTGTTTGAAAATTGTTTCACAACATTTGTCAGCTACTAGGACATTCCATCTAGGAATGCTTGTACAATCTAAAGACGAAGCACACAAGTGCTCTTTACTCTGGCGGGAACAATCAACCCCACCTACCACACCACCAAAACATCCTACCAACTCTAATGCATTACCTAGTGGGTATCACAATAGGCAAGGAAATAATAACCTATACAACAACAACAATAAAACAGTGGCCCAAGAAGTAGAATATAGTATGTCACAAAAGGGAGACTAATGATTCAGTGTTGGAAGTGTAACAAATTTGTTCACTTTTCTTGAGAGAGCTAAAACAGCCAAAATAACTTCGGAATGTTCTTCAAGTGGTGTTGGGTTTGTGAAGACATCAAATATCCAAAGAGGAGGGGTGAATATGCTGGCCATGGAGGATCCCAACGATAAAGTTCTTGTGATCACTACGTTATAGACAAAGAAGGCAGCGTACCCAGATCCCTATATGGAGAAAGACCTTAGAGAAGCCAAAGCTGACGTGCAACGAGCTATGGCAAACGACAGAAGAATTTCCAATGAAGCTGCTAATATCGACTACTATTGGAGTCAAAAGAATATGGTACAATAGGTGTTACAAATAGCATTACTTGTAAAGGTAACATATCTACAAACTATGACAATTAAAAGTTGCAATCACCAATATGGTCGGTGACAACATACTCGGTTAGAATCAATGTAAGCTACAAGAGGAACCAATAGTGAAACCACTTGTAATGTCCCCGTTTTTAGACATATGGGATTAGCTTGGTTTGGTGACCCTCACAGGCTAATTAGGCAATCAGAGGGGGTCAGATGGTGGCGCCAGCATTGGGATTCCATTCTGGAGGTTCGACTTATTAGGTCTGCACTTCGTTCAAATCATTTTGGTAAACTTACTATTTTTAGTAAGTGGTATTTTGGGTATGACCAGGATTAGCAAGGTGTCTGCATGGAGCATCAGATATCTCAGGATCGAGTTTCAGAGAATTTCCAGTTTGAGAGACTTACTATTTATAGTAAGTCTATTTGTAGCAGTGACTATTTCTGGTAGGGCAGTGCCTATTCCTAGCTGGGCAGTTGGACTTGGTGCTTTGTCAGAAGTCGTTGATTGTAGTCAGACAGTTCAGTAGCTTATATTTTAAATGTGTTATTAAATTAAATTATTTTGATTTAATTTAATAACTTATGACTTTATAACTTTATGTTATAAAGTGAGATTACTTTTAAAGCCAATTAAGTGAAAATATTAAAAAGTGCTTTTTCCAAAAAGCCCATATATTCTACTCAAAAAAGCACTTTTCTCATCTTATGCAATCATTATTATTTCTTGGAATTTGGGAAGAAGACAAAACTTGGCTAGGGTTTTGAGGACTGATTCCTCTTTCGTAATTTGAGCCATTATTTGATGATGGTGAATTTTACATGTTGATTATCTCTGAGATCACAATTCGGTGCTGTTGTATATCGGATTGGTGAATGATTCAACCTGGAGTTTGAGTTTGCTGAAGAAATTGTGTTTGTGAATTCAACACAACAAAGTTCTAGAATTATATTTTGGAGGCTAATATAATTATTTTCTGATTATTGAAATTATTATCAAAGGAAAGATTATCATTTTCCTGATACAATATAGTTGCATTTTTCCTACCATCCTGTGGGGTCTGGATTCTTTTTTATTCAGAAGTTTTAAAAGTGATCAACACTTATATTTTCTCTAGCTATGGATAAATACAGGAGGCCCAGTTCCGGAAGTTGTTGTAGCAGTAAGGGAAATAGAGAGGAATTAAATGTTTTACTAGAAAGCACGGAGAGACTTAGACTGCATCAGCAGAGATTGACAGAGAGTTTGTCGGATCTAGTTACAGTAGACAGGGCAGTGAGATATATGGTCTCTGCCTTTAGAAGACCGACATCAAGTTTGCAGGGGAGAAGGTTGAAGTTTTCTCCGACAGTAGTTCATGATGCTGATGTTCCTATATCTAGTTCAACACCTATTCCCATCTGCTGTGGTGGTGATGGATTTATTGCACAGGAGCCAGTGGATGTTTCAGTGCCATTGGTTGACATCAGCGTTGAGCATCACCAGGTTGAGGCTCCTAGAGCAGTCACTACGGATTGTACAGAGGCAGCCGATGTTGCAGTTATCACTGAGTGTTTAGACTCTTTCATGGAGGGAGTTATTATTGGAGATGTTTATGTCAGCTGTGGTAGTGTCGCTCCAGTTCAGGAGGCAATTGCTTCCTTAGTTGGGACCGAGGCATGTACGGAGTCTTCTAGTGGTGAGGTTGGTGATCTGGGCATTACAGCGGGGTCATTTGATGACAGTTCGTGCTCCAACATTATTGGTGCATAGCCTGACATTAAGTCATGTGTGTAGAGTCACGTGTCAGCAGTTGAGATTTCAGCAGGAGATGTGGGAGTTGATAGTATAGACACATCTGATAACACTTTTGAGGATGCTGTGAGTTGCATTGGAGATGACACCCCCTGTGAGTTGTTGGGTGATGACTGCGAGGAGCGTATGAGCTCTGACAGCTTAGAGATTTATGATAGCAGTCATAGTGTAGGATCAATACAGGAGACAGTGGTTTTTTCCTGTGTTGAGGAGGTGAGCATGGAGCTTTCTAGTGATGACACTCAGGATGGGAGTGTTGTAGTTGATTTGGGCGACGTAGGTCCATGCCACAGTTTAGTTGTTTCACATGACGACATTGAGTCGTGTATGCAGCCAGAGTTAGTAGAGGAGATGCAGATAGATGATGTGGACACTAGCATTGCAGATATCTCCCATGTTGAGAGGGAGGGCGATGAGTGCTGTAGTGTTTCTGGCTTTCTATATTTGACTTTGGGTGTAGATTCAACATTGTCATATGGTGATGGTGGGTTCCAGGATTCTGTGTTACAGGGACTCACAGATGAGGATAGGAAAGCTTATGAGTGGCAGGAGTTTGTTTCAGCCAGGGCTTCCACTTCTGGAGAGGGGGTTACTTTGTCAGTGACTCATGTGGATGTATCTCAAGGTCTAGACTATCAGATAGTTGCAGAGGACGAGGGAGTTGGAGATTGTTTTGAGTCAGTTTTAGCAGCAGCTTCCCCGGATTTAGATGAGGACATGTCTGATGCCTGTACTCAGTTTGTAGAGGTGTACTCAGATGTGAGTACACAGAGAGGGGGATCTTGAGGGGAGTTTGTTGGATACAACTTCCTCTCATAGTGTGGACAGTGCATTTGAGGTTGTACATAGGAGGCCTGTTGTGCAGAGTCATCATGTGACCAGCCAGTTGCGAGTTGATGAGAGAGATATTTCTTCTACTCTTGAGCATTTTGATGCTGTTCGTCTGTTGCTGGCTGTTTATGGTTGGGGTACTCCTATGACAGATGAGTCCAATAGTGGTTACCTTTCATTGACAGAGATTCACTCTTTGCGTGAGGCTGTCAAGATTTTGAGACAGAACTATTTACAGATGGTAGCCGATCGAGATCACCTAGTGGAGTGGGGGAGTACAGCTTATGAGGCACTGATGGACAGAGAGGAGGAGGTGAGTGAGCTTACCCAGGAGCTCACAATGACTATTGAGGTTTTAGAGGATACTCAGCGGGCTCTTTAGGAGTCGCAGATTTGATTAGAGGAGGTGACCACGGAGTTGGAGCATTTACGGTCTACACCAGCCCCAAACCCAATTCTATTGCACTTTGAGGTGGTTGGTGGTGAGTTTGCTCGTACGGTTGGTGATGAGGGACATGATGATGTGGTTGACACACATGTTCACGAGATGGGAGCACTTGGTACGAATGAGGTAGGAGTACCAGAGGAGACAGGCTCTCAAGTTGATTTGCTTCCCTTAGCAGGGAGTGAATCTACTTCATCATCTCACATAGCTGATAGCACGGGGCAGTTGGCTATGCCACATTTGTGGGGGGATCAGTTGTGGATTGCGGGGGAGCGAGTTGATGCTTCCACATAATTTCTACTGCATCGAGTCATTTATGGAGCATCTACTTGAGAGTGCAGACGTGCGTCAGGATTCTTATAGAGTGTCTGAGGGTACTCTCATCCGAGGCTCTTGTGCTATTCGGAGGTTGGTCGGGAAGATTGTGGAGACTCTTTCTACTATGCTTCCCCACAGGGATTTTGAGGTTGGGTTTGTTGAGAGGGTTGCTCAGGTTCCTACCCAGCCTACAGTGATGTGGAGTCAGAGATTGGAGCCATCTTTTGATTCCTGGTTTGGTAATGATGAGCCATTGATAGAGATTGAGGATTCCTACTGGCATTAGATGGTGTGGTATGCTCATCATTTTTCTTTTGACCCTCAGGGGGAAGATTTGATCTCATGCAGGGGTAAACCAGCTCTAGTATCCTACCATCCATTATGGGATGAATTATTGCCATCGTTTGCAAATGGATTTGGCAGTTGCAAGTTAGATTACTTGCAGTGTCCACACACTCAGGACTGTTTATTAGAGGGCAGAGTTGATAACAGTGATTCAGGCACATTTGGTCACTGTTGTTTTCCCAGTGCAGTTGGGTGTGAGTGCTGGATAGACAGGGACTCACGTTTTGACAGAGTTGTTATTTCAAATGGGTTTTGTTCCGTTGGGTTGTTTTCAGCATCAACATCTACAGTTGGTTTACAGATGTTTTCAGTGGTGCTTGTTCTGTTGATGTTGGTTCTTTCTTCACAAGAGTTTGGTGAGGATCGTGATATTACTTGTGACCATCCTTGGGATCCGGGTGGTTTATGATATTGCTTGTTTTTCCTGATTGCTTGAGGACAAGCAATCTTGGGAAGGTAGGACTGTAATGTCCCCGTTTTTAGACTTATGGGATTAGCTTGGTTTGGCGACCCTCACAAGCTAATCAGGCGATCAGAGGGGGTCAGATGGTGGAGCCAGTGTTGGGATTCCATTCTGGACGTTCGACTTATGAGGTCCGCTCTTCATTCGGATCATTTTGGTCAACTTACTATTTTTAGTAATTGGTATTTTGGGTATGACCAGGATTAGCAGGGTGTTTGCACGGAGCTTCAGATATCTCAGGATCGAGTTTCAGAGAATTTCCAGTTTGAGAGACTATTTATAGTAAGTCTATTTTTAGCAGTGGCTATTTCTGGCAGGGTAGTGCCTATTCCTAGCTGGGCAGTTGGACTTGGTGCTTTGTCAGAAGTTCGTTGATTGCAGTCAGACAGTTCAGTGGCTTATATTTTAAATGTGTTATTAAATTAAATTATCTTGATTTTTTTTTTTTTGATCGATAAAAGGCCGAAGCCCTGAAGAGTTTTTTATTAATATAAATAAATATTTTATAGTGTGACCCCACTCGCTGCAGGCGCTGGTAGGAAAGAGCGGGGTTGAGAAAACCTCTAGCCTAGCTCGGGACCATAGGTCCTGTCCTTATACAAAATTAACATGTGCATACCCACGACTCGTATCATGACGAGATTTATTAAATACAAAATTTCCATAGGTATACCCACGGCTCGATATTCATCAAGATATGTGCTTTCATACATGGGCATACCCATGTCCCGTATATTCTCGATAAATGTTATCTTTAAGAAACATGACCTAATAGTTATACATCAAATAATGAATATACATGGGTTGAATCAATAATGTTGATAAAATGAAATCGCTGACCCTCTTTCTTTGTCAAGAAAGGTTCTTGAGTATCCTAATGATGAGTCCTTCCTGGATATCAGACAAGTCTCCTCCAAAAATTAGCCAATATCACAATAACAAAGTGATGCATATTAATTTAAAGAGACTATTAGCCCATATAAGGAAAATGAGTTAAAAATGATAAAGAAATGATTACCTCATCAAGATATCTGAATTAGCAATGGATTGTTTATCCATTCTAATTAACAATCCACTATCTGCCAATGTTAGTAGAGAATAGAATTTAAATAATAGCAATCCTATTTTGCAGAGCTCCATACTTATTCTGAAAGACGGCTTGCCATAATGGGCCAGAATTAACATTATTACCTTACATTTATATGTGCTACCAAATTAGAACTCAGTGATAATCTGCACCTCAGCTAGAAGGAAAAAACATTCAACTAGATTAAATCTAACTCTGTTCTAATAAGTAAGGAAATATACAGATCAGAAAACACATAAATCTGTATAAACATATGTATATGTTAAAAGGAAGGATGAATGAATGAATACATGATAAAAGTCTAAACATATATTAGTATATATATTTCAGCAATATATATAGAAATATATGTCTGATATAAAGAAATCTGGAAAGACAGGGCTAGAAGATAGATATATAAGTTTCTATATTTAAGTTACTATATAGACGTGGCCACCAAGTCACACATATGACTTAAATATTGCAGGTTTAAGAGAAAAAAAGCCTACATCGAGCAAAATGAGTACATGTATGAGTACATATTCAAATTGAGTATACTAAAGAGAGGTTTGCTTCATTGAAGGGAGTGGAAGTCTGTCGAAACTTTTAGTGCATGCCAGGAAGAAGGTCACATGGGGAAAGATCACATGTGCGCTGGTTGGTGCGTATTGCAATGATTAGGAAACCGCTTAGGCTAGAAGGAGGCCTACCTCAACATCATCTCCTAGCAAAGATAAAGGAATTGCCAAGAAGTCATTGCCACTAATGCTATCCAGTGGCAGGTGGCAAACAAGTATCATTCTTTAATGATTATGAGTGAACATGTACAGGATTGATCGAGCATATTGCCGAAGCTAACATATGCATAAATGATAAGGCTAGGATCAGTTAAGGCAGAAATGTTAAAGGATGGACCTATACCTCTTTTGAGAGCTTATATAGCTACCAGTATGAGATATGCTAATCCAAGAGCGCTTCTGAAGAACGGCAAGGACAGGGCTACCAACTAGGTGGCAGTAATAAATAAAGACAGTTAAACTCATAATGATATATATATATAGCCAAATGTGTGTTTCAAATGTGAGTATAAAATAGGATATAATTGAGGATATATAAGTCACTCTATGTATATATATAAATATATATAAAGATGTATATCTATATACCCAAATGATATCTCAAAGAATACAAATACCTATACTATACATTAATAGACCTCTCAGACATATATTAATATATTTGAAAGCTAGAATCATAACTAAAAAAGAAACTAATAAGCAATTATTCCATAATGTGGTTGCCATTGGCACCTAGATTTGCTAAGGAGTCAGCTTCAGCATTACCCTCTCGGTAAGTGTGCTTGATAATTACCTCGGAAAAGGTTTCTATGATAAGATTGATTTCCTCAATTTTAGAATTGATAATCCAATTAGGAGTCTTCTTTGTGTGGATAGCATTAACGATAATTTGGGAGTCTCCTTCAATCACAACTTTTGACAAGTTTAGATTTTTATAGATTTTGAGGCCTTCCAGAGCGGCAAGGCATTCCACCATGTTATTCGTAGTAGGCTTGATGGGGTGGGCATACTTGGAAATTGATTCTCCCTTCCAGTTCCTAATAATCCCACCGATGCCCGCTTCTCCGGGGTTACCCTTGGATGCTCCATCAAAATTCAGTTTTACCCAACCTTCTTCGAGGGGAACCCAGGAGCAATTAGCTCTGTCAATTTTTGTCTTTGCACCTCCTCTGCCAAAAAGATTTGGAATGATTAAAGAGGGCCATTTAAGTCTGATCTTGTTATCCCAGGATCTAAATGAATCCTCATAGCAAATGATATTACGGAGTTTGCTGTTGATGTTTTCCGTAATTGAGGCCTCAATTTTGTTAATTATGTTTTTCCAATCTAATTTCTGGTTAGTAAAAATTTTGCGATTACGTTCCTTCCAAATCTCCCATGCTAATATACATGGGGAAATGGTCCAAATATCCTTATAAAGATTATCTTTGTAAAGAGTAGGCCAAGCTTTTAGGAGGCTTAGTAGGTCGGACGGAAGGGCTGTCTTCCAATCTAGACATTGCTGAAGCCAAATCCAACAATTCTGAGTGTAGGGACAGTTAAGCAATAGATGATTCACATCCTCCTCCTGACTTTCACATAAGGGGCACCTTGTAGGACCCTCGAAGCCTATCTTACGAATCCTATCCTGATGTTAAAATTCTGTCCTGCAGAGCAGCCCATAGGAACATCCCAGCCTTGGGAAGACAGGCTTTGTTCCAGCATAAATTAAGGGGAATGTCTAAATTGTCCATTTTCTCCTCTCGGATAATGGTTTTATAGCCATCTTTAACTGTGTATTCTCCATTATTAGAGCCAGCCCATACAAGGGAGTCAGGCCTATTTTTAATAGTGATATTTCTGACTTTTAAGATACTAAATAACTTTTGACTTTCTGGATTAAACGGTAATCCTCTTGAGGTTAAATCTGTATCATAATCGTTGTTAAGGCTAATATAATCTTTAAGATAAGTACCGATGGTGGCTTTACACATTTCAATGAAATTTGGTGAGAAGCCTGCTGTGTTAAGTGTCGGGAAACCTGCCCAGGAATCTTCCCAGAATAAAGCTTGATTCCCAAGACCTACATCCCAAGTGAGGAATTTGCTGATTATGCCTATAGAGTCTTTGATAAAGTTCCAAATTCGCGAACCCTTGACGTGTGAATGGGCTCTAAAAATATTTATAGGGTCAGCCCCGGGAACATACTTGTGCAGTAGAATAGAAGCCCATTTCGAGTTGGATTCCTTGAAGAGTCTCCAAACTAACTTAGCGCCTAGGGCTCGGTTTTGCCAATTAAGGTTTTTAAACCCCAGACCCCCCATAGAAATAGGTTTGCATAAGTTGTCCCATTTGATTAGGGCCAATTTCTTATCCTCGGCAGAGCCTTGCCAATAGAAGTCACGCATCATCTTATCTAGGTCCTGCTTGATGTTAGTCGGAAGGGGAAGGATGGACATATGATAAGAAGGGATAGCTGACAAAACTGATTTAATCATAATGGATCTACCAAGCTTAGTGAGCCATTTACCTTTGCAAGAGCTTTTCTTATCCTGAACCTTCGATAGTACTTGTTTCCAAAGTTTGGAAGAGTGTTGACCCTTATCCAATTCTATACCTAGATATTTAAACGGAAAATTACCCCGTTGATAACCAAGGGTATCACAGATATCCTTTTCCAAATCAGGTGCCGTATTGATAAAGAAGATTTCCGATTTAAGAGGGTTAACTTGTTGGCCTGAGGCCTTCATATATGTGTTTAGAATTGCTTTGTAGGCCTTAACCTCATTACAGTTGGCGGAACCAGGAAGAATGGTATCGTCTGCAAATTGTTGGTGAGTAACGAAAGGGATATTGTCTGCGGCTTTTAAACTTGAAATCTTGCCTTCTAACTGTTTCTTGGAGATGGTTCTACCCAGTGCTTCTGCCATGATGACATAAAGGAAGGGCGACAGCGGGTCACCTTGCCTGATACCTTGGGAAATCCCAAAAAAACCTTCTAGGGTACCATTGACAAGGACCGAGATCTTGGGGGTAGATATACATATAAATACGAGGTTGATCCAATGTTTGGAGAAGCCGAAGGCTTCCAAGCATTTGCACAGAAATCTCCAGTCCACCTTATCATACGCCTTTTGGATATCTATTTTTATAAACATGCTTGGTTCTTTGGAGATTTGTGCAGTGTGTACAAGTTCTTGGGCGATGATAATGCCATCTAGGATCGACCTTTTGGCTACAAAGCCCGTTTGTTCCTTTGAGATTAAAATCGGGAGTAGAGTTTTAAGTCTATTTGCCATACATTTTGATAATATTTTATAGATAGTGTTACATCGTGAGATAGGACGAAAGTCTCCTGGGTCAATACAGTCATTTTTTTTGGTATGAGAGAGAAAAAAGTATTGTTAATTTCCGATAGAATAGCTCCAGAATTCCTGGTTGCTTCCACCGCTTGCCATATGTCAGTTCCCATGAAGTGCCAGCATTTTTGAAAAAAACCAGCTTGAAATCCATCCGGGCCTGGGGCTTTGTCAGGCTGCATTTGAAATAAGGCAGTCTTGACTTCTTCCAAAATAAATTTGCTGTTCATCATGGTATTATCTTCATCCGAAATTAACTTTGGTTTAGCCTTAATCATTTCAGACTACTCTTGAAGGTTAACTGCTTCGAAGTTATTAAGAAGAGAGTTGTAATAGTTAGTGATACAGTCTGCGATGACTTTAGGGTCTTCTGATAGTTGCCCTCTTTCATCCTTAATCTTGGTTATCCTGTTAATATTTTTCCTTATATTGGTTGATTTATGAAAAAATTTAGTGTTATTATCTCCTTCCTTCAGCCAGATTTCCCTGGATTTTTGTTTCCAATATATTTCTTCTTTAAGTAAAATTGCATTATATTTAGCCATAAGTTCCTTCTCTTTAAGATAGCTCGTTTCATCCATACCCTAGTTTATGACTAAGTTATTAAGACTTTCTATCTCCTGTTCTATAAGAAGTTTTTCTTCGAAGATATTGTTGAATTTGTTCTTGTTCCATTCCAAGACTTTATTTTTAATAATTTTGAGTTTGGTAACTAGGCTATACATTTTGGATCCTTCCACTATTGTCTAGTTCCACCATTGTTCTAAGAGATTAATGAGATCCGGATCTTGAAACCACATAAATTCGAATTTGAACGGATTTCTATTGGGTTTATTGTCCTCAGTGATTGTTAGTCTAATTGGGAAGTGGTCAGATCCCACTTCTGGGAGAATCTCCACTGACAAAAGTTGGTTAAAATTACCCGTATTACCTGAAACTAGAAATCTATCAAGTTTTTCCGCGATGTGGCTAAAGCCCGACCTTCTATTGTTCCAGGTGTAAGTTCCGTTGATGGTCTCAATGTTAATAAAATTATTGTGTGACACCCATTGGGTAAAATCCTTTTGTGATTGTGATATGAATTTAGAACCACCATATTTTTCATTTGTATTCAGTATAGCATTAAAATCTCCACCTAAGATGAAAGTCTCACCTCTGTTTAGGTGAAGGAGAGCTTGAACTTCCTGCCAAACTCTTCTTTTGTCTGTATTATGTATTGGACCGTAGATGTTGATTAAGGTGAATCTCAAATTTGATTTGAGGCTGGATATCCTCATAGCCATCCAATTGCTACTGCTGCTCACGGCTGAGGAGGAAATTTTCCGGGGGTCCCATAATGCTGCTAGGCCTCCTGATGCACCTATTGCTGGTACAAAATCTGATTTCCATAAGCTGAGTTTGTTACTTAATTTCTTACTATCTTCATTATTTAACTTAGTTTCTTGTAAGATTATAATATCAGAATCAAAGTTTTTGAGATATCTCTTAATTAGTCTTTGCTTGTTAGGGGCGTTTAGGCCCCTAACATTCCAAGTAGTCACTCTCATTGCTCCTTGGGAAGGCTCTTCCCCTTCCTGCTGTTCAGAATGTTAGAAATTTTCATTTGATTTTCCGCATTACCTGCTAAGGATCTAAGCTCTATGCACGATTTCCTTCCTCTTTTCTTCTTGACCTTGTCAATTTTGGGGGAAGAGAGGCCAGCCAAATTGGTAGCAATTCCCAGTTGTTTGTCCTCATTTGTGATACCAAAAAGACCATCCAGGATATCTACATTATCTCTAGCAGGAGAGGATGGGTCAGGAAAGTTTGTTATTGCTTCCTTATCATATTCTTTTTCTAGTTCAATACTATCTTCTTTGACCTCTACGGCTTCATGTTCAACAGATTTAGTCTTATTCTCAGAGTTATTGGAAAGGTCTGCCTTTTGAACCTCTATTACTTCTTGCTGCATCTCTATTGTGTCATCATTATCTTCTCTAGAGTTTCTAAGGGACAAAAGTTCTTGAATCAAGACTTCCTTCTGATATTCCAACTCTTCTTCATCACCAATTTCACTTATAAACAAATCCAAGAGTTCATCTGTTTGCGTTTTTCCTGTGTAGTTTGTTATAATTTTGACTTCTTTAGAGCACTTTTCATCCTCCGAAGGAGATGCTTGTACTGAGTTCATAGGCGGTGTGGTAATCTGAGAACATATCAGGTCTTCCTTAGTACATAAAGTCTCCTTAGTTGGCGAGTTCAAATCATTAGACAGAGCTATGGGTTGAAGGGGTAGCACATTCTCTTTTATTTCTGGAATATTTCTGTCTTTCTCAGGTGTAAGGATACCTCCTGACTGTGCTAATTTCTGAGGATTGTCATTGCTGTTTATCAGTGGATTGCTAAGTTAGAGGGCAATTTTCATATTCATAGGGGGAGATGACTCCATAGATATTAATTGATTGTTAGTGATTCTTTTTTCAAATGAAGGCTCGCAAGGGGGATCAGAGATAGGCTGGGGAAGAACAGTTTTTGTGAAGCAATCATCTATATCAGTAAAAGTGAATCCCCCTCTATTTGAAAGAAAATAAATGTTTGCATCCTGGCTTTTATCTAGAAGATTAGTTATACTCTTAAGTTCCGATAAAGCAACCATATAATTATGCTTTGATTCCAGAAAGTTGTCATTAATGATTGGATTAATGATAATTGAGTTGGCATTGAATTTTAGATGCATATGAGGAATGAACTTTCTATGAATGCTCATTTTGACAATAATTGTTTTCTCTGTTGCATTAGTTATATTATCAGTAATTCTAATAAATTTGCCTAAATTGTTGCCAATAGTCTTTATAGTTTCTGTGCTTGTGATTTCAATTGGTAAATTTTTGAGTACTATAGCTTTTTCTACCTCGAAATCCTCAAGATATAGTGGGTTGAATAGGGGTCTCCATTTAGTAACAAGGAAAGATTCATGTCTATATTTCAGATCCAAGTTATCTAATATCTTCTTTTTAGTTTCTAAATTTTTGCAATCTAAGAGAAGGAAAGCATCGACAAGGTTAGAGATACTTACCTCTCTGGGGAGCATTTTAGCCAGTGCTTCTGTGATATCCAAGTTGCTCGCTCCCACTCCTTTCCATCTGACAATTAAACCTGCATCCTCATAGTATTTTTGCAATCTTGCTATATGGCTACCCTCTAGGGATACTTTGTTAAAGTCATTGTTAGAAAAAATATTTTTATTGTGCATGTGCATATGATTATAGTTTCTCCTGTGTGGTGGAGTATAAACAGGGGAGGAAACCTTCGATTGCAGAGTATTAGCTTTGAAGGAAATATGGTTGGGAACAGACTTTAAAGACTTACCATTCTCCCACCGATGAGGAGTGTCGTGCTTACCACTGATCGCAGGAGACTTCAAATTGGATTGCGCAATATTCTCCCCCGCCCTAGCCGGCCCTTTATTGCTGGTAAGGGTTTTGGAGAAGGAAGGTGGGGTGTGGAATTGAGCTGCATTTTCGCGCACTGTCTGTTTAACCCTAAGATTTCCCTTGCTTCCCAAAGCCCCAGGTCGCCTATGAGGGGGGGAATATTGGCTTTTGATTAGGGCATTCTCCTTTTTCTTTAGTAAATCAAAAGAATTCCTCAGAGGAATCTCAATCCTTTCCACCTTTTGTGATCTTGCCTTTTTATATCTTTTAACCTCTTGCCATTCGTAGTCTTTCGACCTGGCCTTCGTTGGGATCCTCTTGGGACACAAAAAATCCACCTCTTCCCAAGGCAAAATGGGGGTCATTGGCGCATTTGACTGGATCAAATCTGGATTTTGGGGTCCTTTCGATCCTAGGAAGGCTCGTTTTCTGCAAAGCATATTTTGTTTTAGCAAACCTAGTGATTTGCCTATCCAAATTGTTGACAGTGAAGACTTTAGGTAGCTGAAAGCTGTCGTGTTCCGAAAATTTGCTTCTTCTGGAAGCCCTAGTTTCCACAGGAAGCTTATTTATCCGGAGATCCTTAGCTTTGTTAACTTGAGTATCAATAGCTAACTTATCATCTTCCAAACTTCTTCGTTTTTGTTCTGCAATAAAGGGTTTCAAATGATCATAATCTGGTTGGGCTCTTACAATCCTTTGTTTGCAATCAATATTTTTATGCCCATAAAGCCAGCATTTAGAGCAATATCCAGAGAATCCAGTATCGCTGGTGCCCTCTGCTTCCTTCTGCTTCGCGTGAAACCCTAGATCAGAGCTTTTAAATGATTTATCTGCTTTGGTATTATGTTTCTTTCGTGCGTTCGCAGGCTTTTTTTCGCTCGCCATTTTCTTTTTCATTTCTGTTTCAAAAGCATATTCCCTGGCAATGAACTCAGTAGGTTCGTTTTCGTCCTGGAATTTAAAGCGCTTCCTTACACAACCGGTGGTACTTTTTTTTTCTGACTCCTCTGGCGGTAAGTTTCCTAACTATTTCATTCATTCCGGACTGAGAATAATTAATTTCGTAATTTGTTTTCTCTCAGAAACCTACCGCTTCTGCCGGCCAGCATTCCATCATGTTTTTTAAATTATTTTGATTTAATAACTTATGACTTTATAACTTTATGTTATAAAGTGAGATTATTTTTAAAGCCAATTAAGTGAAAATATTAAAAAGTGCTTTTTCCAAAAAGCCCATAAATTCTACTTGAAAAAACACTTTTCTCATCTTATGCAATCATTATTATTTCTTGGAATTTGGGAAGAAGACAAAACCTGGCTAGGGTTTCGAGGACTGATTCCTCTTTCATAATTTCAGCCATTATTTGATGATGGTGAATTTTACATGCTGATTATTTCTAAGATCACAATTCGGTGCTGTTGTATATCGGATTGGTGAATGATTCAACCTGGAGTTCGAGTTTGCTGAAGAAATTGTGTTTGTGAATTCAACATAACAAAGTTCTGGAATTATATTTTGGAGGCTGATATAATTATTTTCTGATTATCGAAATTATCAAAGGAAAGATTATCGAAAATCATTGCTGTTTGCATATGTGTTCAAGCTGCGATTGTATTATGTATTGAGAGGCATTTATTTGTCAGCAAAACCGGCCATACATTCCTTACGTCAAGCTAAAACTGCATCACGTGGGTTTGAGGGAATTGGCGGCAGCATATTCATGTGGGTTTGAGGGTGTTGGTGGCAGCATATCCTGTCGTGTTGTTTATTCAAGGTGGCGGCTTCATTTGTGTGGAAGACGTGACAGCTAGAGAGCATTTTCGGTTTCAGGTGCTTGAATAAATTTTCGGAATAAGATGTCTATGTAATTTGTTTTTTTTTGCAAATAAGGTTTCTATTTATAATAGTTTAAGAGAAAACTATTGTCTGCAATTCGATAATTCAAAGCTATATATTCAGAATTGTTTCTCATGAATATTATTACAATATAGTTGCAGTTATTTCAAAATTATATTAAAAATCTTGGAAGAGCCGAGTTCGGTTCTTCACACCACCATCGAATGGTAACCTGGCTATTGACTCATCTTGTTGATTTTGAGCATTGGGAGGAAACCATCTGTCGTTGAAATGGAAATATTGGGGAAGAATTTGACAGACACCATCATTGACAGAGGTTTGGGGACATCCCCGATTGTGTTTTTCTCACATCTAACACCTTGCACAGATTTTCGTTGCTGCCCCTCAAACTTTTAGGCTGCTGAGTGGAGTCCTGGTCATCAAAGTTCTCTTTTCATCATTATGTTTTATAGTTTTTGACATTTGTAGTGCAAATTTGTAGCCTTTGAGAATTTTGGTGTATGCAGTACTACAATTTTTCATTTGCATATTGACTTGATTTATCAATTTTGGAAGTAATCAAGTATTATTAATAATTTGTTTGACTCTCATTTGAACTCTATTGTTGTGTTCTACTTTTGATTACACACGCACGCACAAACACACAGCCATCCTTGTTCCCTTCCCAAAAAATAGCATAAAAAATTCTTGTCGACAAAATGCGTTCGAGCGCCCCTCTATCCTGGAAACTCAGCGAAATCTAGATTGCATCTTTAATGTGTATTGCAAATGGAGGGATTGGATGGGAATGCAGTAACAGCCTACTAGGAACAATAGGTACAATGAAAACAATGTAGAAGCTGAGTGAATACGGTATAATTTATAAGTCAAAAGAAATATTCTGAGTATACAAGAATCTTTTGTATTTGACAGATCCCATGGTTTAATGTTTTAATATGTGACTTTAATTCAAAAACTAATTGTAAATATTTATTGTCAGCAGCAATCTTGGAAGAGTCTAATTGAGTTATGAAGTTATAATCTATAAGACAACATTCCTATGCAATCTTGTTATGGCAAATAATTGTACCAGACAGTGATCAATTGAGTACTGGATAGAGGTTTTTCTTAGACAGACTTTTCATTGAGGAAATATTTATTTTCATTACCCCTGGCTTTGTCCAATATCAGTGATTTTCATTTGTCAATTCACTTTGAGCATTGGTTGTTTATTTTCATTGGCTTGAGAGTTTAGTTTAGGTGCATCGGAGACAACTTTGAACATTGTGAATCCTACTTTAGTATTGATCTTTTTTCCATTTATATTGCAGCTTTCGGTGAGGCTATGTTACACACAATAGGCTACATATATACAAGGCAAGCTGCAAAAGAACTAGGCAAGAATAAATTTCTTATTGGTATGCCTTTTGTCGCTGAGTGGGTACGTGATAAAGGTCACCACATTAAATCTCAAGTTACAGCAGCATCAGGTCAGTATATTGTTCTGTTGATTCTGAATATAGTGGAATGAATTGAGTTATCCCTGTCATCCCTCTTTGAGGTTGGGCATTTAAGCTAGATGAATGTTCTGTTTAAATAATTGACTTTGACATTCATAAAGAGTGGGTGAAGAGAATTTGTTGTTTGTTGCAAAATGAGAAAGGTAACCATTAAAATTCGTTCTAAATAATAGTTTAATTTGATTTAGTTGTTTATATACATTTTTGAAAGAAAATTGGGTTTCTATTCCAAAAAGATTATTTAACCAATGTGCAGGGGCTGTTTCGTTATTACAAATGCAAGGAGGATTGAAACGGAAGTTGGAAAGTGGTGTCTCAGATGAAGATGCTCTATCACAATATATTGTAGAGAATAAGGATGTTATGATTAATTCCCTTTGGAAAATAAATGTTGTAGACATTGAATCGACATTGTCGCATGTTTGTCAAGCAGTAAGTCTATCTGTCTCTCTCTTCCTCTCTTTGTAAGAATGCATGTTATATTAAATCAATAAAAAATATAATGAACAATTTATGTAAAGGTGCTAGCTTCGAGAGTTCCTCTCCCTACAAGACAAGGAGGGCTAACATATCTGCGTAGACAAACTTGCAGAGAGCCAATAACCTAGCTAGAAGCCTCAAATGTAGATTTAATATATTAATATGTCAATTAAATCTGTTATAATGTTTTCCTAATTGCATAGGATATGGGTCCTAATTGTTCATTGCCTAAAAGTGCTCCCATTTAATGCAAAACCAACGTAAAAAGATCTCATTGTTTGTTTGAAGCCACAGTTCGAAGGGTCTAGCAGATTTACACTTCGAAAAGGTAAACATAATTTCTGTTGGCATGAACAACAAACATTATTGGCAAATCTGATTTATCTTTGTCTTGCTTGAGTACTAAGTTCTAATGAAATAGTAACTAACTCAAAAATATATGTTTGAAGGCAGTTTTCTTGCATAATTTGGCATCTACATAATGATTTTTCGTTTGGGTATTTGTGGTCAACATATAATGCCTATTGTTATGTTTGATAATATTGGTTATTTGGCATTGTATTAATTGTCTGTATTAAGTTGGTTTTCACTCTCAGGTAGTTATATATGTTGGTTGGTTGACGTGTTCCTCTTGACAGCCATCAAGTCCTTTAAATATGTTGTGTACCATCAAGAAAAGGAGTATGTTATATTCAGATGAACTATAATCCTTGGCTATCTGTGGGCTTTTTATCTGTAATAAATTCATGAGCGAATAAAGATCTATGTTACTCTTATATCTGGTATTCACTGTCATCTTTATTATTATTTCATGTATGTAATTTATCAGATATAGCTGTAAACATGTGGTGCCATTGCCTTAAAAGAAATCAGGTCAGCATTGTGTGATTGATGCCCTTAGATCCCACTAAAGGTGAGAGGAGGCCACAAGGTGGTCAAGACTAAGTGATTAGGGGATCTGTAAGGATTGTAGAGAAAAGATAACAAAAGAGAAGATTACGAGAAACATGTTGATGGAGGTTTTGCACACCACCAACATGGAATAGAACCCACTGGGGTGTATCCTACTCTCTCTTGAGCAAGGAAGTCTTAGGTGCTATGAGAATTGATCAAATGAGACAACTCCAAGGTTCCAAGTGTCAGGTCTTGACTGTGTGGATAGACTCAGTGGATGTAAAGTGATTTGTTGGATTCACAAGGGGACTTATGCAATTTATTCCTGGACTACAAACATAGTTCTCTCTCCGAGTGATTCTGCCTAATTTAACTTGACTGCTTAAAGAAATACCTATGTTACCCCGAGTTTCTGGGACAAGGGGACAGGGAAACGGGTTTCCGGGATGTTTTTTTTGGCCAAAGCAAGGGACGCCTATATATATATATTCATGAATTTTAGAATTACATAACATTGTCACATTCATCATAGCAACATAATTTAAAATTATCAATTCCATTCATCAAATCAGCATAGAACATAGCATAAAATGTAATCATCATCTAAGAATAGTAAAGTCTATGAATAGGAACATCGGAGAAGAATTGAATTTATTGTGCCAAATCATTCCTAGACAGCTAGCAACCATCTTGTTTGGGCAGTAATTAGCTACAACAGTGTATTTCTGGGCACTTATTGCTGCTATCAGAGCATTATCAAAGCTGGAAACAATTTGAGTATTCAACCCAGTGGCACTCATTTCCAGGTTTGCGATATGAATATCAAGTAGAAGTCTAATTTACAATCATTTTCAGGTCTGGTTTGTTGAACAAAAGTTTGAATTTTCAGTCATAGTTGGATGCTAAGTTTGTAATGACTTCCAAAAAAATAAACTTTCAACATATGTTATCTTAAACCTATGTTACCTTGAGTTTTTGGGATAGGGGGACGGGGGGACGAGGAAATGGGTTTCCTGCCTAGGTGGGGACGGCTTGGAAACGTTTTCGGCCGTCCCCAAGTCCCCGAAATGGTGACGGTTTCCAAAGCTCCGGGCTTACGGCAGGAAACACGTCCTCGGGTAACATAATCTTAAACATAGCATATTTTATTATTTTAACGACTTCCAACGCGTGCGGCCCACAAATGGGCAAAAAATCGCTATTTATTACTGTTTTTTTGAATTAAATCTTATTTTGACTCAGAAACTTCAAGCAGTCCCCAGGACGGACGGGAAACGACTACGTAGTCCTCGGGACAGTCAACGCCAATTGAAAACGCGTTGACCGTTTCCGAAGTTTCGGGGATGCGTTTCCGGATTTCCTACCTGGGTGGGGACGGCTTGGAAATTTTTCCGGCCGTCCCCAAGTCCCCGAAACGGGGACGGTTTTCGAAACCCTGGGCTTAGGGCAGGAAACACGTCCCCGGGTAACATAAGAAGTAACAAAAGAGATAGGGTTCAGAGAGACTAAACTAAGGGTTGCTAAGGACAATGATCAATGCTTCAGTTAAGCGGATTCCACCAAACTGATTTCTGCTTAACCAGAATATTACAACGTTGTAGAAATAGTGCAATCTTCTAAGGAGAACAAAAGATTTTCAGATTGCAATTATATATTAAAATACCCAACAATAGCGCAACTCAAAGATGCATTCATAGTTGAATTGTGTTTAGACTAACCATGCATTGCACCTTACATCAACAAGATACAAATGGTATGAACCAGAAATACATCATACATCTTTGCATGTAACCATCAAAACCACTGAACTGCAATTAACTTTGAAGAATAGAAACCATGCAACCATTAAAGAAACACAAAGAAGACGCCATAACTTCAATGCTTAACTTGTATTAACTTTGAATGTCATGTACAAACGTTTTTGTTCCTTTAGCTCTGTAATGTCCCCATTTTTCGTGAGCATCAAGTTTGATGAGGTTAGCCCAACAATGCGACCCTCATGGGCTAATAGATTTATTTGAGGGTCTTTGGTTGATTAGTCTTTGGAAGTCGGTGGTATTTCGCCTTCAGAGTGCTATTTGGGTTTATCTTTGGCTTGTGTCTGGAGTACTTACTATTATTAGTAAGTCCATCTTGGTCTAGTTACTATTTATGACAATTCTTCTTTGGCACGGGGTCACCTGGGTGTTTTGAAGTTGGCTTGGTAATGGTGCTCATGAATTTATTATATCAAGGTCTTTGTTAATTAAGTTTGGCTTAATTAATAATTAATAATAAGACCTAGTGACTTTATTATAAGACTAAGCTTTATGATATCAATTAAATGACAAGTAATGTGGCGCGAACTTTATTGAAGGGGCATTGTTTTTAATATTTCAAACATTTGAAATGATGCTTGTAATTGCCTAAGTGGGTGAAGTTATGTGAGGCTTCACGTTGAAGATGCTGGATCGTTGACATGGAGAGAAGTTTTAATGCTTGGAAAAATCGAACCATTCTCATCTTTTGGACATTGCTTATTGTTGTGGACTTTTTTTGACAATGGGTTTCCATCTGGTTCGATCTGCAAGGATTGTTAATTCTTGCTAGAGGTGAGCACTTTGAATCAGCGTGAGCGTTGGTAAGTTGTGCACATCTGCGATTGCACCCAGCAATCGAGTTTGCAATTATAAGTGGCGGCTAGTATGTCATTTGACAGAGTTTAGAATAAGCGGTTTGGTGTATTCAGAGTTGGGAGTTTTGAGCAGTGATCATTACCTCTGCAGGCTGTGATTCCTTTCCTTGTTAGTGCAGCGTTTCTTCCCAGAAAGCTGTGTCTGCAACATAAGTGTTGATGCGGCTCATAGAGAGTCGGCTTTCAGCTTTAAGAAGGGCAGCGTTAAGCAAATTTGGTCTGTATTTGAAGGGGAAAAGCTTGTTTTGGTTCCAAGGTGCTGCAAATATATTTCCAAGTATTAATGCCTAAGGAAATCAACATTGAATGCTGTAATAACTCCAGATCCATAGTTTGTTTTGAAAATAATTATTGTATCGATCATAGATGCTTGGTTGCATTGTAATTATTTTCTTATAAAAATTGAATTGAATTAAGTTAGATATGCAACGTTGAATCACCATTTGTATTTCATGCATTTGCATGTCTGGAATTACAAAACCAATTAATTTCAAAGAAAGAAAAATTATATCACAATCGAATATCAGAGCTGAGTATTACGTGACAATTGTTTGACGAAATGTCAAATGGGCGAAATTGAGTTTCAATGTTAGAACTTGGTCGGGTTCTTACAAGCTCCTACAACATTAGTACCTTCTTTTGCCAAAACTACTTGCTTTACAAATGAGAAATGCCTTGCCTTTTATAGAGAAGGCTTACAAGATATACAGTGGAGATTTACTCAAAACCAAGGACTGTGATTTGTTTTCTACAAGCATCTGAACATTAAAATATGATATCTTCTACCTACTACTATTGCAGGACAAAATTACATATTTCCCAAAAAGAATAAGACAAAATAGGTAGGTATGTGAAATATTATTTGACTTTTAAACGTTACATTTGCTTTGACTTTCAGTTTTTTTTATTCCTTTTTACAATAAAGTGTTAGTGTATTGTTGCTTCGATCGGATTATTCCTATTGATGAAATCAAATGCATAAGTGGCCTATCGGCCTTGAGCATTTGATCACTATCCTTTCTTCTGTATTACTGTTATGATTTTTGGTTATCATATATATGATTATTAATAAGTTGCCAATCATGTATATATGTATATGTATTTAATATTGTTAGTATAGATGATATTATAGATATACATATATACATGATATTAACTATGATTAATCATATTATTGATATAAATCATACTGCTGATACTATGAGTTATATTAATGTTAATAATACTGTTAATAACATGTTAGTGTTAATTATATTGTCAATATTATTAATGCCTTCATCTATATTGAGTATCGATTTACATTATATATATTGATATCATTATATGCTATCAAAGATAGCATCTAATGATACCAATATGTATGTTGGTTACAGGGAAAACTTTAGTGGCGATTATTCGCCAATTGGTGAATATCGCCTGTCGACAACCCGCTAAATGGCGAATATTTTGCACATATGGGAGTGACCCTATCGCCCCGTATTTATTATAATTGGGTCCAATGCTCGGGTCCATCGCCCAACGGTTTATTAAAATCTGTCCATTTCTTTCACATTATCGCCAATGGCATATACGTTTTTGGCACGATATATTTTTATCATTCGCCCATAATTTCTAAGCGGCTCCAAATGGACAGCTTATATTCGCCAATAGTAATATATATATATTTTTAGGCGGCCCCAACTTTGCTAGCCATTTTACGGATGCGTGTCTTAAACCGATGGATTTTCGCCACCTTTATTAATCGATTATGGTATTGGACGACTCATAATCGCCTAGGAAATAACACAAGACGTGTTATAATTAAGCGGGCTTCGCCAAATATTTGGACACCGACCTAGTACCTCCCGCCCAATTCGCCAAAAAGATTTGTATAAATACATTCATACATCAGTGTTATTTTACACAATTTGGATCGGTTCAACTTCAATTTGATCGATAGCGAAGTTCAGACTATTGAGTTTTGACTGCTTTGGCGAGTCGCGACTGCAATTGAATTTGAGGCAAAGGTAAGTGATTATTATTCTGTGACTATGTAAACATTGTATTGTATTGTAAACATTACATTGTATTGTAATAGTTCTATTGTCATTTGTCACTTCTTCAACAACTACAAGTAAACATTTTTTTTTTCACTGGTAGGCTTGTAGCCTTTATTTCGTTGAAGAATCGAGATGTCGAACAAGAATAAGGGTAAGGCTCTGGCATATGGGCCTGGGGAAAGCCAAGAGAGGCCAACAAAACGCAGAACCTTATCATCGTACTTTGGTCATGGTGGTGGAAATGTTTCTGGCCAGAATCGGGAAGGTACTTCATCACAAGAAGATTTTCAAGATTCACAACCTCAGGCTCAACCTACACGACATATTGAAGAAGTCGGCGAACCTGATATCTCAGATCACGATGAACTTGAGGAAGATTTTCATTTAAATACCCAGAGTAGCCATAATGATATAATCGACTTGGATGAGACTGAGAATGTCAGAGAAGATGATGTTGCAGGGAAGAAAAGAAAATACAAATCAAAGAATGATAGAATGTGGGATCTGTCGAGGAATTTTCAAGTAGAATGGGTGTCAAAGTATCCATTCATTGAACCAGTGGATAATCCAATTGAAGGGGAGCCTCCGGTAGAATGCAGATGTAAGATTTGTAGCCAGATAAATAAGAAGGAAAAGAGGTTGCAGCTAAAAATTGACACCATAGAGAAGCATATGGGTAAAGTTTACGAAAAGAAAACCATAGATGGAGTTCAAAAATCAGTGATAAGATGGAAAACAAAGGAGGAATCTTAGCATGTTAGGAATGCAGAATTATATGAATTTCACCATAATATAAAGACGAAGCCTGGTGAAGTTAAAGGCTCTATTGAAGCTTGTTTTGGAAAAGCATTGGAAGTAGAACTAATGGGAAAAGCTGTTCAATTAAGTGTTGTGTTTAATATTTTGAGCAGAGGGCATCCTATGACAGACTACCCATCATTGAGTGCTTTATTACACTTTCTTAAAGTTCGTAACTATCCTAACAGTCACTGGTCAGTAAATAGTGGATGGGAATGGGCAAGAGTTCTTGCCGAGGTTGAAAAAGAGGATCTGAAGGCAAAAATTAAAGAGTCAAATTTTATTGCATTGTCTTTAGACGAGGTTACAGCAGTAGACAATACTTCTTGGGTATGCATGCATGTTTATACTGTACAGAATTTTGTTCGCCAACCTCATCTACTAACTGTTGCTAAAATGAGGGATAATGCTACAGCGGAAAATTTATTTGAACTAGTAAGGAGTTCTCTAATTGAATATGGAGGTATAAATGACATGACCATTGCCAAAAAGCTGGTGTGTGTTGGAGCGGATGGAGCTTCAGTAATGCAAGGCCACAGGGGCGATCTTTGCACAAAGATACAATCTTCTTGTGCACCCTATGTTACTCCCATTCACTGCATGGCCCATAGAATGAATCTAGCTTTTGGAGTTGTCAACAAGCATGCTCCAGTACAAAAAATTGAAGCTTTAATCAAAGAGCTCTACCAATACTTCTGTTGAAGTCCGAAACGATTGAGGGAATTTCAACACTTTGCCGAAGGAGTAACTGACGGGAACAAGCTTCTAAAGGATGATGATACCAGATGGATCTCTTTGGATGGACCAGGACATCGAGTTTTTTTAGAATATCAATCGTTGCTTGGTCTAATGAACTCAAGTTGCGACAAAGCAGGGCAACCGAAATTTTTTTGCACTGCTAGCAATGTTAACTAATGTAGAGACACTGTTAACATCAGTTAAGCGGTGGTATGCAGAGTGAAGAAAACATATCAAAGAACCAAGGAAGCTATGAAGTTGATGGCGCTGAATCTGACGATCTCAATGATGATATGATGTGGCAGCTTGAAGTTGAACCATTGTAGAAGTAGTAGGTCCTAGGTATTTATTAAGCTTTTTCCTAAAGTCTACTCATACTGTCAGTTTCTGTATCTCATCATCAATCATGCATAATAGCATATTCCAATTGCAAAAACATGAATGTGGTTGATAATGTCATCAAGATTCAATTCCACAATTAATAATTATTTTTATTTGCATTATTCAGCTCATATGGTACAATTCTTGTAGATTTTTCATTATTTGTTTTGACAACATAGCAATTCATATGTTAGAATTCTTAGAGTTAGAAATACTGATTCTCATTAATTTAATTACAAATATGATACAATGTAACAATTCATTCATTAATACTAGCAACACTGTTATTCTGTTTACAAAAGTCAATGACAATCATTAATACTAGCAACAATGTTATTCTGTTGGCAATTGGAACATTGCCCAATTTCAATTTCATTACCCTAAGCCAATGATCCTGAATTCCCTTTTATAGAAACAAGGGAGCAACAACAACTTCAGGTCGATTTGCCTAATGTGAAGGGAGAAGTCTCAAAATCTAAATCAGTAAGACAACTACAAGTCAACAACATCTCTACAACTTTAGTTGTACATTTCTGCTTTTGACAGGCTGGTTTTGTAAATTAGCATTGGCAATAGCATCTGCAAGACTGCAATATTCATCCTGTTCAAAAAACAAAGTTCAAACTTGTTACTTTAAACTCAATTCTAGACTGTAGTATTTAGGATAATATCAAAGATATATACTTAAGATATAGAGATGATTGAAACCCAAAGTACTTTCACATACTATGATTGATGAGATCAAGATGATTCTATCAGTTTCTTTAGTATGCTCCATTCTTCCTCGGTTGGAAGGGCAAAATTTGTCATGTTATAGTACATGACCTGTAACCTCGTAAGCCATCCATACTTGGAAGAGTGAGTTGAAAGCAATGTTCCTTCCATTACTGCATTCAAATTTGTCCATGTTTTGATTTTGCAATGCCTTCATAAGTTTTGTCTTGAGGAAGGTTGCCTAAATCAGACGTCACTGTGTCCTCCAACTTTTTTTTGTAAGTTTCTCTTCCAACGAAATTCGTTGATGAGTAATCAGGTCTAGGACTCGGCAAACCAAGAGATATCAATTTGGTTGTTTTACTATTCATCTTAGCGAGCTTTGGCCCGAATAAGGTAACAGTTTCTTCTGCTTATGCTAGTTTTTGACATTTTTGAAAGACAAAGTTCGCCTTTATTGTTGCACTAACGCGGTCCTGAATTCCCTTGCTTACCAAATGCTTGTCACTGCTTCTGTTGATTTCTTGCAGAATCTGCTTTGCTGTTTTCTTTCTCTGACAAAAACTTTTGTTCTTCTCAATGTGCTCTTTCAGCTTCCCAAAAACATTTGTAAGAGTTTCATTTAGTTCAAACCAATCACACAACCTATCAGAAGACATCTTTATTTGGCCCCAGAAATATTTTTTTATTTGCTTGACTGTATTATTTACATGGTTATTCAAGCTGTTTTCATAATTTTTAATTGTATTATTTGCCTTCTTTAGGTCTTTTCTCATTTCTGAGAACTGGTGTTCACTATCTTTTCTTATTTGCTTTGCTTTCTCTTCACACTCTTTTGTTTTCTCTTCCCACTGTTTTGTTTTTACCCTCTCATTGTCCAATTCTTTCTCTAAGTTATTGGTTGCCTTTCCCGCACTCTCCAAGTTTTTGTAGAAACCTAATGAAGAGGCTTTTTCATTCGCAAGTTTTTGTTCGTTCTGTGCCAATTTTTCCCTCAGAGTTTTCAGTTCTGCATCCATATGTTCTTGCTGTCCAATTGCTTCTTTAGAGGATGAATTTTTTATCATTCTCTCTAATTCTTTGCACCTGTTTTCTGCTGCTTTCTCATTTGCCTTTACATTTGCCAGGTCTGCCTTTAACTTATCTATTGTGCCCTGAAGCTTTGCTTTCTCTCTCTCCAACTTCATCAGTGAACTGTAGACCACTTGGTTGGTCATTTTCGACACATTTATCTTGTTTACATTTTTTATTTTTGATAAATCCATTTGGAGGGTGCTAACTTGAAATTGCGATGGATCTAATTGACTCTTTGGTGGATTGTTATCTCTAGCTGGGGGCATAACAACCATGAATTTCATCATATCTTTATTTGGGTCATATGTGGGAAATAGCCTGTTTGTTGCAGGTTCTTCTTCACGAGCTGCAGCAACTGCTTCCATCTTCATTGTCTTACTATGTTGTCTATTCCTGTTTTTTGATTGTTCATAGTTAGTTACAAAATCATTGTAACGAAAATCAGGGCTTTGTGACGCAATTGAATGTTTGAATGGTGAAACAGCACTTGCACTGATGTAGGAGCTTCCACCTATTTTGCCTGTGGTGCTGCTAATTACACCAAGAGGAATACCAACACCTTGACCCATTACAAGTGGAGTTTGTGGACTGTTCTGAGCCTTAGGGTTTTGTCCTGAGGGTTGGGCAATTGTTGGAGTCATCGTCACCATTGGCATTGTTGTACCAATACTTGTCAAAACCTTTTGCTTTTTTACACTGCCTTGATCTCTAAGAACCATTGTATTTATGTCTATCTGTAATGTCCTTTTCAGACTAGTAGGTGTAGTTGTACCCATGATATCCACAGCTGTGGGAGTGGCAATAGATTGAATCTGAGTGCTTGGAACAAATGGAATTGACTGAGTTGATGATTTTGATGATTGAACTCTAAGCCCAATGCTTGGTTTCTCACCATGTTTTGGTACAGCTGCTGGCTCAGGTGCAAACCAAACCCCTTGTCCGCTAGGACCCAAACCACCAAAACCTTGGTAGCCCATTTTTTCTATAATACCTGCCCCTTTGGTATATAGCTCTTTTTTGGACGCATCAACTCCTGTACTAATTGAATATACTTTACTGGATGTGGGATTGACGCTGGATGTGGGATTCAGAGAATCCTGATCAACATCATCATCATCATCTTGGTGATATGCTTCATCTGGATGCTCCTTATTCCACAATTCGTTAAACATTGTATCCTCTTCCACGTCATAAAGATCTGCAGAGGTCTTTGGATCACCAAGATTCTTCCTCATTTCCCAAAACTTAGAAATTTTGGTTCGAGTCCAATTATCATCAATACATTCATTCATTAGCTCTTTTGGAATAGCTATTGTAGATGGTTGAGCAACTTTCTAGTAGAAATTGGACGATGTCATACTCATAGTATTAGTCATGGCCTGCACTTTTCCTTTCTGTTTGTGCAATGCCATTATTTGTGATGACAATTCCTGTATTGACATATTATTTTCAGCAGCATATTTCTCCATCTCTTTTCTGACCTCGTCCTAGGACTCCATGTTTTTAAATTTTTCAATCAATGGCATACTTTCATGTTGACATTTGCTTGCAGAGTTCCCATTCTCTCTAAGCTTTGTTCCAATTATGTTGAGTGGATCATACTGCCAGTGACTATCAACATCAAAGTGAAAAATTGAAAAAAAGGCTTGTGCCACTTTGAATCATCTTCTCTCAAATGTGAACCCTCCAAGTGAGAAAGGCAAGTAAGGAAATATCATTTTCTTTTGCTGACCATTAAAGAGTACATCTGTGCTCTCCATCTGCCGTACATATTCCAATGCAAATACCCTCTTTGTTACATGTATTGGAAGTTTGTAGGGTTCCACCACTGAACCGTAAAACCTTAACACAATGTACTCTTCCATTAAGTACCAGTCAGCCAATTGTAATTGACTTCCCAGGTGAATGCAATTTCTACAAGTAACAGGCATTCTAGGCATTAGAGTGCCTGTAATTTTATGGTACATTGGTGCCAAAAAGAAGTCTACAAAATTGTTGTAGTTCCTTCTGTTATCAATCATCCTTATTTGAGGTGTCCACTCATATATTGGATTTTGGCCCTGACTGCAAAGCTTGTTTGTTTGAAATACTGCACGATGCTTTGCTAAGAGAAGATAGCACAAGTAGGTTGGGAATCTAAATGTCTTCTGTGAACCTCTTTGAATCATTAGTAATTGATCTTGCATGCAACGAACAATGTGCTCAATAAAACAATATTTTATTGGTTCTTTTTCAAAATGAATATGAAAAAGCATTTCAAGAATGTTGGCACCCACTTGTTTGTTACTATCCAATCCCAAACAAAATGCTAACAAGGAAATACTGTCTTGTGCCCATGGCACAAAAATATCATAATCATAAGGAGGCTTATGATTTGGACATCTAACTTCTCATAATCCTTTGCCAGTTTTCCCAGGTCAATGTGCACGTTTGAGTTTTGTTGTTGAAACCCTAGGTTCAACAGACTAGCAAATTCACTCTCGGTTATGGACAAAATTTCCTCCTGAGTATTTTTATTCACAATTGCTTTTCTATTTTCATCATAATTTTCAGCGCAGACCATGACAATTTCTGGGCAAGGGAATACTTGAGGTAACGCCATGTGTGCCAACCCAGCAACCCACGATCCAATTTTATTTGCCGTTGCATTTTCACGAGGTTAGATGAAATTTTTTTTGAAGCCTTATTTGGATCGTTCCACTTGTTTTCAAGTGCAAATCTAATTTCCATTATTCTCTTATTTCAATGAATGACAGGATCATAAATATCATGGAATAAATTAGTGGAACCTGGTGTATTAAGCAGATTGTGGAATTCCAGTATCTGACTTGGCATTTTACTCGTAGTCTTATTCTTGATATTTTTTTTGCCCATCGTGGTAAGTTGGTAGGAAAATTCAAATATTTATACACAGCAACAAGCCTAGGCCCTACAATTTACAGGGGTGATTCAAAATTAAACCCTAATAGGCTAATTTTTTGTATATAATATAAACAGTAAAGTTGTAAATCAAGACTTAGACATTTGAAAATTTTAAAATACGGGAGGTAGGTGTTTAGGGTTTTAGTTACACTTACCTGTTAGTTTCGATTTTTGTAGACTATGAGTCTATGATTGGTCACTGGGAACAGAGCTGACTGCTGAGAGACTTTGTTGCTTTCCTCAACCTAGAAATTTAGAATCTGTAATTGTAAACCCTTTCTAAATGAAAAATTAGATTGGAAACTCGAAAGTGAAACTTAATTTTAAAGCGCCAAAATTGTACAATCTACAGTCGTCACCACTCACCTGACGGCTCGGGCTGACTCACCTCACGAGTCAGACGTGTCACTGGTCACGTCATCATCAAATGACATTGTTGGTAGGACCATGCGAGATTGCAAGTGGAATGTATTACGTGTTTAGTGACACGTGTCATGATTTTGGAACGGGTTTGAAAAGATGGGGTTGCTTTTTCCCTTTCATCCCGAAATACAACTTTTGTCATTGATCTACAATAATCCAACGGCAACAGTCATAATGGCGAGTGGCGACGTGTCCCTGTGCAGTGTGGTGGCCCCTGTCACCGTGGGTCCCATTAACTCACCTGACAGGTTGACGGACGGTTTACATCATCATCAAATGGCATTGTTGGTAGGACCATAGAGTAGACTCTGTGTTACATGTTTAAACTTTTTAGTGACGTGTCATGATTCCGGAACGGGTTTGAAGCGATGGGGTTGCTTTTCTCTTTCATCCTGAAACACAACTTCGGCCGTTGATCTACAATAATCCAACGGCAACAGTCACCGTGGGTCCCATTAACTCACCTGACGGTTGACTCACCTGAACCTCACGAGTCGGACATGCCATGTCATCATCAAATGGCATTGTTGGTAGGACCATGCGAGAGTAGACTCCGTGACACGTGTCATGATTTCGGAATGGGTTTGAAGAGATGGGGTTGCTTTTCCCTTTCATCCCGAAACACAACTTCGGTCGTTGATCTACAATAATCCAATGGTCATAATGGTGTCGTGTGCATTGTTGGTAGGACCATGCGAGAGTAGACTGTGACTCTGTGAGTGGAACATGTTACGTGTTTAGTGACACGTGTCATGATTCCGGAACGGGTTTGAAGAGATGGGGTTGCTTTTCCCTTTCATCCTGAAGTCCAAAGTACATCGTCGATCTGTGCTCATCCAATGGTAGTTATTTGCAACGGACATTGTTAAATGTTATAATGTTATTATAATAAGTTAATAACATTTAAAGTTATTTAATTGAATAGTAACAATTTTAGCCAACCAAATTCAAAATGCACTATTGTTTTAATAATATTACATTCTAATAATTTTCAGAGGCCGGAGTAAAGAATAAGGACCAAAGGTTAGTGTTTAGAGATAACGAGATTTTTGTGGTCGCTGACTTGCTAGGTCTCCCAAACATGAGTTAAAGTATATTTTTTATTGATTATATAGTATACTTAATGTTAAAATGTTATTTTTTATTGATTATAACTTTAGCATTGATAATTATAATCACATATAATTATCATACCTTATAATTAGAAAACAATAAATTCTTTTTCTAACGTTATTAATTCATTTGTTTGTCAAATTGATTATATAGTATTCTTAAAGTTAAAATGATATTTTTTTTTTATTATAACTTTAAAAATTAATGTTGATAATTATAATCACAGATTCACATATAGTTCTCATACATTATAATTAGAATACTAGAAATTCTTTTTCTAACCTTATTAATTCATTTGTCCTTCAAAATTCTATAAATCTTTCATATTAAATGTACGAGTGTGTGATTTTTGACACGTAACATTACTATTAGTAATTACCCAAACTTAATGTCAGTACTCAGTGATAATTGATAAGACATTTCTTTTATTAACTACAACTGTCAGTGTCTACATTGTACAATTGTGATACATTTTAAATAATCAGATTTAAAAATGGAAATACAATCGGCATTGTTTGAACGTTTCCTTATTTCTACTGAAACATAATTACAAGTTACATCATACATGTCTAATACGCAGATAAATCATAAAGCAACTAATTAAAATATTGCAATCACAGTGACAGAGAAGTGTAAGAACCATTTTTTGTACAAATTGAAATGAGCTAAACCTTGCGAAATTTTCATTGTATTTCGTTATCATAAAATAATAATTACATAAACATTGTCCACATTGCCACAAGGCCCACAACCAGAAAAAAAGAGACCTACTATAAACCCAAAAAACCAAAAAACCAGGTATGTTTTTATCAAAAAAATCACTAGTAGACTAGTAGTCCACTAATGATTTTGCCCTTCTGCCCCATCTAAGTAGAATTCTCTAGAAATGATTAATTGCGAGAATTCATCCAGCCACCCAAATTGCCCCGCCCGAGCCTCGTCTTCGTCAAGTGTAAACCACGTTCGGAGAAAATTCCTAGCAATCAGGGCCCATTTCCTATGGCGCTTATACTGGCTAGCATTCAGGCCCAAAAGAAAAGGTTGCATGGCCACATTCTGGCCTGGGAGGAGAAGCTTGGGTATTTCACTTGCCCAAGGGATCCCCACCCCTATTTCAGTGAACACGACAACATTAACGGTGTCCCCCAGGAATTCTTCTTTAAACACCCTCCTCAGCAGCATTATCATGTCCACCTTCTCTCCTCCGAGGTCGAGAAGAGATGCCAAAAAATGGGACATAATGTCCGTGTTTACCCGGTGCCTATCTTCATTGCTCAGGAACTCTCGGCCCAGCACCATTTTCACAGCCTCTAAAACAAAAAGCGCACCCTCCTTACAGATAGATTCTAAGGTTTCGTCAGAAAAGGAACCCAGAAAGGCCTTCTGGGGCTTCGCAGATGTGCATATAAGCCTAATCGGAGTGTCCATCTTGATCTAAAACAGTAAAACTAAACAAACAAATTATTTGCAGACCCTAAACAAACAAATTATCTAGCAAAGGCCAAAGACGAATCGATGAATAATGAAGCTAGATCGTCTATAAATAGCCCTTGAATGCTTGATCGTAACTTAGCAATAAATTATTCTGTCTTTAATGGTATTAAATCCATTGTCCTTAACATGCCTATAAATCTTTCATGTAAATCTTTCCCCTAAATGCATGCGTGTGAGAAATTAAAATTTTGCCCTTAATCTTTCATATCTGGCAGTAAATCTTCTCATTAAATGCAGAAATGTCATATATCGGTTATAGCGTCTGTATGAATTTGGAAATGGTGCGTGTCTACTCTACATGACAAGTTAAAGAATGTCGCTTGTGCTCACTGACAAGACATTTATTGCTTACAAGTTACCGAGTTAAGAGGTTACAAGTTGCACTATAATAATAGAACCATGAATATTGATACCAACATGTGTACACTGTAGTCTGCAGACAAGTTGAGGTAACCCTTATTTGATACGTGTCAACATTCCGGTGACTTCCTCCACAACTTTGTTTCCTTCAAGAAATTGGAGCCGAAATTAAACTTCAGCCATTGATCTTGGATCATCAGACGGTCTACAATAATATATTTAACATTATAAAATAATGTATAAAAAATCGCCAACAAAATATTTTTTTTGCCATAATTAACGAACGATTAGCCTCATATATTATTATTTTTTGTCTTCAAATTGATCCCCGAATGATCAGATAAGACCCTTGTAAATGCGCAAACCTCTGAAAGGCTGATGTAGAACAATGTCTAGCACAACCAGCAATTTTAGTGCAATCTTTCCGCACCTCAAAGCTGAGTAATAATGGCTTCCAAACTTGCAACGGTTCTTTGGAACCCTTGCTGGAGAAACTCATTAAATTCACCAAGTATCAAAGCACAAAAAAATGATCAATTCCATCCTCGAGAATGAGCTCTTAAATCCCTTTTTATTCTTTCTTGTGAGATCTCAAACACATTCCTTACCAATGTGGGATCAAAGATATATTTCTACATATTTTCTTTTGTTTCATTTAAAGTTATATAACTTATATAACTTTTGTGTGCTTTTTCCATAGTTTTGATTTAGGCACCATTTAGAATAAAATTAAGTCACTTAAAGAACTAATTGGTGGGTCATGTCCCCATTGTCCTTTTAAATGATCATTAAAGTGACTTTATTATAAGTTATTTAATATCATTAATTATAATCCTTTTTTAATAATTCCTAAGTCAACCATTAATTGCCACTGCAAATGGGGTTTTGACTGGTAATCAGGGGCCCTGCTAAATTTAGCAACCCTCTTAACTGACTTACTATAAATACTAAGTCCTAAGAAACACTCCAAGTGAAGGTAGTAGAAAACTGCAACTGATGACACTCTACATTGTGCCATGACTACCTCCAGTAGCCACTGCCAAATATAGTAATTGCCAGGATAACTAACTTACTATAAATAGTAAGTCCCTCAAACTAAACCAAACGAAAAGCTGACGCGCCTAGACTTGGCCAGTAACCGCTCTGAACTCTGGAGATGATCCAAAATAGAAGGTAACAGTGAACAAATGTGCCCCCTATCCAAACGACTAGCCCACGAGGGTCGCAGTGATGGACTAATCCCACAAACACTGGACTGACTGAAAAAGGGGACATTACAATCAGCCTTGAGCATTTGATCTCTATCTTTTTCTGTATACTTCTCTAATTAATTGCTATGATTCTGGTTATCATAATGCATGATTAATAATTAGTATATTAATAATCATGTATGTATATATATTTAATAATGTATATGTATATTATTATATGTACATATATACATGATCGAGTATAATATAATAATTATTAATCATGCTGTGTATCAATATTGAGTATCAACATTATATATTAATCTTGCTGTGTATCAATAATGAATATCGATATCATATTATGCTATCGATAGTAAGTATCGATCATAATATGAATCGATAATGAGTATTGATATTGAATAAACAGAAAACATATCGATTTGTAAATCGATGGAGATTAGTTTAAGTGATCGGTCATGAGAGATGTCTCATGTAGAGACATGTCTCCACGCGTGCGCGCGCACACACACATATATATTGACCGATTCAAATATTTTGCAATGTACAGAAATTGTGAAGTTCAAAGCAAGATACAGCAGCGACATAACATATACTTACACAGTTTGGTATCAACTCATCAAAATATATCAGTGACATTATATGTTGTTCAGATTGATATTGTCTTCTCATCATATCTGAGCAACATTATATTGATATCAATATTAAGATCATAGTAGATCGATATAAATTCATATCTACTAACCATTTAAATCTGGAGAACAGGGATTAAAATTAAAAAATTCCTATAACCTATAAATCTGATCAAAACTTAACAGAAATAGCTGTAGGAACTGATGAACAGAAATTGTCGTAAACAACATTTGAAGTTAATACAAGCGAAGGATCGAAGTTTTGGTGTCTTTCTTGCATTCTTCTAATGTATGTATTATTTCTATTTTTCAATGTTAGTTACAGTTCAATTATTTTGATGGTGAAATGTGAAGGTATTTGATGGTTCTAATGACAACTTTATAGTGAATAATCTACACTGTTCCTTCTCTGCTTTAACATAGTTCTGTCAGAACAACTATGAGGGTTCTAACATGTATACATTAGACAACTTATATCTATAAGATAGAATTAAGGATTTACTTGAGTTGCAAGAATCTTATTCATACCATTTACTTTTGGTTGTTTGGGTTCAGGTTCTTACTGATACCGATGTTCCAAAAGACATATTGAAGGAACGAGCAAAAGCATTAAAGAAACTGGGAACGGTCTTCGAGGTATCTTCTTAATTATTGTAATTTACATAGAACAAAAATCCATGTATGTTATTCTATTCCAATAAGTTAACTTTTTTGTGGTTAGAGAAATTATTTTTGAAAATTGTCTTTCCATAACCATATTATAGGTTTAACAAGATATTATTTGCTGTGTAAGACTCTATGTCATCACCTTCATCCCCTGGGTGCAGTCCTAACCCAAATTTTTTACCAATTTTTTGTTCTTCGTTAAATTTCAGATGTGCTAGCAAACAGTTGCCTTTGTTCTGACTATATGATTTGCAAAGGTGACAGCATCTGTTTGACAGGTTTGAATGATAAAGTTCTTTGTATGATTGCTCAAGTTATAACATAACAAGTGACATTTCACAAATGAATGGATGGTAAAAATAAAGTTTTAATCATTGCGGAAAGAGTATGGCATGTACACTTGAGCGAGTGCTGTTCAAGTGTGTGCATATGCAATGGAGATGAATGAAAGAGGATCTGTCTCCTTGTATGTATGAAGTAGTGCGAAGTGCGGTGTAGTGCAGTGTGGACTTTCATGTGTTAGCTATCGGAAGCAGTGAGCCAAAGGTATCTACAAATCAGTTGATTAAGTTGTAGAAGGGCATCAGTGTGATGTTGTCCCCTTTCCGATAGAAAGTAATTAATAAATGATAATAATAAAATATAAATATAATAAGCAATAAATAAATAATAATAATAAATAATTTAATATAAAAAAAGATAAATAATAATAATAAATAATTTAATATAAAAAAAGATAAATAATAATAAATTAAAGTATAAAAATAGATAAATAAATAAATAAATAATAATTAAATATAATATATCATATGGTTACAAGATTAATCTCAAACCAATGGATATAGTGCAGCATTGGAAACACTGATTATTTCATGGCTGACAATGCACTAATAAATGAAGATATTAAGTATCAAGAGCAATTAAGGAAGTCAGCTAGCAATAAGGGAAGATCTAGGACTCCAACTATCAGATATTAATTAATATGAGGAATCAGGGAAGTAAGGATTACTTCCAGGAAGCTGTCCGTAAAAAATACTATCTAATTTGTCGTTGCAATTATTAAACTATCAAACATTCCTTAATTACATTGCATACCGATGATTGGAAAAGACAATTAAAAGGACCCAAGAGTAATGAAGATAAGGTATCAAGTCTTATAGGTGCGATTATAGCTAGTTATTAATACTCAATTTGAAAAGCAAATGGAAAGATGCGATAAAAGTCAATACAATAAAGGTGCACAACAAAAGTCAAACAAATATTAACAAAGCTGATGTGGCAGTTCATTTGGCAAAAGGTAAGACTAATAAGAAACATCAAATATCCAGGCAGCGATTAACGATGCTGAATAATCATCAAAGAACTACTAATTAAATATTGTGAAATTAAAGGAATGGGTAACAAATGGTAAAAGATATGTCTCCTCAATTATAAAATATCACGATCTTTAGAAATGCAAGACATATAAGAGAACGATTTTTGGAAGGAAAAGAGGATCATCGAATCATAAATCATTATATGCACATGGAATCAAATCAGTTCATTATTAGATCTGAACTCAATGGAAGATATCAAGAAGGGAAACATCTAAAAGATCAACATAGAACGAGAAAATATAAGATAGAATACTCTTGAGATGGAAGAGAAGGAAAAATAAGAGAATCATATTTTTTACTAGCAAGCTCTTATGTATCTATACTGAGTATTATATTCTATTAAAGAAAAAGGTTTCCCCAATGATATTAGTATATGTATGTATGTATATATAGAGGACAATAATAAGAAAATCGAAAAACATATATATTTAATGTTTATATAGGATGATGTAAATGAAATCAGAGTTATATATGATAATGGAAATGAACCTAGAACTATATATATATGTATTTTAATGGAAATGAATTCAGAACTACACTTATATGTTTTTTATACATATGTATTATATATACATTATATATATAATAATGAAAATGAGATCAGAATTATATATATATATATATATATATATTAATGGAAATGAGATCAGAATTATATATATGATAATGGAAATTGTTAAGGTTTTAGGATCATTGCAAATGTAATAGCACTCCTGATTGTATGTGTTTTTCAAATGCAACAATCTCTTGCATTTATATTAAGAATGAGCTAAGAAGAGACATGTCCCTTCATGGGACATGTCTATTCATTATTATGTAATTAATATAATTACAATTTTGATTATATATATACATACATATACATATACACATACATATACATATACATATACATATACATAAATGTATACATATACATATATGTATATGTATATATAATATCTCTCGAGTGTTATATTAATTTCTCTAATATTTACATAATAATAATATTTGTATATATATATATATTTTAGTATATATATACATTCCATTTATACTAAATATATATATACATATCTTTACTAGTATTGACTCATAGTGTTTATCCTACTGAAGCTACAAAACATCGATACTCCCTCTTAGCTAGGGAGGATAAATCAATCCAATGTCAACACTTAAGACACTTGACAACATCAATCATATGATGTAAGCAATAAAGGCATCATCCTCAAGATGTAATCAATAGAAACATAGTCTCAATATATGGATTGCCTCCATTGGCAATTCTATCCACAAGTTCTCAGGTGGATTGCCTCCATCGGCGATTCTATCCACAAGTTCTTAGGTGGATTGCCTCCATCGACGATTCTATCCATTTGATATCTTGAGTATTGGCCTATCAGAATGTCAACACATGACATTCATCAAATACTCTGAGTATTGGCCTATCAGAACATCAACATATGATATGCACGAAGTACTCAATAAGGTACTAGCTTGCAGAATATCAACACATGATATTCACCAAATACCTATCATATATCTATACAAACAACTCGTAAACCGTCAATTTAATGGCATCTAACACTTAGTTGTTGATTTACAAGATATATCTATACAAACAACTCATAGACCGTCAATTTAATGACATTGAACACTTAGTTGTTGATTTAATCCATCATGATCTGTTTCAACATTATAAATAATATATATCTTGATTTAAGTTATCGTAAGATCGTCACCTTCCAATAACTTCTGCAAATACAAGTGATAATCATTTGGAAGTCGTCACTTCCTCATGATTTAGGTAGGGCCCAAAAGGCATTCATGATTCCTAGTCCTTTGACTATTATAGATTCTTGATCACTGGAAAATCCATCTTAGTATGGACTACTCCCTCTGAATCAATACGACCAAGATTATCAAAAGTTGATTTAATCGTATCCTTTATGTGCTCCCTCTGAAGCTCAAGTTCTTGTATCAACCTCTTGTCCTCTTTTGAAATGTTAGACTCCCTTTGCATCTAGTCTCAATTATCAATTCGTTTGTAAGCATTAAGTTCTTTCATCCTTGAATGCAATTTTCTTGTGCTTCCGTTCTGAAGGTATGTCAGAGAGTACAAATAGCTCACTAAACTATCTCGACCAAAAATACCAATGATAGAAGCATACAAGATTTTACTAACCAATAGTATAGCTTGAATTACAAACTTCAAAAATTATGTGCATTAATAAAACACGGAATACTTATCTTTTATAAATTTCAAGTATTTCATTCTATAAGGTTAGCCCATATAGAAAATATCATGCAAATTCACAGAATGATGTCACCTTTCTCAAACATTACCAGAATTCTTCACATGACCTGTCTTGAATATCCAAAGGTTCTGTACACTATGACAACCTTCAATCTTATTAGATCTCCCTTCAAGCGGTTAGGCTTTTAAAGAAGGAACCTCGCTCTTTTACAAATTTCGCATAGACCCGTACACACTCGGTCATAACTTTTGAACCCGACACTTTCTCACCAATCGCTCCGGTGAGATTCTTTTAAATTTGTTTTTTACCAACATATCCAAAATTTAGCAAAATCCAATGGTGTATTTGTGAGATATGGTCCTCGTACTAAGACTGTATTTTCTGGGACAGTCACATATTCACTATCAACAAACTACTCTCTTACATTTGCAACTTGGCTCTGATACCATGTTAAGGTTTTAGGATCATTGCACTCCTGATTGTATGTGTTTTTCAAATGCAACAATCTCTTGCATTTATATTAAGAATGAGCCAAGAAGAGACATGTCCCTTCATGGGACATGTCTATTCATTATTATGTAATTAATATAATTATAATTATGATTATATATATAGATATACATATGTATATAGATATGTATATATAATATCTCTTCAGTATTATATTAATTTTTCTAATATTTACATAATAATAATATTTGTACATATATATATATATCTATATCTTTACTAGTATTGACTCATAGTGTTTATCCGACTAAAGCTACAAAACATCAACAAAAATGAACCCCCGTCCCTCTCTATCTATCTATATATATAATAATGGAAATGAATTCAGAACTACACACACGCACACATACAAATTTTATATATAATAATTAAATTGAGATCAGAATTATGTTTGTATATAATATACATATCTGAATGATCCATGATTATCTTTAATAGATTTAAGGAGTTTATGATCAGATCATAATTTATATCCTCATTATCTATTTTGGGAATCATCATTATCAAATAAGAGTTTACATCAGCCAGCAAATAAGGTTAAGATTTAGGACATTCTTGGTGAATTTTAAAATTCCTAGAAAGGAATTAAGGCAGAGAGTACATATCTCAAAAGATGGACATTCTTGGTGAATGTTGAAATTCCTAGAGAGGAATTAAGACAGAGATTACATATTTCTAAAGGTCAGTATATACTGATAGAGTTAAGCATAGATGGACTACTTGATGAAAACTCGGCAAGTGGTTGAAAACTCGCAAGTAGTTATGACTTTTACTTACAAAATACGTTCTGAAAACTCCCCAAGTTTTTGGTGAAAAATCGGCGAGTTTGTGTTTAAAATTCGGCCAACTGTGCGTAAAGGTGAAAAATGGCACAAATGAGTTTCATTTCATCATTTCTTGACTTGTATTTTGGTGAGAGGGTGGAACATACTCTTCCAAACACTTGCAAACTGATTTCCATCGATTTGAAGCGGATTTGAGGTGGTTTTTGAAGAAAAATCAGATTCCTAGGTAGGTTTTTTTATTTTCTTTAGATTTTTTTTAAAACATTTTATTTATTTTTTGTTGCATCTAGATGAATAGAAAATCATTCCTAAGTAGTAAAAAATGATTTTGAGTCATTGGAACAAGATTTAACACTATTTTTGACAAGTTTTGTTGAATTTGTCACTACTTTTTTGAAGAATCTATAGTTTAAAAAAAAATCACACTATAATGTTTTTTTAATAATTTTTTTTAATTTTTGAATGATGTCTAAAATTATTTAAACTAATTTAGATAGTTTTCTAAATTGTTTAATTAAAATATTAATTTTGTCTTTTCATTTTGTATGTGTAGGTTAGCAGTTAACCATTGATTCTGATTGGCCACTAGAACCATGCCTATCTGGATATATAGGCACCTATCCTAAAGGTGCTAGAGATAAGACTTGGAGGTATGCCTATGAAGGACTGGACTCTGAGTCGGTGATTTGCATTAGATGTGAAAAATTAATTCATGAAGGCATAAACTGCCTCGAATACCACCTTGTAGGCATCGACAAACATGATGCTAGGAGATGTGCTAAAACCACTAAAGAAATAAAAAGAGACATTAATGCCATACTTCAACTGGGGAAGATAAAAAATTGTAAAGGGAAAGGGCAAAACTAGCAATGAGAGCAACCATAGTTGAATCTAAAGGTGCTTCAGTTAACATTGAAGAAGCAAAACTTTAGGGCATAATGGGCTCTCATTGTGGCACACGTATTTGCAAACTTAGCACCACCTCGGCTACCACTTTTGCTTCCTCTAGTAGAGTACTTGCCGCATCACCATTAGGGACACAACCTATAGGTAGTTATTTTTTGCCCAAGAACACACTTGGATAACAAACATTATTAGAGGCCACTAGATGGAATAAGGTGGCACATGAGAAAACAGATATTGCATGTGTTGATTTTTTGTACTTCAACAAGATCCCATTGAATGTGGCAGATAGTCCTTATTGGCTTAATTTGGTCACTGAAATGACAGTTTTAGGAAGAGGGTACAAGGCTATTAATTCTAACCGGTTATTGAGAGGGGGGATGAATCAGTAAATTCAATTTCTTTTAATCTTTTTCCGTTTCATGTCCTGTTTATATTGAAAATATAAAGAATGGTTAAATAATCATAAACAGAAATCACATGCATAGGCCAACACAAGATATATACATGGAAACCCTCGGTTAGAAGGAAAAAACCATGGTGGGACAAAATGTAATGTCCCCGTTTTAGTTGACATCGTTTTGCGTGCCGGATCAGTCTATCACGAACTCTCATAGACTGTGGTTGTGATGAGAGAGTCATTCTGGCGTTTATTTGGGGATTGGATGGCTTATTATGCTCTTGGAGATATTATTTTATTTATATCTTACTATTACTTTTTATACGGGGCCCACATGTTATAATTTTAAGTTGAGATTGCACTTTTTATTTTATAAAGTTATTTTATTATAAAAGTGCATTATAATAGGATTTTATAATGGATGCTTCTAGAAGTTCTTAGTAACTTCTTAGAAAAGTAAATAAATAGAGGGCTTGGCCTCTCATTTGGACACACTGGATTTGATGTTTCTATTGCATTTTCTCTATGGGCATTTGTGGCACCATCTAGGTCTGCAAATATTTAGCATAATCCTTGAGAACGATACCTCTCAAGAGATTGCATAACTAAGGAGGTGAAAGATCTTCTGAAGGGTTGCACATTGGAAGTGGTATTCAGCCATTTCATGTTGAGCTTCATTGGTGTATTCAGACTTGGATTGAGGGTTTGCATTTTTCAGTGGTTTAGGGGTTGATTTTCCATCCATCATCAGGAGAATTACATTGCTATTACTTGGAGATCATTTCAGTGTGTTTTTGAGGCCATTCCAGGAGGGTTCGATTTTTAGGCTGAACCCATATTTTTGCTTGTATCTCCTAATTGGCTCGGAGATTTATTTTTGTTTTTTGGGAAGACATTTCCAAGGGCTGTGCGATTCTTTTCATGCCATTTTCGGCACCTTCCCCCTTGGCATTAATTTTCTGCAGCATCCATACCGTACGGCCTGTACCTGCAGAACAGTACGACAGGGATTTGGTAGCAGCCACGTGGGCCCAGCAGTATCATTGGATCGTTCTCAGTCAGTCAGCAGTGTTGCCTAACCAGGTTCCTTTGTTTCAGTTGCATTTGATAGTAAAATTCATAGTTGCACTCATCCAGTAAGGGTTTGATATTTTCAGTTATGTATGTACTTCCTTTCAGCATATAACACCATTCTTATCCATTGTAAAAAGGAGTACAACTGCATTTTATATATCTATTTACATCCGCATATTAGTAGTTCGAAATGTGCCATGTTGTAATGCTTTGAAGCTGTAAATTGCATATCTCTTGTAAGAACATTTTGATTATCATTGAATCATCATACATTGGCATCATTTTTACTTCAGCATTTGAGTGGATTTGTTGCACAACAATTATCTCTATTCAGTCTTTACTTTCAGCAGTATAGTCAGATTGCATGCCAAGTGTTTGATGAAATTCCATAAGTACAAAATCAGAGATTTTAGTGATCCTATTAGTAAGGGTCATTACACAAAACCCCTGAAATAAAGCTGTACGGTTAAAGGCTTACAAAGCATTGGTTAGAATGCTACCCGGTAAAGGGATTTAACAGAGATCAGTTAAGATCTTGACTCTGAAAGGAGTCGCCCATTCAAAGGACTTAAAAACACCAATAAAGATGTCACCCGGTAAAGAGATTTATACAACAGAACCTGTTAGAGTTCACCATGGTAAAGGGATTTATGTGTGCTTCACACAATAAAAGAAATGATCTTCTTTGACACTTTATCTCTCGATTAGATCATACCTGTTCTCTCCTTGCTTTGCTTGGTTGTTGAATCTTTCTCTCTTTCACTCTAGGTGACTGTATCCCTTGTTAGAAGACTCTGCTCTTCTGCTCTGGTCTCTCTCTGCATTCTTGATTGTCAACAACACTTCTAATGCATGAAGACCTGTATATATGACTATCTTCACTTTACCACACTAAACGGTGGCGCTAAGCTTTAACTCATCCAAAACATTGCTGTTTTGGAAAGCGATTCAAAAATCTCGCATGCAGAACTCTTAATCAAAAAACTCGCAAACTGATGTTCTGTTCACCTCGAAACGCTCGCAGGAAAAACTAACTCCAGTTCTTCTAAAAAACGCTCTGCAAAATCCAGATTAGATTATAAAGCATAGACTGGTAAATCTGCAATATGAAAGCAAACCAGTGTGCAACCTGTTGAGTCATCTGCCTCCTGTGGTGTTCTTCTAGACCGGTTGGACAAGACTGAACCGGTATAGACATGACCGGTTTAGGTACACTGTTTACCTAGGAAATCTACCAGTTCACCACCGTTGCTCTAATCTTGAGTACCGGTGTGTTTGGTGTTTGCTAATGGCGACAACTAAGCTTTATGCCAACAATCTTCCCCTTTGGCATTGGTGGCAAAATATATCATAACACATATACTCCTTGTTGAGTATCATCCTATCAATTGATACTTCCCCTGTCAATTGGTGTATATATTGCCATTTCCCTATTTGTCTAGTCTCTTCTCTTCTGTCCATACTGGGCAGACTCTTCCAGTATCTTCCCCTTGCTCTTCCAACAGTAATCTTCCCGTATTTGCCTCCAAGGGACAAACGGTGTTAAAAATCTTATAACTAAAGCTTGTTGAAGATATTCGCGTAGATCTTCCTGCCGGAAACTAGGAAAGGTTTCCATGCAACTCTGACTTGATCTAGGTTATACTTCATTCCTTGGAGAGAGACAATTAGGTTCTTGTAAAGAGCCTGCCTGGCTCTCTTCCTTAATTGATAAATTTCTTCTCAAGAAATATAGATTCCTCACATCACTTTTTGAATTTTCAAAATATATATGTTTTTGTGATTTTCACCATTGAATTAAAATAATGAACCAATTATAGAAAAATCTGAAAGGAATTGGAAATTAAGTAAATAACATCAACCGAATCTAATTTAAAACGTTCATTAAAATTTTGGCACCTTTATAAGTGATATGGCTGCTGTAGATGTAATTAGGCTCTAAAAAGGAAAACGCTAGCATTAAACACAACTCCTCAAGCCGCTAAGTCCTTATCATTGAGCGGTATTGGCTGTATGATAAATGGTTCAACCTCCTTTGTATTAAACACCAACCACTATCAATTTCGAATTCAACCAAACACGAAGCACTTAGCCGTGTATGACCCTGATAGAAGATGTACGGCTGTTGATGAATTCCGTACGGCACAACAGTATTCACAACTTCAATTCGAACTAATTTAATGATCAACCCTGACAATTCATTGGCATTTCCACCAAATCAAAGTGTCAGACCTTGTGAAAGAAACGTTTGAGCAAGGACAAATCTCAAAACCCTTGTGCACACAATTTCGTACTTCTCCAAAATATAATAATCAATAACCTGACTGAAATCGATAATCCTTGGCCTTTTTATGCATTTCCAAGAAGTCTTCTTCAACACACCAAAACTCAGCTTCAAAGACACGTTTTTCACTTAAGTATTGTCAAGCATGATGAACATATTGTCATTGATGTCAAAATCAGAAGCATATGTAATATTCAACAAGACAAAAGAAAGAGCAAAGAATGTCCAATGTGCTTTAGAGTACACAACCTTACGAAGTGTTACAGAGGATACTGAAGTGTGGTATGATCTAGATCCAATAAGCACTATCATAGAGGAGGATGTTGACTTTGTCAAATCATATTATGAAATGCCAGATGAGGATATTGCACCTGAAAAATATCCATGGTTGCTGCGTATTGAATTGAATGGGGAGATTGATGAAAATTGTCATTGATGTCAAAAGATTGATATTCCTTGATAAGATTGTATACATACCCAACATTGACAAATATGAATGTTACAGCACATGTATAACACAGCATATGATATAATAAACAGCAATGCGAAAATGATATAAACAGCATATGATATAACACGGTATATATTAAAAATGTCTTCATCAACAGCAGAAACATATTCAGGCATATGTATGAACAGCAGAAACATATTCAGGCATATGTATACGTACAAATATATAACACAATAAACGTATATGCATACAGCATATATTGATGTGAATAGATACGTATCAGATATATATTAATACATATCAGTGGTTGGTGTATAAAGGTCTTAGACCAGGACTAATACATATTATAATCTACAGCGGTTACAATAACGACTGTATATATACTTCAGCGTATTCATATCTGCTACAGCATATTACTAAAGTGTAAGGCAAACAGTGTCAAAGGTTTCAATATTAATCATGTTATACATGGCTATGATGCCGTGATGCCAAAACTTTCAATATTAATCATGTTATATACAGTATATAATGGTATGGAAGGATATCGAAGGATATAATTGGGGGTTTAATAGTTGATATCTACAGCGGCAGTAAATTTTGACTATGCGATACAAGGGTGGATATATTATGCGATACAATGGTGGATGTTATTATAAGTTTATGTAGAGGTTAATAAAGCAGACTTATATTGTCGAAAGTTAAGACAATATCATTAAAGATATATGAACAGCAGCGTCTTTATTATGTTTTGATATACAGCAGTCGATAAGGTATTTATCATAGGTTCATTGATTAAAGTCAATAATATTAACTTTAATAAGATTAGTAATATGATAAAAAAAGGGATATTAACTTTTTAGGTTAATAATGTTTCAAATGAAAAGACACCTTTTCATGTATAAAGGGTCATATCTTTTAAGAGACACATTGTTTCATTTGAAGAAATGAATATATAAATATTGAAACTATCATTTTGAAAAAGTGTGTGAAGCAGTTAGAAAAAGAAAGGGAAGAATAGAAGAAGACTTAAAAGGCAGATTATATGATTTTGAGAAAATGAAGATTTTGATAAATAATCAGAATAAATCTGATATATATATATATATATATATATATATATATATATAAAATGAGGTGTCAATAATGATATATTTTAAATATTAAATAAAGGTTGACTTATGAAAATAAGAAGTGTCTGCGGAAATTAAAATGTCCATCATCAGTTGAAGAAAGCAACATTGCCAAGGTGGAAGAAAATTTGTATACAGTGAGTTGGTGCTCAGAATCCAGACAAGGGGAGTTGGTGCTCAGAATCCGGACAGGGGGAGTTGGTGCTTCCAGTAGGTCGGTGCCTGCGAAGTGTGGGAGTTGGTGCTTTCAGTGAGTTGGTGCTCATCAACATAGGGGTTGGAGCCTCTAGTAGGTTGGTGCCTACAAAACATTGTAAAAGAACAATATTATATATAAAAGCAAATTATTTTGTGGTTTTCTCCCATATTGGGTTTCCACGTAAATATTGTGTTCATGTGCGTAATTGTTTATTTGAGTAATTGAAGTTATCTTTGAATAAAAGCATTTAAATTTAAAAAGGTTATTATACTGATTCACCCCCCCCCTCTTAGTATAATCGTGTGCTCTTCAATTGGTATCAGAGCGGGTTCCTTCTATATAGCCTAATCGCTTGAAGGTAGATCTAGAGAGAACAAATGGCTGAAAGTTTTCAAAACAAGGCACCAAACTTTGATGGGACAAATTATGCATTTTGGAGTATAAAGATGGAAGCATATTTAAATGCTATTGGATTCGATGTTTGGCAATCAGTACTAGATGGTTATACAATACCAGCAAACCCAGCAACAGATGTAGCCGGAAAGAAGAAAAGTGAGAATAATGCCAAAGCAAAACATGCTATTTTATGTAATCTAGCCGATTCAGAGTTTACAAAAGTTATGCATTGTAAATTTGCAAAAGATATATGGAATAAGTTGAAAAATATATATGAAGGGACCGACAATGTAAAGAAGGCCAAACTTCAAACTCACCGAAGCACATTCGAAAGCCTGAAAATGAAGGAAGATGAAGACATAGCCTCATTTCTCTCTCATGTTGATGAAGTAGTCAATACAATAAAAGCCCTTGGTGAAGAAGTAGAAGAACAGCTTGTGGTTGAAAAGATCTTGAGATCTCTACCCATTAGATTCGATTATAAATTGTCAGCAATCGAAGAGGGAAAAGATCTAGATAGTCTTACTAAAGATGAGTTACATGGAATTCTTACCGCTTATGAAATGAGGATTGGAGACAAGGAACCTAAGAAGGAAATATCCTTTAAAGTTTCTAAAAATAGTAAGAGCAAGAAACAAATCTCAAGTGATAGTTCAAGCAGTGACACTGATGAAGCTGAAACTCATTTCTTGAGAAAGCTGAAAAGGGGAAGTGGAAAATATAAGGGGAAATTCCCTTTCAAATGCTTTAATTGTGGAAAGATAGGACACTATGCCTCAAAATGTCCTAAAATTGATGATGACTCAAGTGAAGATGAAAAGCAAGCACACACAAAAGAAAAATGGAAGAATAACAATAAGTTTATTAAAAAGAAGAAATATCAAAACAAAAATAAAAGGAGTCTTTATTCCAAAAAGGACAGCTCTTCAGATGAAAGCAGCAAGGATCGCTCAAGTGATGAGGAGGATGAAATTCTATTTTTGGCTGAAGCAAACACATGTGATAGTTATGAAGAAGAAGAAGACGAATCATGTAATGAGGAAGAGAATATTGATCTCCAAGAAGAACTTCATTATGCATACAAACAAAATGAAAGACTGAAAAGAAAATTAGTAAAACTCAAAGAAGCTATGGAGAATTTGGAAGCAGCAAAGAAATCAGAACAAACAATTGAAGATCTAAAGATCCAGTTAAAAGAAGCTAAACAAGCTGAAACTGAGTTAAAACAAGAAATTGAAAAGTTAAAAAGGGAGTTAAAGGAATGCACCATTAACAGTCTCAAATTTGAAAAGAGTTCTGAAATCCTAAGTGATATCATTGATAGCCAAAGGCCTTCTTTCAGCAAAACAGGGGTTGGTTATGAAGGTAACTCAAACATTAACAATGCATTCAAAGGCTTCATAAAAGAAGGAAACAAGACAGTCATAAATGAACCATCAAAAGAAGACAAGCTTAAAAAGAAGAACTACAAGAAGAATGAAGAAAATGATGTTCATAAACCTAGTCATAAATTTCATGGATATTGCTACTCTTGCAATTGTTTTGGTCATAAAGCACTTGAATGTAGAATACCTAGACAAAATATGAATGAATGGAAAAGGCCATATTATAGACAGCATTTTTCTTACGTATTCAATGGATATTGCTACTCTTGTTACAAATTTGGTCATAAAGCTCTAAACTGCAGAAGCAAAGTGAAGAATATCCAAAATTTCAGAACTCAAAATCCTTTTACCCCATTGGTTAATTTTGATATTCTATGTTCAAAGTGTAACAATTTTGGACATGTAGCCCACAAATGTAGAACAATCTTTCCTACAGAACAAGCAAATAAAGTAGATCTTCCTAAAAAGATGGTTTGGAGAAAGAAAGAAAAGTTGCTATAGCTTTACATGCTCAAAAAACAGCAGATGTGTGGAGTGGACTAAGAGAAAACTTACTTAGCATTGTGATCAAAGGCATAATATATCACTTCTAAAGGTTGTAAAATTAAAGAGGATGAAAGATTAATAGCTAATGCTTTGTATATTTTACAAATGAAGAAAAATGTTTCCTTGTGCAAGAAGATGAAAATCAGCTATGGCACAAAGGATTGAGGTACTTACATTGTCAAAATCAGAGTGGCGCAGCGGAAGCATGTGTTCAGGGGGAGCTAGTCTCTAGCCTTGGAGACCCTTTGCCATTGATGTCAAAGGGGGAGAGATTGAAGATAAAGGGAGCAGCGAACTAAGGGGGAGCCTTGCACAATTATATATTTGAGAAGTTGCTATCAATGACAAAGGGGGAGATTGATGAACATATTGTCATTGATGTCAAAATCAGAAGCATATGTAAGATTCAACAAGACAAAAGAAAGAGCAAAGAATGTCCAATGTGCTTTAGAGTACACAACCTTACGAAGTGTTACAGAGGATACTGAAGTGTGGTATGATCCAGATCCAATAAGCACTATCATAGAGGAGGATGTTGACTTTGTCAAATCATATTATGAAATGCCAGATGAGGATATTGCACCTGAAAAATATCCATGGTTGCTGCGTATTGAATTGAATGGGGAGATTGATGAAAATTGTCATTGATGTCAAAAGATTGATATTCCTTGATGACATGGAGATTATACATACCCAGCATTGACAAATATGAATGTTATAGCACATGTATAACACAACATATGATATAACAAACAGCAATGCGAAAATGATATAAATAGCATATGATATAACACAATATATATTAAAAATGTCTTCATCAACAGCAGAAACATATTCAGGCATATGTATGAACAACAAAAACATATTCAGGCATATGTATACGTACAAATATATAACAGCATAAACGTATATGCATATAGCATATATTGATGTGAACAGATACATATCAGATATATATTAATACATATCAGTGGTTGGTGTATAAAGGTCTTAGACCAGGACTAATACATATTATAATCTACAGCAGTTACAATAACAACTGTATATATACTTCAGCGTATTCATATCTGCTACAGCATATTACTAAAGTGTAAGGCAAACAGTGTCGAAGGTTTCAATATTAATCATGTTATACATGGCTATGATGCCGTGATACCAAAACTTTCAATATTAATCATGTTATATACAGCATATAATGGTATCGAAGGATATATTGGCGGTTTAATAGTTGATATCTACAGCAGCAGTAAACTTTGACTATGCGATACAAGGGTGGATATATTATGTGATACAATGGTGGATGTTATTATAAGTTTATGCAGAGGTTAATAAAGCAGACTTATATTGTCGAAAGTTAAGACAATATCATTAAAGATATATGAACAGCAGCGTCTTTATTATGTTTTGATGTACAACAGTCGATAAGGTATTTATCATAGGTTCATTGATTAAAGTTAATAATATTAACTTTAATAAGATTAGTAATATGATAAAAAAAGGGATATTAACTTTTTAGGTTAATAATGTTTCAAATGAAAAGACACCTTTTCATGTATAAAGGGTCATATCTTTTAAGAGACACATTGTTTCATTTGAAGAAATGAATATATAAATATTGAAACTATCATTTTGAAAAAGTGTGTGAAGCAGTTAGAAAAAGAAAGGGAAGAATAGAAGAAGACTTAAAAGGTAGATTATATGATTTTGAGAAAATGAAGATTTTGATAAATAATCAGAATAAATCTGATATATATATATATATATATAAAATGAGGTGTCAATAATGATATATTTTAAATATTAAATAAAGGTTGACTTATGAAAAGAAGAAGTGTCTGCGGAAATTAAAATGTCCATCATCAGTTGAAGAAAGCAACATTGCCAAGGTGGAAGAAAATTTGTATACAGTGAGTTGGTGCTCAGAATCCGGACAAGGGGAGTTGGTGCTCAGAATCCGGACAGGGGGAGTTGGTGCTTCCAGTAGGTCGGTGCCTGCGAAGTGTGGGAGTTGGTGCTTTCAGTGAGTCGGTGCTCATAAACATAGGGGTTGGAGCCTCTAGTAGGTTGGTGCCTACAAAACATTGTAAAAGAACAATATTATATATAAAAGCAAATTATTTTGTGGTTTTCTCCCATATTGGGTTTCCACGTAAATATTGTGTTCATGTGCATAATCGTTTATTTGAGTAATTGAAGTTATCTTTGAATAAAAGCATTTAAATTTAAAAAGGTTATTATACTGATTCACCCCCCCCTCTCAGTATAATCGTGTGCTCTTCAGGGATTGCATTGATGAACTGAGAACAACAAGTACAAGCACCTGCTAAATTGGGGACATCACAGTCCTCCCTCACCAAGATTGCTTGTCCTCAAGCAATCACAACCCAAGATGCTGTAAAATATCCTTTGACTCCCAAGTAGTATCCTCATCTGGTAAACCATGCCACTTAACCAAGAACTCTCGGATAACTCGTCTGCGCAGATGTCTTTCACTGATATCCAAAATGGCCTCAGGAACTAATTCCAACTTCCCCTCATCATCCAATGGAGGTAAAGCAAAGGAAGGAATAACATGCCTTCCCAATGCTTTCTTCAGACGAGACACGTGAAACACATTGTGCACCTTACTATCATCAGGTAAATCTAGCTCATTAGCAACCTCGCCAACCCGCCTGACCACATAGAAGAGACCATAATACCGAGGTTTGGCATTTCAGCTCCACTCCTCCGAATAGAAGACTGCTTGTAAGGTTGCAGCATCAAATACGCCATGTCTCCAACCTCAAAAGAACGAGCCACTCTCTGATCAGCATACCGCTTTTGCTGATTCTGAGCTCGCTGTATATTCTCACACAGAGTACCCAAGACATCCTGACTATCCTGTAGCAAGTCCCCTGCACTAGGTACTTTGCTATCGCTGATCACCAAATCAAAAAAACTGGGAGGATCATACCCATACAAAGCTCGGAAAGGTGTCATACGAATGGACATATGATGAGTAGAATTATAACAGTACTCACATAAATAAATCCACCTCACCCATGCACTTTGCTGGGTAGAAACATAGTTGCAAAGATAACCTTCCACCCATTTATTAACAATCTTTGTCTGACCGCCGGTTTGCGGGTGGTAGCTAGTACTAGGAGTCAGTTCTATACCACATAACCTAAATAACTCCTACCAAAAGTGACTCATAAATCGGCTATCCCGGTCACTCACAATACTCTGCGGTAACCCATGCAATCTAAAAATCTTCTTGAAAAACAACTTTGCCACCTGTGTTGCTGAAAAAGTAGTAGTAATCAGAAAGAAGTGAGAAAATTTTGTGAGCCGATCCACTACCACATGAATGCAATCTCTACCTTGGACCTTAGGCAGGCCCACAATGAAGTCCATAGAGATACATTCCCACTTCCGTTCAGGCATAGGAAGTGGCTGTAGTAAACCCGTGGGATATGTATGTTCCTTCTTGTTCTGTTGACAAACAAGACATTCTCTGACATAACTTTGAACATCATGTTTGAGTCGCCTCCATGTAAAACGCTCACACACCTGCCTATAGGTTTTAAAGAAACCCGGGTGTCCGGCTAAGGGAGAATCATGAAAGGCCCTTAGCACCAACCGTATAACACTCGATCCGGACACCAACAAAATCCTCCCCTTGTAAATGATAAACTCATTTACAAGAGCATACCTGTCATCCTGGATGGTCCCATCAAGAAAATCAGTGGCCTACTGATCCTTAGCATAGTCAGCGATAATCAAATGTTTCCAATCCTCAGAAACACACAGGTGTGGTCTCCTAGAGAGAGCATCAGTAACTACGTTTTTCATCCCCTTGATATAAGTGATATCAAAATCATAAGATTGAAGTTTGCTGACCCATTTCTGTTGCCGCTCATTCAAATCATGCTGCCCTAGGAAATATTTCAGACTGTCATGATCGGTTTTGATACAGAATTTGCTGCCAACCAAATTCTGTCTGAACTTAGCCAAAGCATGCATAATGGCTAACATTTCCTTATCATAAACATTGAAAGCCCTCTTAGGACCCGTGAGCTTCCTACTCTCATACACAATAGGATGACGGTCTACTGCACCAATGCCCTCACTCGATGCATCACAATGCAAATTAAAAGGTTTGGAGAAATCTAGCATAGCCAAAACCAGGCAAGAAGTCATAATCAATTTGAACTTCTCAAAACATTCCTGAGCTTGAGGAGTCCACTGGAAAGCACCCTTACAAGTCAGATCAGTAAGGGGAGCTGCATGCCGAGAAAATCCAGCAAGAAATCTACGGTAAAAGGCACATACCAATAAACCCTCTGAGTTGAGTCAAACTCTCTGGAACTGGCCAATCAAGAATAGCACGAACCTTATCCGGGTCCATACGAATTCCCTCTACGCTAATAATATGATAATAATTTACCGGTTACTGAGAGGGGAGGGGTGAATCAGTAAAACTAATCTTCTCTTATTTAAAACTAGCAAACAAATCTTCGAATAAAGAACGGAAAGTTAATTAACCATTTACTAGCATAAGCAGAACCACTAAGATGAACACAGATGTTTATACGTGAAAACCCTCGGTTAGAAGAAAAAAACCATGGTGAGACAGAGCTCACAACTTCACTACTGTAGAATGAAGGTGCCTTGTTAGGAGCTTACAAAGCACTGATCATAGTGCTACCCGGTTAAGGGATTTTACAGAGATCGGTTAAGATCTGAACCCTATTAAAGGTTGCCTGGTTATAGAACTTTGAACATCACCAAAGATGTTACCCTGTTAGGGGATTTTTACAACGAACCGATTAGGTCCACCCTAATATAGGGATTTGAATATACTTTACCTATTGATAAAAGTAATGATGTATTATGACACTGAATGTCTGATTAGATCGTAACTTTTCTTTTGTTTGCCTCGCTGCTGATCTCTGCTACCTTTGTGCAGCTTTTCTCAGAAGATGTCTCTCTTTTGCTCTATGCAATCATCTATATTCAACAACACCTTTCTTGCATCCTATGACCTCTATTTATACAAGAGTTCACTGTAATGAAACTCTTAACTCACAGAACCCTCAGGCCACAAACTCCGCAATGAATCATGCAATCAACAACAGAACGCGAGTAACGATCCGGAGTTCACCATGTAATACTGCCGCAAGGATAAAGCTAACTCTTGTTAAAAAGCTAACTCCCATATAGTCCGGCTTCTAACTCAAATTGATCCTCTTAATCTGGCGCGGATCTTTAGCTTGGTCTTAGATCGAGACCGGTGCATCTTGTATTTGGTTCAACTTATACATATACTTAGAAACCGGTGTGTGCACTTATTTTCATAAACCGGTGCATATGCTTATCGTCTCTTTATCTATCGGTGCATATTCTTATGTTGCTCTGCGACCGGTGTCAAATGTTGTGAATGTCCGATGACTACTTACCGATACAATACACTAATGACAACTCAAACTCTCAATAATCTTCCCCTTTGTCATTAGTGGCAAAACTTTTACAGTAATTTCACATTACCATGTATCGGTGGAACAACACTTCCCCTGTTCTGAGCATTACTATAAGCATTGATGCTATGCTTACTCTTCTTCCCCTTTTTGCCTCTACAAGACAAAGGGTAACATTTTTCATCACATTTGAAGCTTTGTGAATATATCCTTATATAGTGTCTTGGCTGGATGAAGAAATTGGGGCCATTGACCGGTTATATATTTTGAATTCTTTTGGGCTGCAGTTAGATAAATAATGATATTCTCCATGTCTTCCACAGTTTTGTATGCTGGTTCATTGATGATAGCGTCTGTAGAGGATGCAGTTGAATTCATGATGTCAAATGTTGGTGCCAAGAACATTTGAAAGCCAATAATATCTTGAATCCTCTTGTTTTTCTCTTCAGCAATTTTCCTCTGTGCAAGAGTTAGACTGGACATTTGTTTGCTCTAGGTTGTTGCAGTGTTGTTCTTTATATCAAATTGAGAGGTTAATGCTTTGATTTCTTCTGTTATCTCTACAGACTTCTCTGACAAATCTTGCAAAAATGCTTCGAAATTTGATGTTCTACTCATCAAGTTTCCTGCCTCTTGAAGCTGCTGTTGGAGGATTCTCAAGTTGGTTGTCACATTTAATTTGATATCATCAACCTATTTGTGGAGTATTTCTACTCTTTTCTTTTCGTAGTGGTCGACTGCCATTATTTCTGGATCTGTTAGATCCTCACCTATTGAGTGTGTCAACACTTCAGGCTGATCTATGACCGGTTCATCTTCATCTATGTCTGTGTCGGGAACAAAATTGTACAGAATGTTCTTTACATTGGTCAGGACCATATCCTGTTTTCTTTTGGTCAGTTCTTTTAGTTGCTTTGTTGACATCTTACTGATATCTATCACTGTATCACTACTCCTGCTTCTTTTTACTTCCTTCCCCTTGGCAAATGGTAGTTTCCTTTTTGAAGATGAGCTTGGAATGTCTCCGTGTTCTTGCTAGCCTTGCTCTTGCTCCGGTCTTAGTTGCTCTGTGTGGATAGGGATCTCTTCTTCTTGCCCTTGATTGTCTTCCATTACTTGATGAGCTCTGCTTTCTGGTTGGACTTCTTCCGGTGGCTTACTACCTTCAATATTTTGTTGTTGTTCTCCTAGTGGGTCTTCTTTTTGCTGCTGCTCCTCAGCTGTATGGAGTTCCCCTAAGGGTATATCAATTTCTGCTTCTTGTCCAACATTTGGTTGTTCATTAGTTAGGAGCTCCTCTGTTTGAACTTTTTCCTCTTTGGCAGAAGATCCGTCTCCATCGATGTGTCCCTCCTTTGGTGTTTGCGCTGGTCTGTTTTGATCCTAAGGACCATATGTCTCCAATGCCTTGAAGTCATAATTGTTCCAGTAGTCTAGAGTTTCTTTGTAGACTTTATTCTCATATCCATTCAATATTGCTGTGATTCTTTCTAATGTTTTTAGGTTCATGGATGCTTCTTCTAGTAGAAGCTTTATTTTTTCTTCACTAAATCCAGGCCAGACCTTAAGTAGTGTGTCCTTGGTGATTCCGGTGTTCATGCCTAGGCCGGTTTTCCATTTTGCTTGTAGCCTATTGTTTAGTTCCGGTGGGAACTTGGATTTGTAGTCCCGAGGGGTCCTATGATAGTCCATGAAGGTCTCTACGATTCCAACAATCAGCTTTTGTTTGTACTCTTTGTTTAGTACACTGTACCATTTGGCTGCATTGTCCACATTTCCAAAGTCCATAACCTCAGTAATTAAGTCAACAACATGCATAGGTTGATAGTTACCTTTGGTTGGTGAGATGAGAACCGTTGGACTCGTTGCCTATTCTTTGGTTAAATCTACTATTACTGGTGCTTCTTCTCCAAGTACTCCTTTCCCTTTGCCAATGTTAGGCGCCAGTTTAGTTGTTTCTCTTTGTGCTGCTTCTTGTTCTGCTTGTCGTTGGGTCTAAAGAAGTTTGGTCCATAGTGCGACTTCCTCATTATGTACCGTTCCAATTTCTCCAATAAGCATGAGGCCTATCCTTCTTATGGTTGCAAAAGTTTTATGATAAGTTTAGCTTGTTCTGTTGCTTCTTCCAGAGTAAGGTGATCCTGAATCTCTAGAAGAGCCCGTATTCTCTGCTCCTTTTCTCTTTCTTCTGCGGCTTTCCACTAGTTCTCAATATTTTGTAGAAGTTGTTTCGGTAGAGTAGTGTGTAGTTCACCGGGATGAAGATTGAATTTGTGGAGGCAGAATGCTACTGCTTCCTCAATTTTGTCTTTGTCTTCGTCATTGCCCAATTCATATCTTCTTCTTACAGAACCCAAATTCCCAACCCTTTTCATTCCTTCCACAATTTCGTCAATTGTGGGCTTGGCTTGTCTAGGTGGGTTCTCCTTTGATATTTTACCAGTCTTCTTCTTCCTACTCAGAGGAACTGTCTTCAGGGTCTATTTCTTCTTGTTCTTCCTCTTGGATACTAGGTGCCGGTTCTTCTTTCTTCCTTCGGCCTTTGGGCTGATCTGTCGCTGGTTTCTTGGTGTAGACGTCCTTTTGTAGACAATTTTGATCGATGCCCTTTTTGACAGGTTTTGAAGAATTTCAGTGTACGTGCCGAACCGGTTGGCACCAAGATCCAAATTTGCATCACTTACTGCATCAACGTATGCCTTAACAACTTTGGCTGAGATCTCATAACCTAGCTCAGGAGCATATGCATCTCTTGGTTCAACTGCTTGAATAATGCAGTTGTCGGTGGTGACCAGAAAACATACCTCATCCTTGTAATCTTCAACAATTGTTGACGGAACTCTTTCTCTCTCATGCATCTCTAGTTGAAAGGCTTCAAAATGTTTAGTCACAGCATCGCTTAGCCGGAATCCCTGACTATTTGCCATTTCGGTGATTTGATGCATAATTGGCTTATCAGTTCTCCAATTCACTTTTTCGAAACCTAGGAAGAAATCCAAGTAGAAAAAGTATAGACACATCAGAAGGGTTCCATACTTCATGGGTTTCTTCTTCACAACTCCAAGCTTCATATTTTCAAAAATTTGATTTCGAAGCATTGCACAAATGTCATATTGGAGATTTTTGTGCATGATTCGATGCACAACATGAATTGCACCACTTGGTACGCTGTTTAAGTTGCTTGACTGACAGACTTTATATCTGATGACAGCGGACGCGAAGCGTACTCCTTCATCTTCAATGTCGTTTATAGTCATGAGTCGACCGTTGTATTTTGACTTGGTTAGCTTGTTGACGACAGAGTTGGAGATGGTGCGCAGAGTTATCGCTTCCCCTTTGTCACTGTATTCGGTCACTCTGTGGAGATCCTCTTTAGTGATCTCGTGACATGTGCCTCTATTGAGCCAGAACCCTGGTTCGGGAAGACAGCTCAACACTAGTCTAACTTGGTCCTCCCGGAAGATTGTAGGGTAGCACACACCATTTATTAGACCGAAGGATACCAGATTGGCATATTTGTCGAGAAGTTTCCCTTGTCCACATAATGTCACATACTCTGCTTGAATAAAGGTTTCTCGAGTTCTTCCTATCTGGCGTGAATGAATGCTATAATATCCTCGGTCAAGAGGACTCCTTTTGGTATGAAGAGAGCACCAGCCATGTCGTTTTCTCTGTTCTGAATAGGCAAGATGTTGTATGCTGATCTGTTCACTTGATCTCCTTTGATCAACTTCACGGTAGCGGAGGATGAAGCCATTCTTGCTAACCGGTAATTTGTAGATAGTGATTTCTCAGCGATCAAAGCGTGAAGATGATACTCAGCACAAGAATTCGTAAGTTGTAAAGTAGCCAAAGTGAAAACTTATGAGTAATTATCCTTTCTTTTATAGGGTTAGGTTATAATGGTAATTACCAAACGGTAACTATCTATTAAATGGCTACAGTAATAAGTGCCTTACCTACTTTTTCTCTTACCGTTTTGCCAGCCAGTTGATTGTGAACTAGCCTTACCGGTTAGTTTTGTAGACCAAGTGAGTCCGACCTTCACCCGTCATACTGGGAACGGTAGTAGATCTACCGGTTCACACTAAACCCTTATGGTTTAGTTTGCTGAAGAAATATCGCCATCAGCAGATGGTGATCTTTCCTCTGTTTTCTCTTTAGCGGAGATCTTTGATTCTTTTACGAACCAAATCTATTTGACTATTTTCTTAATCTTTTCTTCAGATTTAACCGGTTCCTTCTCCTTACTGGATGACCGGTTTCTGCACTCTTTGGCTTTGTGTCCCACCTTGTTGCAGTGATAGCAGGTTACTTTAGTTGCTTTCCATGTGTTCATCCTTTTTGTGTCAGTTGACTTGTTGCGAGAGCCATTGTAATTGTGTACTCCACAGTTCACACAATTCACTGTACTCAGGCCCTTGTTTATCTTGGTGAGTATCGGTTTTGGGGATCTTAATGCCATTGTCTTGGATTTGCATTTTTGTGCTTTGTGTCCAAATTTATTGCAGGCATAGCAGTACCCTCTGAAGCTTCCCTTGTTGCTGCTAGACACAGATGTTGGTCTGGACGAGCACTCACTGGTCTTGTGGCCCTTTTTACAACAGTTCTTGCAGTAGCTATTGTTGGTTATTACCGGTGCATTCCTACAGTTATCAGTCTTATGACCTGATTTCCCACAGTGTTTGCAAGATGTGTTAGGGAAATTCTTACCTTTTTGCATTAGCGATCTCATCTTATCCTCCTTGATTGCTTTTGCCCTAGAGGGCTAACCATTCTTTTTGGCATTTATATCAGTGAATCCAAGATCGGTCTGATCTTTGTGTCTTCTTTGAGCTTTGAGTTGCTCATCAAGCTTAGTTGAACTTTCATTGTACCTTCTCAGTATTTCATTTGTTTCTTCGCGTTCATTCATCTGCTCCCTTAGTTGATGCAATTCTTGAGACAATCTATTGCATGCTTCATTCCTGTCATGCTAACCTTTTTGCATATGGGCATTTTCTTGGGTGACACTCTGCATGTCTTCTTGAAGTTGTAGAATGATAAGTTCACTTTGCCCCTACGGCCTCCACTGCTCGGTCCCTTGCTTTCTCAGAAGCTGACAGAGACTTGACTACAAAATTTCTTTCGTCTTCAGCTTTTCTCTTTTTCTCGATTAGTTCAATCATCCTCAGGGCATTGTCCTCTTGGTCTCTTTTAAGATTAGAGATCTCATCGGTCAGGATTTGATTCCTTTCCATGAGTTTAGATACTGCCTCCTTAGCTTTGTTAGATCCACTCTGCCCAGAGAGTTCATCAATGGTTTCATTGCTCTCATTCAGTTGTAGCGCTAACTCTTTTCTTTTCGCAAGTGATCTCCTCAATCTGTTTTCCAAAGAGGTGATGATGTCATTGGCTTCCTCAAGCTGCTTTTGATACCGATAAACCTCCATGATCTTTCTCTCCAGCTGTTAGGCTTGGAAGTAGAGAGAACTTAGCTCTGATACCAATTGATAATAATTTATCAATTATTGAGAGGGGAGGGGTGAATCAGTAAAACTAATCTTCTCTTATTTAAAACTAGCAAACAAATCTTGGAATAAAGAACGGAAAGTTAATCAACCATTTACTAGCATAAGCAGAACCACTCAGATGAACACAAATGTTTATACGTGGAAACCCTCGGTTAGAAGGAAAAAACCACGGTGAGACAGAGCTGACAACTTGACTACTGTATAATGAAGGTGCCCTGTTAGGAGCTTACAAAGCACTGATCATAGTGCTACCCAGTTAAGGGATTTTACAGAGATCGGTTAAGATCTGAACCCTATTAAAGGTTTCTTGGTTACAGGACTTTGAACATCACCAAAGATGTTACCCTGTTAGGGGATTTTTACAACGAATCGAGTAGGTCCACCCTAATATAAGGATTTGAATATACTTTTCCTTTTTATAAAAGTAATGATCTATTATGACACTGAATGTTTGATTAGATCGTACCTTTTCTTTTGTTTGCCTGGCTGCTGATCTTTACTACCTCTGTGAAGCTTTTCTCAGAAGATGTCTCTCCTCTGCTCTATGCAATCATCTATACTCAACAACACCTTTCTTGCATCCTATGACCTCTATTTATACAAGAGTTCACCGTAATGAAACTCTTAACTCACAAAACCGTCAGTCCACAAACTCCGCAATGAATCATGCAATCAGCAACAGAACGTGAGTAACGATCTGGAGTTCACCATGTAATACTGCCGTAAGGATAAAGCTAACTCTTGTTAAAAAGCTAACTCCCATATAGTCCCGCTTCTAACTGAAACTGATCCTCTTAATCCGGCGCCGATCTTTAGCTTGGTCTTAGACCGAGACCGGTGCATGTTGTATCTTGTTCAACTTGTACTCAGAAACTGGTGCGTGCACTTCTTTTCATAAACCGGTGCATATGCTTATCGTCTCTTTATGTACCGGTGCATATTCTTATGTTGCTCGGCGACCGGTGTGTTGAAGGCAAGTGTTGTGAATGTCCGATGACTACTTACCGATACAATACACTAATGACAACTCAAACTCTCAACATAATATGCCCCAGATACAATAACTCGGACATGCCCAAAGCACACTTAGACTCCTTAGCAAACATGGAAGCCTCAGCCAAAATACCCAACACGGTGTCCAAATGAATCAGGTGCTCTTCCCACGTCCTGCTATAAACCAAAATATCATAAAAAAAAAAACCAACACAAACTTCCTCAACTGCCTGCAGAAGACCCTGTTCATGGTAGACTGAAATGTTGCCAGAGTGTTAGTCAACCCAAAAGGCATGACCAAAAACTCAAAGTGTCCAGAATGACATTTGAAGGCTGTCTTCTCTATATCTTCTTCCCAAACCTGAATCTGATGATACTCGGATCTCAAATCTATCTTAGAGAAGAAAGTGGCTCCATGCAACCCCTCAATCATCTCATCAATACGAGGAATAGGATACCTGTTCTTAATTGTTTTACGATTCAGCATTCTATAATCAATACACATCCTCATGGTACCATCCTCCTTCTTCACCAATACCACTGATGAGGCAAAAGGGGACTTACTCGTCCTAATGTGACCCATAGAGAGTAGCTCCTGAATAGTCTTCTCTATCTCATCTTTTGAACGCTTGGGATGTCGGTAAGGAGTGATCATAAAGGGCTTAGTACCCTCCTCTAACTCAATAATATAGTCTATGCCCCTGTTTGGTGGTCTGCCATACGGTAAATCACTAAATACTTTGGAGTGTTTAACCCTGAGTTCCTGTATATCAGGATGATAAGTTAGTTTTCCGGACTCCTCAAGTGTGGGTAACAATCTGCACTCTGCTGCCCATTCCACCGCATCATGATCAATAAGACGCTGCATACATCTGAGTGTAATTGTTTTCAAGCTCTCTTCTTTGATGGCTTTGAGAATATGCTCCTTCCCATCCACCTCAAAATTGATTTCCATATCCTTAAGGCTGAGATAAAAAGCCTCAATGGAATGCAACCAGCTCATGCCTAGAACCAATTTTGTCCCACCCATATCAACCACATAAAAATCAGATTTAAATTTATAATTATTTAACTTGAGGGGCAGATTCAGAATCATTTTGTCACACTTAAGAGTGTAACCATTAGCAACCTTGACACTAATTCCTTCAAAGTCTTCAGTCTCCAAACCTCTCCTGGATACTAATTCTGAATCAATAAAGTTATGTGTAGCTCCTATATCCAATAAGGTAATAACCCGCTGCCTTGCTAAGAGCCCACGTAATTTGAAGGATCCCTCCTTCTGCATGCTAGAAAGATAAAACACCTTAAGCTCAGGATCATCAGCAGTTCTCTTTTCTATAGTCATTCCTTCATAATTCCCTTCTTCATTGTCAGTCTGCTGTCTTGAAAAATCAGACATATATTGATCCTTATAAAACCATTCCATAAGCCTATTTCTACCTTTAGGCCTCAATGGACATTCATGTTTCTCATCATAGGGGCCCCTGCAATAAAAACATAACCTTTTTCTTCTCAAATCATTAAGAGTTTCTTGATCTAGAGGTCCTGTCATAGGTCGTTTTGAATCTGGTCCATCTTCTTTCTTTGGAGCAGCACTATTGTCTTGTAAAGAACTAGACGGTTTTGAAGGGAACCGAGTGCGTGGAGCTGAAAACTCTAAGTCCCTTGCCTTTTACATGGCTGCCTGCAAGGAAGAACAGTCAAAAGACTTAACCCATCCTCTGAGAGGTTCAACTAACCCTTCTATAAACATCACATGTCTCCTCTCGGAAATATCATAAACCATTACTGAAACTTTTTGAAACTCATTAATAAAATTCTCCAAGCTACCAGACTGCCTGAGCTGAGCCAAATCACGAAAATATGATTCGGGATCTTTCCTGTCAAATCTCTCAACCAAATTATGCACAAACTCCTGATAAGTTTTTATCTGATCATGTTGTAAAGAAACAAGACCATGATACGACCAGCCATAAGCAACTCCATCTAAATGCAATACAGCAAACCGAACAACGTCCTCTTCAGACAGGACGTAATGTAATATATGTATCCAACTTATGGATCCAGGCCCTGGCTGTCATCTTTCCGCTTCCATCAAAATGAGTCATGGTGAGTTTACTGGTTGCCTGTTTGAGGTCTGTTTGTTTGGGTCTCTGCCTCATATCTGGACCAGGTCTGCCTCTGGAATGCTCTTTTTTTTGAGTCAGGAACCTATCAGAATTCAGATTTCTCTTTATGGCTTCAGGCAATGCATCCCATTCAGCAAAGTGAGCTACCATGTCATCAACAAAAGGAGTTGGTTCAGAATCAACACTAATCGTGTCCTCTTCAGGCCTTAGGAAAGTAGGACACAAAGGCCTATCTTGTGTACCTGTAGGATCAGCTCTGGTCTCCTGTCTATCCACAATCCTAGATCTGTGTGAACCAATTGATGCACTTCTAGCGCCCCTGTCACGATCTCCTGGTATATTCATGCGCTGCAAAGTGTTAGATAATTGTTGCAACACATTTGCAACATGGTGTTGTCCATCTGAAATATTCATGAAAGCATATCTGGGTTCCCTATCCATATCATTAACTCTATTATCTCTGTTACCTGTGTGATCAACTTGCGGACCTTGTTCACTCCCTTCAGGAGGTGGTGAAGCTCTACCCCTGCAGGAATAGTGTATGCCTGGTACAAATCTATCTGCCATAGCTGGGCCCAAAACTTCAGGCTGGCAAGATCAAAGCTTTGATACCACTGTAAAGAGCCTGGTTGGCTCTCTTCCTTAATTGATAAATTTCTTCTCAAGAAATATAGATTCCTCACAACACTTTTTGAATTTTTAAAATATATATGTTTTTGTGATTTTCACCATTGGATTAAAATAATGAACCAATTATCGAAAATTTGAAAGGAATCAGAAATTAAGTAAATAACATCAACCAAATCTAATTTAAAACATTCATTAAAATTTTGGCACCTTTATAAGTGATACGGCTACTGTAGATGTAATCCGGCTATAAAAAGTAAAACGCTAGCATTAGACACGACTCCTCAAGCCGCTAAGTCCTTATCATTGAGCGATATTGGCTGTATGATAAACGGTTCAACGTCCTTCGTATTAAACACCCACCACTATCAATTTCGAATTCAACCAAATACCCAGCACTTAGCCATGTACGGCCCTGACAAACGACGTACGGCTGTTGATGAATTCCGTACGGCACAACAATATTCACAGCAGCAATTCGAACTAATTCAATGATCAACCCCCACACTTCATTGGCATTGCCACCAAATCAAAGTGTCAGACCTTGTGAAAGAAACGTTTCAGCAAGAACAAATCTCGAAACCCTTGTGCACACAATTTCATACTTTTCTAAAATATAATAATCAATAACCTGACTGAAATCGATAATCCTTGGCTGTTTTATGCATTTCCGAGAAGTCTTCTTCAACACACCAAAACTCAGCTTCAAAGACACACTTTTCACTTAAGTATTGTCAAGCACACTCTTTTTAATTAAAACATCTTTAAAACATCATATTTTAATTAAGCCAAGCTTAATTCGATTAAGTATTAGCAAGGTGGTAAAAGAAAGAAGGAACACTGATGAAGACTGTAGACCACATCCAGAGCCCAACTGCCTTACCCGAAATAGAAACCGGGTCCAAACTGACTTACTAAAAATAGTAAGTGTGTCACAGAGATCCCCTAAACATATTGTCAGCTCATAGGGATCGCATTGATGAACTGACAACAAGTACAAGCACCTGCTAAATTGGGGACATCACAGTCCTCTATATCCTAAATTGTCTTATAGTTTTGTTCATTGAGAAGTTTATAACATCATTTGCTGCTTTTTTGCATCAGATCAAAAGTTGGAGCTATGTATAACTGAAATCCAATGAGATCTTGTATTCTCCTCAGATGTCTTTCTCAATGTGAGAGCTAAACTGGTTAGTGTTGGCATTAATAGATGGTAACGGGTAAGCCTGCTATTGGTACATGGCAATTAAGTAGTGTCATTGATTGGCAAAAGAGAAAAGACAAAGGAGATAAAGGAGATGTTTTATCATCTCAATCTAAGGTCCAGAGATCTAAGGAGATCTGTATGGAAAGAGGCTGGTTTTGAGAACTGGTAACACTATGCAAGGAAGGAAAAGACTATATCTACTCATCAAGAGCAACCGGGTGCAACCGTTCACTAAGCAAAGTGCATCATCAACCATGCAACCAAGTAAGGGATTCAACCGAGGACAGGGGTACAATCGGTGTCAACAATGCAACTAAGGAAAAGATACAACCGGTAAGTAAAGGAAGGAGAAGTAACAGGTCAACATTCTTACCTGTTCACGACATGAGGATCTCAACTAATCAAGTGAAGACTTCAGTATGATTTGATGAACCGGGGAAGTCAGAGTCAACTATTTGTTTGAACCATCTCTTTGACCGGGATTTATTCCACTAAATCCGGAAATCATCGAGTTAACTTGATGATCAGTTTGAGGCGCAGTTTAAAGTTTTAAAGCCAAAGTTTGTGGCTTTAAAACAAAGAGTTATCTCTTGTGAAGGAAAGATGTGTGACGCGCATCTATTGTTTTCTTCATAAAGCAGATAAAGCAAGAGCATGCATCAGATGTTTCCTCAGTGAACTAATACTCCACCGAGTGATGTATCCGAAAGGGATCTAAAATTACGTCATGCATAAGAGGCGGAATTAGGGCAAGAACTCTATATATTCTTCAGCCTATTGAGAATATGGGTTGCTTTCATTCTGCCGAAGAAAAGAGTGAACCTGTACACTGAAGAAGCTAGGGTAAACAGAAAATAGAAGAAGAGAGAGAAGAGTGTACAGAGAAGCACGATAGTAAGGGAGAACACACCTGCGGCGACCGGTGATGTTCTCAGTTGAGCACAAACAGAGATCTTATTAGGCTATGCAAAGCCATTTGTAAAATGTCAATGTTTCTATTGTTTTCTAGCAATTACAATAGTTAAATCCCAGTATTTGGGTGGACTCTAACAGGTCCCTTGTATCAAATCCCTTAACCAAGTGACACCTTTCAAGGTGTTCTAAGTTCTCTAACCAGGCAGACACTAACCGACTTTATTGTAACAAATCCGTTAATTGGGTCGCATCTAATAGTGCGTTGTAATCTTTTAACTGGGAAGGCTCCTAACAGGGCGTACTCGAGGAGAGTATAGAATTTGTGAGGTCTCCTCACACCGTGGTTTTCACCCTATTTGGATTTCTATGTGATAAATTTGGTGTCACTGCGTGATTGTTTGCTTGATGTTATTTTATGCTTGAATTTGTTTGGCTTACAGTTATAAGTATACTTCACCATATTTAAAGAGAAAAGTTTTAGAAGTGTTGATTCACCCCTCCCCTCTCAGCACCGGTTGGGACTGTCAATTGGTATTAGAGCCTCGGTTTATTTTTTTTACTGCTTAACTACATAAAAAAAAAGTCAAGATGATGAGAAAGGAAGGACCAAAGTTTTGAAACAAAAACTTTACTTTATGGTGCAGCAGAATGAAGTTGTATATTAAGACCACTGAAGATCAATACTGGAATCATGTAACCATTGATTACATTGAACCCACTGGCACCTTGACACCTGATGAATCGAAGATCAAGACTGAGCACATGGCTGCTATGGATATGATAGCTAGCACATTACCTGATCATGTCAATGCTGAGATTGAACATCTAGAATCTGCTTACAAGATGTGGGCTAAGCTGCAATTGGTATATGGAGGAGACCCAAATGTTGAAAGAGCCAAGGTTGAAAGCCTCAGAGGAAAGTATGATGACATGAGGATGAATGAAGAAGAAGACATTGAGCAATATAGCAACCAGATCTTATAGGTGATCAACTCCATCAAAAGCGCTGGAGGAAAGCTTAGTGAAGAGGAGGTGGTTAGCAAAATACTGAGAACGCTCAGACCTGAGTATGCCATCAAGATCGCTGCTATTCAAGAGCTCAGATCGGTGACCACATATGAAATCACCCCATACTCCCTAATCGGTAAGTTGGCTGCTTTTGAATTAAGTAATTTTTACAATAGCTTACCCATTCAGGAAGCAACATTTAAGTCTTCTATCAATATCTCTTCCACCAAAAAGGGAAGAGAAACTGGTAACTGCTCTACCGGTAAGACTTGTAATCCTGCTGAGAATCTGTTCTCAGAAGAGATGGAGCAAGATGAGTTTGAAGCACTCATTGCTAAGAGATTTCCCGGAGGGAAAGGGAAGTACAAAGGAAAGTTTCCTCTAAAATGCTTCTCTTGCAGTAAGATAGGATATATTGCTGCACGATGTCCGGATAATGATAACAAAGATAAGAGCAACCGGTTCAAGAGTAAAGCAAATGAGTGCTACCTTGCAGAAGGAGTCGCAGACAATGAATCTAAAGACTCTGAGGATCCAGAAATTGCATTTGTTGCAACAAAGGAGGAGAGCCCAGTGGTAAGTGAAATAGCACTTATCTCAAGATCTCATCAGCATGATGATTGGATCATTGATAGCGGAAGCACTCACCACAGCACCGGTGATAAGAACAAGTTTATCAACTTGGAACTCAATGACAGTGGATTATTAACCTTTCGAAATAATGCTCCTTGTGCCATCAAAGGTAAAGGTTCTATTGCACTATGCAATAATGTTGTCTGTGAAGATGTGTACTGGCTTGAAGGACTCAAGTACAATTTAATGAGTGTTGCACAACTGAACAACAAAGGATTCATGTTGGAATTCAGACAAGATTCTTGTATAGTCAAGAATCAGTCTGGAACTAATGTTGCAACTGGTAGACAGAGCAAAGGTAATATGTTCTACCTAGACTCAATAGAAGGAGCTTGTCTAATAGCCTCAATCAAAGGAGAATCAAGTGAAATCTGTCTTATATCCAAAGAAGACAATAGCTGGTTATGGCACAAGAGACTCCGCCACATAAACTTTGACAGTATTGTCAAGATGAGCAAAACGAAATTGGTTAGAGGACTCTCGGAGATTACAAAACCCATTAGAGGCGTTTGTAAAGATTGTCAGCTAGGAAAATTGATAGGAACAAGTTTCAACAGTAAATCCTTCTCTGCTGAAAATGTTCTAGATCTTGTGCAAACGGATTTGTGTGGACCAATGAGAACAAAGAGCTATTACGGAGACCGGTACTTCATGCTCTTTGTAGATGACTTTTCAAGAATGATGTGGACACTCTTTTTAAGAGAGAAATCAAAGGCATTCCACATGTTTAAAATGTACAAGGCTAGAGTGGAGAAGGAGACCGGTAAAAGCTTGAAGTGTCTGAGATCTGACAGAGGAGGGGAATACACTTCTCAAGAATTCATTCGCTACTGTGAGGAACATGCAATAAAGAGACAGCTGTCGGCATCAAGGGCTCCTCAGCAAAATGGAGTTGCAAAAAAAAGAAACAGGACACTGATCGACTGTGCAAGAACCCTATTGATTCAGAAGCATCTTCCTCATCACTTCTGGAGATAAGCCATTAACACTGCTTTCTACACACTGAACCGAGTTCAAGTCAAAAAAAGAACCGGTAAGACCCCTTATGAACTATGGTTCAATCATACTCCCAGTGTAGGTTACCTCAAAATTTTTGGTAGTAAATGTTACATCAAAAGAGATATGTACTCTGGGAAGTTTGATCCCAAGAGCGATGAAGGAACATTTTTAGGTTACTCTACGAAAAGTAAAGCCTACCGGTGTTTGAATAAGAGAACAGGTAAAATAATTGAAAGTATTAATGTAAAAATTGATGAATCTTCAGAACAGATTAAGAAGATCGGTCATAATGATTATGACAGTCTGGAAGGTCAAAATGAAGGAAATGTTTTTGAGTTCAATGAATCAACAACTGAAGATGAAAGAGAACAACATATGAACAAACATCTGGAGCGGGAGACTGTACCTGAAGCTGACAGGCCAACACATGATAGTGAACAAGAAGCTATTCAAAACCATGATGAAGAAATTGCTCAACCATTAGAACCTGACTAGGAACAGCGACCGGTTCTCACAAGGTATGTCACATATCACTCCACTGACAATATAATTGGTGACAAACATGCAAATGTCTTGACCAGGAAAAAGGCCAAAGATAATATCTGTTTGTTTTCCTGTATAGAGCCCAAATCCACCAGGGAAGCTCTAGAGGATGAAAATTGGGTCAAGGCCATGGAGGAAGAAATTGAGCAAATTGAAAAGAATGACACATGGGTGCTTTTGCCGAGACCACAGGACAAGAATGTCATTAGGACAAAGTGGGTCTATAGGAACAAGTTGAATGAAGAAGGGAAAGTCATAAGAAATAAAGCTAGACTGGTCTGCAAAGGGTATGCCCAGGAAGCTGTACTGGACTATGTTAGCATCAAATGATGGTCACTGGTAAGCTCTCTACCGGTCCAAGTATTGTCATTGACTGGCAAAAGAGGATAGAGTTATCTCTATACAGGCTAAAGCTCTAAGAAAATTTACTTCAAGAGAAGCTGGAAAAGAATAATTGTAATTCATTGTAACTGGTCGCTACACTAAGTATCAATAATCGGGCAATACACTCAATTAGGGAAGAGAGTATTCCAGTATCAACCAAGAACTGAACTGCAACCGGTACAGACAAGTATAGCTCCAAACTGCAACCGGTATAAACAAGTACAGCTACAAGCAATATCCAACTACTGTCTATAACACAATCGGAACAATGTAACCGGTAATCCACTCAAAAGGAAGCACACCGAGGACAATGCAACTGGTAAGACAAGAAAGAAACTGTAACAAATCAAAGGGCGGATATATTATAAGACTCCGATTTGAACTGAGGAAGTCATAATCAACTGTCAACTGTCTATTCCAACTAGCTCTTTCTACCGGGATTTATTGCAGAACATTCGGGTGATCTTGAGTTATCTTGGTGATTAGATTGAGGCGCAGGTAAAGGAACTTAAGGCGCGACTGAAGGATTTAGAGCCGAATTTAGTGGCTTTAAATCAAGGTGTTATCTCCTATGAAGGTTGTCTTACACGCAACTGCTGTTTTCTTCATGAAGCGGATAAAGTTAGAGCATGCATCAGATGTTTGCTTAGTGAACCATTACTTCACTGAGTGATGTCATTGTAAGATCTCAGGATTTGGTCATGCATTTGAGGCGCAGTTAGGGTAACAAAACTGTATATATTCTTATGCCTGTTGTGAAGAAGAGTTGCCTTTACTCTGCCGAGAAAAAGAGTGAACCTATATGCTACAAAAGCAGGGGTAAAAGAAAATAGAGAAAGAGAGATAGCAGATTGTGCAAAGCAGCACAACAGTAGATGAGAATACACCTGCGGGAACCGGTGTTGATTCTTAGTTGAGCATAAATAGAGATTTTATCAGGCTAAGCAAAGCCATCTGTAAAGATCACACTTCTATTGTTTTCTAGCAAACTACAATAGACAAATCCTAGTATTTGGGTGGACTCTAACAGGTCCCTTGTATCAAAATCCCTTAACTGGGTGACATCTTTTAATGTGTTTAAAGTCCTTTAACCAGGCAGGTCCTAACAGACCTTATTGTAACAAATCTTTTGACCGGGTCGCTGTAATGACCCTTACTATAAAGGCCACTAAAAACACGGGTATGGTACTAAAGAATTTCGTCAAACAGTTGGCAAGCAATCAAACTATACTGCTGAAGGTGAAGACTGAATATAGGAAATTATTTTGCAATATATGAGTTTGCTGTCCCAAAATTTCAGAATAATAGATAGCAACCAAATACCATCTAAAACACTATCAATGATGTAGGAAATTGCTGAAAACCATATGCCATTCATATATCAACAATTTGCAACAATTGCATACATTTTTTAGTCAATGATATGATCATCAAACCCTAGGATTGCAATATAGATAGACTGAAAATTACAATGCCCTTTCACTTGCAAAATCCTAGCCTTCCTTTGTTACCAATAATGCCAAATGGCAAACAAAGACAAGTACAATGTAAAATAGTAAAGTGCTGAAGCTATATTTTGTACTCAGCTGAAAACATACATTTCTCAGAAAATATGCCAAATGCTAAATGAGAAATGAGGAACCTGATTGTAGATGGCTGCAATAATTTTTCGGACTGCTTTTTTCGGATCTGCTTTTTCGGATTGCTTTTTCGGATCTGCTTTTTCGGACTGTTTTTTCAAATCTGCTTTTTCGGACCTGCTAAAAACGACCGCCTATAATTTCGGCCCTACTAAAAATGCCTTTTGAAATGCTGTTTCAATCACAGACAAACCCTTACATCAAATTCTCAATGAAGTACCAATGAGATGGCTGAGTACCAACTCCAAATTTGCAATCCTTCAGTAGATATTTTACTATCTCAGTTATGCCAATCTAGGGGAGTGATTCGTTCCCAAAGATCGAATAGTATTTGCAGACCACAAGGCTACAAATTGCTTCACAATGAAGAAGTAGAAGAAATCCCAAATCCAAGCATGTAGAAATGAAGCCCCAAGCCCTCTATTTATTCTTTTCCTAGAAACATCCAATTATAATGTACTTTATAATAAAATAACATAATAATAATAAAGTACATTTCTCAACTCAAAATTATAACAATGTAGGCCCAAATGTCTCATAACTGAATGTAGGCCCAACTATGACTGAACGTAGGCTCAAGACTTAACGTAGGTTCTACTACAACTGGATGTAGGCTCAAACTGGATGTAGGCTCACTCTGGATGTAGGCTCCACTACAACTGCATGTAGGCCCAAACTAGATGTAGGCTCTGTCAGCAATATGCAATCAAATGATCAACATAATGACCCTCTCTCCAAACCATTTGCCTACGAGAGTCGATGATAGGCAAATTTGTCATGCCGAATGATGTCAACCAAAATGGGGACATGATAGTCGCATCTAGCAAGTGCGCGTTTATCCTTTAACGGAGAAGGCCCTTAACAGGGCGTACTCTAGGAGAGTACAAAATTTGTGAGGTCTCCTCACACCCTGATTTTTACCCTAACCGCGTTTCCATGTGATAAATCTGGTCACTTTGTGATTGTTTACTTACTGTTATTATTTGTTTAAATCTGTTTGCCTTTTGTGCTATAAGTTTACTTCATTGGATTTAGTGAGAAATAGTTTTTAGAAGTGCTGATTCACCCCTCCCCTCTCAGCATTGGTTGGGACTGTCAATCGGTATCATAGCCAAGTCTTGTTTTCTTTGCTGCTTAACCACACAAAAAAAAAGTCAAGATCATGAGGAAGGAAGGACCAAAATTTTCAAAAGAAAACCTCACCTTATAGTGTAGTAGAATGAAGCTGTATATGAAGACCATCGGTGACCAATACTGGAATCATGTTACCATTGATTACAGTGAGCCCACTGGCACCTTGACACCTGATCAATAAAAGATCAAGACTGACCACACGATAGCTATGGATATTATAGCTAACACGCTACTTGATTATGTTGAACACCTTGAATCTGCCTTCAAGATGTGGGGCAAGCTGCAAACAGTCTATGGATGGGATCCTAATGTTCAAAGAGCCAAGGTCGAAAGCCTCAACGGAAAGTATGACGATATGAGGATGAATGAAGGAGAAGACATCGAGCAATACAACAACCGGATCAAAGAAGTGAGCGATTCCATCAGATGCGCCGGAGGAAAGTTCGGTGAAGAGGAAGTAATCAGCAAGATACTGAGAACTCTCAGACCTCAGTATGCTATTAAGATCTCTGCCATTCAAGAGCTCAGATCAGTGACCAAAGCTCAAGTCACTCTAGACTCCCTTATCGGTAAGCTGACTGCCTTTGAATTAAGTAATTTTGATAATAGCTTATCTATTCAGGAAGCAGCTTTCAAGTTCTCTGCCAATATCTCTTCCACTAAAAAGGGAAGAGAAACTGGTAACTGCTCTACTGGAAAAATTGGCAACCATGCTGAGAATCTGCTCTCAAAAGAGATGGAGCAAGAAGAGTTTGAAGCACTCATTGCAAAAAGATTCCCCAGAGGGAAATGGAAGTACAAGGGAAAGCTCCCTTTGAAATGCTTCTCCTGAAATAAAATAGGTCATATTGCTTCAAGATGTCCTGATAATGAACAAAATTATAAAAGAGACTTGTTCAAGAATAAAGCAAAGGAGTGCTATCTTGCAGAAGGAGTCACAGATAACGAATCTGAAGACTAAGAGGATCCAGAAATTGCATTTGTTGCAATAAAGGAGAGCCTAGTAATAGAAGAAGTTGCACTCATATCAAGATCTCATCAGTCTGATGACTGGATCATTGACAGTGGATGCACTCACCACATGACTGGTGACAAGAGCAAGTTTATCAACCTCGAGCTCAATGACAGCGGATTAGTTACCTTTGCGAACAATGCTCCCAGTGGCATCAAAGGTAAAGGGTCTATTGCTCTCTACAAACTCAAGTACAACTTGATGAGTGTTGCACAATTGAACAACAAAGGATTCCTGCTGGAATTCGGACAAGGTTCCTGTATAGTAAAGAATCAATCCAGAACTCATGTCGCAACCGGTAGACAGAGAAAAGGTAATCTTTTCTATCTTGACTCAATGGACGGAGCCTGTCTCATAGCCTCGTCAAAGAAGAATCAAGCAAAATCTGTCTTATGACCAAAGAAGACAACAATTGGTTATCGCACAGGAGGTTCTGCCACATAAACTTTGACAGTATTGTCAAAGTGAGCGAAAATAAAATGGTAAGAGGACTTCCTGAGATTACAAAGCCCATCAAGGGCGTTTATAAAGATTGTCAGTTGGGAAAGCTAACCGGAACATCCTTCAACAGTAAGTCCTCTGCTGAGAATGTTCTAGATCTGATGCACACTGACCTGTGTGGACCAATGAGAACAAAGAGCTACCATGGAGACCGATACTTTATGCTCTTTGTGGACGACTTCTCCAGAATGACGTGGACACTTTTTGTTAAGGAGAAATCAGAAGCTTTCCACATGTTCAAAATCTACAAAGCTAGCGTGGAAAAAGAGACCGGTAAAAGCTTGAAGTGTCTAAGATCAGACAAAGGAGGTGAATTTACCTCTCAAGAGTTCACTCACTACTGTGAGGAACATAGAATAAAAAGACAGCTATCAGCTCCAAGGACTCCTCAGCAAAATTGAGTAGCACAAAGAAGAAACAAAATGTTGATTGATTGTGCTAGAACATTGCTGATTCAAAAAGATCTGCCTCATCACTTCTGGAGGGAAGCTGTCAGTACTGCAGTCTACACACTCAACCAAGTTCAAGTAAAAAAGGGAACTAGTAAGACTCTTTATGAACTTTGGTTCAAACATACTCTCAGTGTAGGCTACTTCAAAATCTTTGGTAGTAAGTGCTATGTTAAAAGAGATATGTACTCTGGGAAGTTTGATCCCAAGAGCGATGAGGGAACATTCTTGGGCTAGTCTACCAAAAGTAAGGCCTATCGGTGTCTGAACAAAAGAACACGGAAGATAGTTGAAAGCATCAATGTAAAAGTTGATGAATTTTCAGAACCAAAAATAAAGACCGATCATGATGATCATAACAGTCTTTAAGGCCTAAACGAAGGGAATGTCTTTGAGTTCAACAAAGCTATGACTGAAGATGACGGAGAAATACACATGGACAGACATTCGGAGCAAGAGAATGTACCTGAAGCCAACAAGTTGATACAGGAAGGCGAACAAGTTGATGTCAGAGACCTGTTCTTCCAAGGTATGTCACATATCATCCTACTGACAATATAATTGGTGACAAACATAGGAACCTCTTGACTAGGAAGAAGGGCAAAAAGAACATTTGTTTGCTTTCATGTATTGAGCCCAAATCCACCAGAGAAGCCCTGGAAGATGAGAATTGGGTCAAGGCCATGGATGAAGAAATCAAACAAATAGAGAATAATGATACATGGGAACTTGTGCCTAGACCTCAGGACAAAAATTTCATTGAGACAAAATGGGCCTACAGGAACAAACTAAATAAGGACGGTAAAGTCATCAGGAATAAAGCAAGACTGGTTTGCCAAGCATATGCTTAGGAAGCTGGACTAGACTATGGAGAAACTTTTGCACCAATGGCTAGATTGGAAGGGGTAAGAATTCTTCTTGCCTATGCATCTCACAAAAGGTTTAAAGTTTATTAGATGAATGTGAAGTCTGCGTTCCTCAATGGAATACTAGAAGAGGAAGTTTACACTGAGCAACCGGAAGGGTTTACATTTGCTCAAAAGACTGATATGGTCTGCAAATTAAAAAGGGCTCTCTATGGGCTTAAGCAAGCTCCAAGGGCTTGTTATGAAAGGTTGCATTCATACCTTCTGACCATTGGATTCACAAGAACCGGTGACAACAGCAATATGTATCTCAAAACCGGAAAAGATGGAAATCTAATTGCTGAAATCTTTGTTGATGACATCATTTTTGGAGGAGATGACAGGATGACCAAAGCCTTTGCTGAAGAAATGAAGAAAGAATTTGAGATGTCTATGATTGGGCCCATAAAATTCTTTATTGGACTACAGGTCCATTAGTTGAAAGAAGGTATCTTCATCCCTCAGTCCAAGTACATAAAAGAAATTCTTAAGACTTTTGGACTAGAAGAATCCAAACCAGTTGGAACTCCAATGATAACTAATCTCAAGTTATCAAAAGAGGATGATGCCAAAGAAGTAAATGAAACAATGTATCGGTCCATGATAGGAAAATTGTAGTATGCTGTTCACAGCAGACCAGACATTGCTCATGCAGTTGGCATTGTGGCAAGATTCTCAACTAATCCCAAAGAAACACATCTGGTGGCAGTAAAGATAATCTTCAGATATCTAAAAGGTATCGAGGAATATGGCTTTTGGTTTTCACACAAGGGAGGATTCCAAATAAAAGTCTACACTGATGTAGACTGGGCTGGCAACATTGAGGACAGAAAGAGCACAAGCAGTGGTGCATTCTTTCTAGGTGGGAGGATTGTATCGTGGACAAGTAAGAAGCAGAACTGCATATCACAGTCCACTGCTGAAGCTGAATATGTTGCTGTTGCAATCAATTGCACAGAAGTGATTTGGATCAAACAACTGCTGGAAGGTATTCAGGAACAGGTACCTGAACCGATCGCAATTCACTGTGACAGTACTAGTGCCATCAACATATCCAAAAATCCTGTTATGCACTCAAGGACCAAGCACATTGCCATCAAGTATCACTACTTGAGGGAACTAGTACAGGATAAAGAAGTAAGATTGGAGTATGGCCCCACCAAAGAACAGATTGCTGATATATTTACAAAGCCATTACCAATGAGTACTTTTGAGTATCTCAGAGGTAGACTGGGGGTTGTACCCCTCTCAGATCATCAGTAATCATCAATAGGGAGTCATCGGTTCGTTATGATTCAACAGAAGGTTACACCTTATCTTTTATGAACTGATGAAAAGGACTGCTGCTCGCAGGGGGAGTAGAGTAGAGAATGAAAATCTCTCTGATTAGCCTTTTGGCATTATTGTCAAAAAGGGGGAGAGATTAGATTGTGACAATTGACAATCAGCAATCAAACCGATTGGTAAACCGGGGAAATAATGCAAGACTCCAAATGCCTTTTACAGTTTTGCCATCAATGCTAAAGGGGGAGATTGTTAGCATCAAATGATGGTAACCGGTAAGCTCTCTATCGGTCCAAGTATTGTCATTGATTGGCAAAAGAGGATAGAGATTTGTCATCTCTATACAGGCTGAAGCTCTAAGAAAATCTACATCAAGAGAAGTTGGAAAAGAATAACTGTAATTCATTGTAACCGGTCGCTACACTAAGCATTAGTAACTAGGCAATACACTCAATTAGGGAAGAGAGTATTCCAGTATCAACGAAGAATTGAACTGGAATTGGTATAGACAAGTATAGCTCCGAATTGCAACCGGTATAAACAATTACAGCTACAAGCAATATCCAACTACTGTCTATAACACAATCGGAACAATGTAATTGGTAATCCACTCAAAAGGAAGCACACTGAGGACAATGCAACCGGTAAGACAAGAAATAAACTACAACAGATCGAAGGAGGGATATATTATAAGACTCCAGTATGAACTGAATAAGTCATAGTCAATTGTCAATTGTCTGTTCCAACCAGCTCTTTCTACTGGGATTTATTACAGAACATCCGGGTGATCTTGAGTTATCTTGGTGATCAGTTTGAGGCGCAGGTAAAGGAACATGAGGCGCTATTGAAGGATTTCGAGCCGGATTTAGTGGCTTTAAATCAAAGTGTCATCTCCTATGAAGGAAGGTTGCCTGACAAGCAATTGTTATTTTCTTCATGACGCGGATAAAGTTAGAGCATGCATCGAATGTTTGCTTAGTGAACCATTACTTCATTGAGTGATGTAATCGTAAGCTCTCAGGATTAGGTCTTGCATTTGAGGCGTAGTTAGGGCAACAAAACTGTATATATTCTTATTCCTGTTGTGAAGAAGAGTTGCCTTCATTCTGCCGAGAAAAAGAGTGAACCTATATGCTACAGAGGCAGGGGTAAAAGAAAATAGAGAAAGAGAGATAGTAGATTGGGCAAAGCAGCACAACAGTAGATGAGAATACACCTGTGGCGACCGGTGTTGATTCTTAGTTGAGCATAAATAGAGATCTTATCAAGCTAAGAAAATCCATCTGTAAAGATCACACTTCTATTGTTTTCTAGCAAACTACAATAGACAAATCCTAGTATTTGGGTGGACTCTAACAGGTCCCTTGTATCAAAATCCCTTAACCGGGTGACATCTTTTAAGGTGTTTAAAAGTTTTTTAACCGGGCATGTCCTAACAGACCTTATTGTAACAAATCCCTTGACTGGGTTGCATCTAGCAAGTGCGCTTTTATGCTTTAACCAGGAAGGCTCTTAATAGGGCGTACTCCAGGAGAGTACAAAATTTGTGAGGTCTCCTCACACTGTGGTTTTTACCCTAATTGGGTTTCCATGTGATAAATCTGGTGTCACTTTGTGATTGTTTACTTACTGTTATTATTTATTTAAATCTGTTTGCCTTTTGTGCTGTAAGTTTACTTCATTGGATTTAGTGAGAAATAGTTTTTAGAAGTGCTGATTCACCCCTCCCCACTCAGCACCGGTTGGGACTGTCAGAGTATGGAGAAAATTTTGCACTAGTGGCCAGATGGGAAGGAGTGAGAATTCTTCTTGCCTATGCTGCTCACAAGAAATTTAAAGTATACCAGACGGATGTCAAGTTTGCATTCTTGAATGGAATACAAGAGGAAGTCTACATTGAACAACTAGAAGGCTTCACATCTGCAAAAAAAGGTGGTATGGTCTGTAAATTGAAAAAGGCTCTCTATCGGCTTAAGCATGCTCCAAGTGATTGGTATGAGAGGTTGCATTCATACCTTCTGACCATAGGATTCACAAGAACCGGGGACAACAACATGTATCTCAAGACCGGAAAAGATGGAAATCTAATTGCTGAGATCTTTGTGGATGACATCATCGTTGGAGGAGATGAGAGGATGAGTAAAGCCTTTGCTGAAGAAATGAAGAAAGAATTTGAGATGTCCATGATAGGCGCCATAAAATTCTTCGTTGGACTACAGGTCTATCAGTTAAAAGAAGTTTTTTTTCTCTCAGTCCAAGTATATAAAAGAAATTCTTAAGACTTTTGGAATTGAAGAATCTAAACCGGTTGGAACTTCAATGATAACTAACCTCAAGTTATCAAAAGAGGATGATGCAAAAGAAGTGAATGAAATAATGTACTGGTCCATGATAGGAAAACTACAGTATGCTATTCTTAGTACACCGGACATTACACATGCGTTTGGCATAGTGACAAGATTCACGGCAAACCCCAAAGAGACACATCTGATAGTAGTGAAGAGAATTTTTAGATACCTAAAGGGTACTGAGGAGTATGGCTTGTGGTTTCCTCACAAAGGGGGATTCCAAGTAAAAGTTTACATTGATGCAGACTGGGCTGGCAACATTGATGACAGAAAGAGCACAAGTGGTGGTGCATTCTTTCTCGGTGGAAGGATTGTGTCTTGGACAAGTAAGAAACAGATTTGTATTTCACAGTCTACTACAGAAGTTGAATATGTTGCTGTTGCAATCATTTGCACACAAGTGATTTGGATCAAACAACTACTGGAAGGAATCTAGGAACAAATACTTGAACTGATTGCAATCTACTATGATAGCACCAGTACAATAAACATATCCAAAAACCTTGTCATGCACTCAAAGACAAAGCACATTGCCATCAAGTATCATTATTTGAGAGAGTTGTTACAAGACAAAGAGGTAAGATTGGAGTATTCTCCCACAAAAGAACAAATTGCAGATATCTTCACAAATCCACTACCGAAGAGTACTTTTGAGTATTTTAGAGGTAAACTAGGGGTGATAGCCCTTCCTGATCATCAGTAAACTAGCAAAGGTGATCATCAGTTCATTATGCTTCAACAGAGGGTTTCACCTCATCTTCCATGGACTGATGAAAAGGACTGTTGCTCATAGGGGGAGCAGATGAAAACCAAGAGGTAGTCTTTGTGACTAGCCTTTGGCATTATTGTCAAAAAGGGGGAGAGTTTGGCAATAAACCGGTATTATCTGATGGACAGTGGCAATTACATAGAGATACAAGCATATAGGATAGGTGACATGATTGACCATTAAGGTTTTGCCATCAATGCCAAAGGGGGAGATTGTTGGCATTAATAGATGGTAACCGGTAAGCTTGCTACCGGTACATGGCAATTAAGTATTGTCATTGATTGACAAAAGAGAAAAGACAAAGGAGATAAAGGAGATGTTTTATCATCTCAATCTAAGGTCTAAAGATCTAAGGAGATCTGTATGGAAAGAGGCTGGTTTTGAGAACTGGTAACACTATGCAAGGAAGGAAAAGACTATATCTGCTCATCAAGAGCAATCGGGTGCAACCGATCACTAAGCAAAGTGCATCAGCAACCGTGCAATCGAGTAAGGGATTCAACCAAGGACAGGGGTACAACCGGTGTCAACAATTCAACTGAGGAAAAGATGCACCCGGTAAGTAAAGGAGAAGTAATAGGTCAACATTCTTACTTGTTCACTACATGAGGATCTCAATCGATCAAGTGAAGACTTCAGTATGATTCGATGAACCGGAGAAGTCTGAGTTAACTATTTGTTTGAACCAACTCTTTGACTGGGATTTATTGCACTAAATCCATAAATCCTTGAGTTAACTTGATGATCAGTTTTAGGCGCAGTTTAACGTTTTAAAGCCGAAGTCTGTAGCTTTAAAACAAAGAGTTATCTCTTGTGAAGGAAAGATGTGTGACACGCATCTATTATTTTCTTCATAAAGCAGATAAAGCAAGAGCATGCATCAGATGTTTCCTCAGTGAACTAATTCTCCACCGAGTGATGTATCCGAAAGGGATATGAAATTAGGTCATGCACAAGAGGCGCAATTAGGGCAAAAACTCTATATATTCTTTAGCCTCTTGAGAATATGGGTTGCCTTCATTCTGCTGAAGAAAAGAGTGAACCTATACGTTGAAGAAGCTAGGGTAAACAAAAAATAGAAGAAGAGAGAAGAGTGTGTAGAGAAGTTTATCAACATCAATTGTCTTGTAGTTTGGTTCATTGAGAAGTTTATTAACATTATTTGTTGATTTCTGCATCAGATCAAAAGTTGGAGCTATGTATAACTGAAATCCAATGAGATCTTGTAGTCTCCTCAGATGTCTTTCTCAACATGAGAGCTAAACTGGTTAGTGTTGGCATTAATAGATGGTAACCTGTAAGCCTGCTACTGGTACATGGCAATTAAGTATTGTCATTCATTGGCAAAAGAGAAAAGACAAAGGAGATAAAGGAGATGTTTTATCATCTCAATCTAAGGTCCAAAGATATAAGGAGATCTGTATGGAAAGAGGCTGGTTTTGAGAACCGGTAACACTATGCAAGGAAGGAAAATACTATATCTGCTCATCAAGAGCAACTGGGTGCAACCGGTCACTAAGCAAAGTGCATCAGCAACCGTGTAATTGAGTAAGGGATCCAACCGAGGACAGGGGTACAACCGTTGTCAACAATGCAACCGAGGAAAAGATGCAACCGGTAAGTAAAGGAAGGAGAAGTAACAGGCCAACATTCTTACCTGTTCACTACATGAGGATCTCAATTAATGAAGTGAAGACTTAAGTATGATTCGATGAACCGGAGAAGTCGGAGTCAACTATCTGTTTGAACCAACTCTTTGACCGGGATTTATTCCACTAAATCTGGAAATCCTCGAGTTAACTTGATGATCGGTTTGAGACACAGTTTAAGGTTTTAAAGCCGTAGTCAATGGCTTTAAAACAAAGAGTTTTCTCTTGTGAAGGAAAGATGTGTGACGCGCATCTATTGTTTTCTTCATAAAGCAGTCAAAGCAACAGCATGCATCGGATGTTTCCTCGGTGAACTAATACTCTACTGAGTGATGTATCTGAAAGGGATCTAAAATTAGTTCATGTAGAAGAGGCACAATTAGGGTAAGAACTCTATATATTCTTCAGCCTGTTGAGAATATGGGTTGCCTTCATTCTGCCGAAGAAATGAGTGAACCTGTACACTGAAGATGCTAGGGTAAACAGAAAATAGAAGAAGAGAGAGAAGAGTGTGCAGAGAAGCACGACAGTAGAGGAGAACACACCTGCAACGATCGATGATGCTTCTCAGTTGAGCACAAACAAAGATCTTATCAGGCTATGCAAAGCCATTTGTAAAAGGTCAATATTTCTATATTTTTCTAGCAATTACAATAGTTAAATCCCAGTATTTGGGTGGACTCTAACAGGTCCCTTGTATCAAATCCCTTAACTGGGTGACATCTTTCAAGGTGTTCTAAGTCCTCTAACCAGGCAGGCACTAACTGGCTTTATTGTAACAAATCCTTTAACCGGGTCGCATCTAATAGTGCATTGTAATCCTTTAACCGGGAAGACTCCTAATAGGGCGTACTCGAGAAGAGTACATTATTTGTGAGGTCTCCTCACACCGTGGTTTTTACCCTAATTGGGTTTCCATGTGATAAATTTGGTGTCACTGTGTGATTGTTTACTTGATGTTATTTTATGCTTGAATCTGTTTGGCTTACAGTTATAAGTATACTTCACCAGAGTTAAAGAGAAAATTTTTAGAGGTGCCGAGTCACCCCTCCCCTCTCAGCACCGGTCGGGACTGTTAGTTAGCTCACGACAATACTATGTTATTGAAGAGGTCTTAGGATTGAACTTTGAAGTAGTCTCTTTGAGCTCTTTTATTGTCCGTTTACTTCTTTCTGTTATATCCTTCACAAAATCTTCAAAGTTTGAAGTTTTTGTTATAAATCTTGCAGCATCTTGAACCTGCTGCTCTAGTTCCCCTGTGCTGGTAGCCACAGTGGCTTTGAGATCTTCGACCTTGTCATGAAGGATAGTTATTCTCTTTTGTTCATAATGATCTATCTCTATAGTTTCTGGATTGGTTACATCTTCTCCAATTGTTTGTGACAGAATATCTAGCTGATCAATTATTGGTTCTTCATCAATATCTGCATTAGGAGCAAAATTATATAGAATATTTTTAACATTGTTGAGAACCATTTCTTGCTTCCTCTTTTTGAACTATTTGAGCTATGTTGTTGACATTTTGCTAATGTCAATCAATGTGTCCTTTGTTGCCTCTGTTGGTAGAGTGTCCATTTTCCCTTTCTTGGATTCAGGGTTTGTTTCAAAAGATAGCTTCCTTTTTGGTGGAGATGAGCTTGGTACATCTACTTATTGTTTTTGTCTGATGACCTTTTCTGGCTCTTCTTGTGGTAGCTTCTTTGCTTCCACCATTACTTCTTGTTGAGGCTCTTCTTGTTGCTCTTTGACAGTCCCAACCGGTGCTAAGAGGGGAGGGGCCAATCAACACTTTGTAAAATTTCTTATTCTTTCTTTTAATCCAGTGAAGTAAACTTACAACACAAAAGCAATCAGTTCTGAGCAAATAAAATAGTAAGTGAACAAACACAAAGTGACACCAGATTTATGACGTGGAAACCCGGTGAGGGTGAAAACCACGATGTGAGGAAACCGCACAATATTTGTACTCTTCTGAAGTACGCCCTGTTAAGAGCCTACCCGGTTAAGGGATAAAAACACACTTGCTAGGTTCGACCTGATCAAGGGATTTGTTACAGTAAGGTCTGTTAAGACCTGCCTTGTTAAGGGACTTCAAACACCTTGAAAGATGTCACCCGGTTAAGGGATTTTGATACAAGGGACCTGTTAGAGTCCACCCAATTAATGGGATTTGTTTTGTAGTTTGCTAGAAAACAATAGAATCAAGATCTTTACAGATGGCTCTGCTTAGCCAGATGTGATCTCTATTTGTGCTCGACTGAGAATCATCAATGGTTAACAGAAGTGTATTATTAACTTCTTGTTGTGCTGTCTTGCACAACCTATTACTTCTCTTGCTTAATTTTCTCTAACCCTTGCTTCTGTAGCATATAGGTTCACTCTTTTTCTCGGCAGAATGAAGACAACTCTTATTCTTGACAATCTTAAGAATATATAGAGTCATGTCACTTTGACTAGGCCTAAAATGCACGACCTAATTTTGAGATCCTTTGATTACATAACTCAGTTGAGTATTGGTTCGCTAAGAAAACATTCGATACATTCTCTAGCTTCATTCGCTTTATGAAGAAAACAATAGTTGCGTGCTAGGCAACTTTCCTTCATAGGAGATAACTCCTTGATTTAAAGCCACTGAATCCGGCTTTAAATCCTTCAGTGACGCCTCAAAAGCCATTGATTCTGGCTTAATTCTTTTAACTGTGCCACAAGTGGATCATCGAGACAACTTGAGGTCTCCCGGATTTACTGCAATAAATCTTGATAGGTTGGAATAGATAGTTGACCGTTGACTATGACTTCCTTGGTTCATACCAGAGTCTTGTAATGTATCGGTTGAGTTCTTCGATCTGTTACAGTCTCTTACATGTCATACCGGTTGCATTTGCACAGACTACCGGTTACACTATCCCGGTTGTGTTATAGACACTTGGTATGATTATTGCTTTTTGGTTATTTTGTCTATATCGGTTGAAGTTCGGTCCTTGGTTTGCATTGTCTGGTTGTTGTAGTGACCGGTTTCAATGAAATTATAGTTATTCTTTTCTTGTAGCTATGGTAGGTGCCAGATTAGCCTTTCTTGATGTAGAGTTCCTTAAAACTTCAACCAGCTTCTTTATCCTCTTTTGCCAATCAATGACAATACTTGGACCGGTAGAGAGCTTACCGGTTATTGATGCCAACAATCTCCCCCTTTGGCATTGATGGGAAAAATATGATAGGCAATCACATTCTCCCCCTTTTTGACAAGAATGCCAAAAGGCTAATCAGAGAGATTTCCATTTTCTACTCTGCTCCCCCTACGAGCAACAGTCCTTTTCATCAGTTCATAAAGGATAAGGTGTAACCTTTTGTTTTAATCATAATGAACCGATGACTCCCTTTTTGATGATTATTGATGATCTGAGAGGGGTACAATCCTTAGTCTACATCTGAGATACTCAAAAGCACTCTTTGGTAATGGCTTTGTACATATATCAACAATCTGTTCTTTGGTGGGCACATACTCCAATCTTACTTCCTTGTTCTGTACAAGTTCCTTGAAGTAGTGATACTTGATGACAATGTGCTTGGTCTTGGAGTGCATAACAAGATTTTTGGATATGTTTATGGCATTGTTACTGTCACAGTGAATTGCGATCAGTTTAGGTACTTGTTCCTGAATACCTTCCGGCAGTTGTTTGATCGAAATCACTTGTGTGTAGTTTATTGCAGCAGCAATAATATCCAGCTTCAGCAGTGGATTGTGAAATGCAATTTTGCTTCTTGCTTGTTTATGATACTATTCTTCCACCTAGAAAGAATGCACCAACACTTGTGCTGTTTCTATCATCCACGTTACCAGTCCAGTCTGCATCTATGTAGACTTTAATTTAGAATCCACCTTTATGTGGAAACCATAAGCCATATTCCTTGGTTCCCTTTAGATATCAGAAGATTCTCTTCACTGCAATTAGATGTGTTTCTTTGGGATTAGCAGAGAATCTTGCTACTATGCCAACTGCATGAGCAATGTTTGGTCTGCTGTGAACAGCATACTGCAATTTTCTTATCATGGACCGATACATTGTTTCATTTACTTCTTTGGCATCATCCTCCTTTATAACTTAAGATTAGTTATCATTGGAGTTCCAACCGGTTTGGATTCTTCTAGTCCAAAAGTCTTGAGAATTTCTTTTATGTACTTGGAGTGAGAGATGAAGATACCTTCTTTTAGCTGATGGACTTGTAGTCCAATAAAAAATTTAATGGGCCCTATCATAGACATCTCAAATTCTTTCTTCATTTCTTCAGCAAATGCTTTGGTCATTCTGTCATCTCTTCCAAAGATGATGTCATCAACAAAGATTTCAGCAATTAAGTTTCCATATTTTCCGATTTTGAGATACATATTGCTGTTGTCGTTGGTTTTGACGAATCCAATTGTCAGAAGATATGAATGCAATCTTTCATACCAAGCCCTTGGGGCATGCTTGAGCCCATAGAGAGCCTTTTTCAGTTTGCAGACCTTATCAGTCTTTTGAGCAGATGTAAACCCCTTTGGTTGCTCAATGTAGACTTCTTCCTCCAGTATTCCATTGAGGAATGCAGACTTAACATCCATTTGGTACACTTTAAAGCTTTTGTGACCTTTATAGGCAAGAAGAATTCTCACTCCTTCCAGTTTGGCTACTGGTGCAAAAGTTTCTCCATAGTCTAGTCCAGCTTCCCGAGCATAGCCTTTTCAAACCAGCCTTGCTTTATTTTTGATGACATTACCATCCTCATTCAGTTTGTTTCTGTAAACCCATTTAGTCCCAATGACATTTTTGTCATGAGGTCTTGGCACAAGTTCCCATGTGTCATTCTTTTCTATTTGTTCAATTTCTTCATCCATGGCCTTGACGCAATTCTCATCTTCAAGGGCTTCTTTGGTGGTTTTGGGCTCAACACACGAGAGAAGACAAACGTTCGCTTTGGCCTTTTTCTTGGTCAGGATGTTCCCATGTCTGTCACCAATTATATTGTTAGTAGAGTGATATGTGACATACCTTGGAAGAGCCGCCCTCTATTCCTGGTCCGGTTCGTCTTGTTGAGCAATATCTTCATCATGGTTCTGAGCATCTACTTGGTCACCATCCAAGGGTGTCCTGTCAGCTTCAGGCACAATCTCTCTCTCTTGATTTCTGTTAGTGGAAGTTGCCTCCTCATTTTCAGTTGTTGCTTTATTGAACTCAAAGACATCTCCTCCATTAGTAAATTTAAGACTTTCATGATTGTCATGTTCGGTCCTCTTGATTAGTTTTGATGATTCATCAATTTTTACATTGATGCTTTCAATTATATTGCCTGTTCTTTTGTTCACACATCGATAGGGTTTGCTTTTGGTAGATTAACCCATGAATGTTCCTTCATCGCTCTTGGGATCAAACTTACCTGAAAACATTTCTCTCTTGATATAAGATTTACTACCAAAGCTTCTGAAGTGGCCTACACCACTAGGAGTATGCTTAAACCATAGTTCATAAGGCGTCTTATCGTTTCCCTTTTTGACTTGAACTCGGTTGATTGTATAAACAGCGGTGCTGACAGCTTCTCTCCATAAGTGACGAGGAAGATTCTTTTGGATCAACAGGGTTCTGGCACAGTCGATCAGCGTTCTATTTCTTCTTTCTGCTACTACATTCTGTTGAGGAGTCCTAGGTGCAGAAAACTATCTCTGTATGCCATGTTCCTCATAGTAATGAGTGAACTCCTGAGAGGTGTACTCACCTTCTTTGTTCAACCTCAGACATTTCAAGCGTCTACCAGTTTCCTTTTCCACTCTAGCCTTGTAAACCTTGAACATGTTAAAGGCTTCCGATTTCTCTTGGAGAAAAAGTGTCCACATCATTCTTGAGAAATCATCTACAAACAGCATGAAATTCCAGTCTCCATGATAGCTCTTTGTCCTCATTGGTCCACACAGGTCTGTGTGTACAAGATCTAGGACATTTTCAGCAGAGAAGGATTTGCTACTGAAACTTGCTCCTGTCAGTTTTGCTAACTGACAATCCTTACAAATACCACTCATGGGTTTTGCAATTTCTGGGAGTCCTCTAACTAATTTCTTTTTGCTCACTTTGACAATGCTGTCAAAGTTTATATCGCAGAGTCTCTTGTGCCATAGCCAGTTATTGTCTTCTTTGGAGATAAGACCAATCTTCCTTGATTCTTCTTTGACCGAAGCAATTAAACAGGCTCCTTCTGTTGAGTCTAGGTAGAACAGATTGCCTTTGCTCTGTCTACCGGTTGCAACATGAGATCCGGATTGATTTTTGACTATGCAGGAGCTTTGACCGAATTGCAACTGGAAACTTTTGTTGTTCAACTGTGCAACACTCATCAGGTTATACCTGAGTCCTTCGACCTAGTACACGTCTTCACAGACAGATTGTTGTAGGGAACAATAGATCCCTTACCCTTGATGACATAAGGGACATTGTTTCCAAATGTGACTGAACCGCTGTCGTTGAGCTCTAAGTTGATGAACTTGCTCTTGTCAGCGGTCATATGGTGAGTACATCCAGTGTCAATGATCCAATCGTCGTGTTGATGAGATCTAGATATGAGTGCAACTTCATTAATAGCTGGGCTCTCCTCCTTTATTGCAATGAATGCAATTTCTGGATCTTCTGAATCTTTAGACTCACTGTCTGTGACTCCTTCCTCTGCAAGATAGCACTCTTTCTTTGCTTTGTTCTTGAACCAGTCTCTTTTGTCTCTGTTTTCATTATTTGGACACCGGGCAACAATGTGTCCTATATTGTTGCAAGAGAAACATTTTAAAGCGAGTTTCCCTTTATACTTCCCTTTCCCTCTGGGGAATCTCTTGGCAATTAGAGCTTCAAACTCATCTTGCTCCATCTCTTCTGAGAGCAGATTCTCAACGAAGTTGCCGATCTTACCCGTAGAGGAGTTACCGGTTTCTCTTCCCTTTTTGGTGGAAGAGGTATTGACAGATGACTTAAATGCTGCTTCCTGAGCGGATAGGCTATTATCAAAGTTGCTTAATTCAAAAGCAGCCAACTTACCAATTAGGGAGTCTAGGGTGACTTGATCTTTGGTCACCGATCTAAGCTTTTGAATGGCAGAGATTTTTATAGCATACTGAGGTCTGAGAGTTCTCAGTATTTTGCTCACCACCTCGTCTTCAGTCAGCTTGCCTCCAGCGCTTCTGATGGAGTTGATTGCCTCCTTGATTCGGCTGCTATATTGCTCGATATCTTCTCCATCATTTATCCTCATGTCATCGTATTTTCCCCTGAGGCTTTCGACCTTGGCTCTCTGAACATTGGGATGTCCTCCATAGACCGTTTGTAACTTTTTCCACATTTTGCATGCGGAGTCAAGATGTTCAATCTCAGAATAAACGTAGTCAGGTAGGGTGCTAGCTATCATGTACATGGCAGCCGTGTGCTTAGTCTTGATTTTCTTTTCATCAGGTGTTAAGGTGCCAGTGGGCTCACTGTAGTCGTTGGTAACATGATTCTAGTACTGGTCACCGATGGTCTTCACAAATAGCTTCATTCTGCTGCACGACAAGGTGAAGTTTTCTTTTGAGAACTTTGGTCCTTCCTTTCTCATCATTATGGTTTTTTCTCTGTGCGGTTAAGCAACAAAGAAAAACAAAACTTGGCTCTGATACCAATTGACAGTCCCAACTGGTGCTGAGAGGGGACGGGTGAATCAACACTTTGTAAAATTTCTTATTATTTCTTTTAATCCAGTGAAGTAAACTTACAACACAAAAGCAAGCAGTTTTGAGGAAATAAAACAGTAAGTGAACACAAAGCGACACCGGATTTATGATGTGGAAATCCGGTGAGGGTGAAAACCACGGTGTGAGGAAACCTCACAATATTTGTACTTTTTTGAAGTACGCCCTGTTAAGAGCGTACTCGGTTAAGGGATAAAAACACACTTGGTAGATGCGACCCGATCAAGGGATTTGTTACAGTGAGGTCTATTAAGACCTGCCCGGTTAAGGGACTTCAAACATCTTGGAAGATGTCACCTGGTTAAGGGATTTTGATACAAGGGACCTATTAGAGTCCACCCAAATATTGAGATTTGTCTATTGTAGTTTGCTAGAAAACAATAGAATCAAGATCTTTATAGAAGGCTCTGCTTAGCCAGATGTGATCTCTATTTGTGCTCAACTGAGAATCATCACTGGTTAACACAGGTGTATTCTCAACTTTTTGTTGTGCTGCCTTGCACAACCTATTACTTCTCTTGCTTAATTTTCTCTAACCCTTGCTTCTGTAGCATATAGGTTCACTCTTTTTCTTGGCAGAATGAAGGCAACTCTTATTCTTAACAGACTTAAGAATATAGAGTCATGTCGCTTTGACTGCGCCTAAAATGCACGACCTAATCTTGAGATCCTTTGATTACATCACTCAGCTGAGTATTGGTTCGCTGAGAAAACATCCGATACATTCTCTAGCTTCATTTGCTTTATGAAGAAAACAATAGTTGCATGCCAGACAACTTTCCTTCATAGGAGATAACTCCTTGATTTAAAGCTACTGAATCCAACTTTAAATCCTTCAGTCATGCCTGAAAAGCCATTGATTCTGGTTTTAATTCCTTTAACTATGCCACAAGCGGATCATCGAGACAACTTGAGGTCTCCCGGATTTACTGCAATAAATCCTGATAGGTTGGAACAGATAGTTGACCGTTGACTATGACTTCCTCGGTTCATACTGGAGTCTTGTAATGTATCGGTCAAGTTCTTCAATCTGTTACAGTCTCGTACATGTCATACCGATTGCATTTGCGTGGACTACCGGTTACACTGTCTCAGTTGTGTTATAGACACTTGGTATGATTATTTCTTTTTGGCTATTTTTTCTGTACCGGTTGAAGTTCGGTCCTTGGTTTGCATTGTCCGGTTGTTGTAGTGATTGGTTTCAATGAAATTATAGTTACTCTTTTCTTGTAGCTATGGTAGGTGCCAGATTAGCCTCTATTGATGTAGAGTTCCTTAAAACTTCAACTAGCTTCTTTATCCTCTTTTGCCAATCAATGACAATACTTGGACCGTTAGAGAGCGTACCGGTTATTGATTCCAGCACTCTTCTGGTTGTTGCTTTTCTTCTTCCTCTTCGGCAACCTGTTGGTCAACTTTGGCTATCTTTGCTTTATCCGTGTCTTTTTCTTCAACCATCATGGCTGATGATTCCCCTATTTCTTGTTCCACTGGTCCAAGTGGTGTATCCTGTACACTTGTTGGGATCTTCTCATCGGTTTTGTCCTGTTGACTGGTTGTGAGCTATTCATTGGTTGTGTTCTGATCTCCAGTATTGTCCTCACCAGTTGTATCCTTGTCTCCAGTTGTATCCTTGTCACCGGTTTTATCCTGATCACCGGTTGTGTCCTTGCCTCCAGTTTTTTCCTAGTCATCGGTTGTATCTTGATCACCGGTTGTGTCCTGATCACCTGTTGTGTCTTGTTCACGGGTTGTGAACTGTTCAGGTTGGAACATTTCCTTTGCTTGTTCACCTTGAGAGGTATTCTGAGGACATGTTGACTGAGGTCTCTATAGATACCTGTTCTAATGCAAGTTTCCTGGAGTGTTGAAGTCATAATTTTTCCATTGTTGAACTGTTTCTTCATACACTTATTTTTCTTGACCATTTATAATTTGGCCACTCTATCTCTAGCATCCAGGTTCAATACTTTTGTTTCCAAGAGAATCTTGATTGCTTCTTCATCAAGACCTGGTTCAACCTTTCCTAGAATTTCCTTCTCTCCATTTTGTGAGTAGCCTTTTGTTGAGATCAGTTGGGAAGAGGGGCCTGTAGTCGTTCGGTCCCTAGTTGAAATCAAGAAAGCTCTCTAACAGGGCTAGTTTTATCTCATCTTTATCATCAGTGCCTAAGGCATTGAACCATTTAGCAACATTGCTAACTTTGCCAAAATCTAATATCTCATCAACTATGTCATCAATAGTAAGGCTTTTAGCTTTACCTTTTTCTAGAGATGCTAGGATAGTTAGTTGATGGAGTAAGATCACTACCGGTGTCTTCAGTGATGTCTATAATGATTGGTTCTGTTGTTGGCTTTGGTTGGATTGGTGCATGAACGCCTAGAATGCCTTTCCCTCTACCGGTGTCCTTTTCAGGTTGTAGCGAGGTCTTCTGGCATTCAGCTTGAGCTTGGTGTTGCTGCTCTAGAATGGTTGTCCAGATTGCAACCCCTTCATCATGAACCACGTCAAATTCTCCAATTAGAACTTGAGCAATCCTCTTTCTGATCTTAAAACTTAGCTTATATAATTCTGCTTGATTGGTTGCCTCTTGTAGGCTCAAGTAGCTTTGCACTTCCAGAAATGCCTTTATTCTCAGCTCTTTCTCCTTTGCTATTGAAGATTGTTGTCTTCCTTCAATAATCTCTTGTAACACTGCAGGTATCAAGTCGTGAATCTCAGTATGTGTTCTCTTGAACTTGTGTAAGCTGTGTACTACAACATCTATTTTTCTCGTCTTCGTCACTTGCCAGAGTGTATCTTCGGTCAACAATTCCCATTCAACTTGTTGTCATTATGCCTTCAATCAATTCATCAATGGTTTGTTTTACAGCCTTGGCACCTCCTTTATCAGTTTCCCAGTCTTCTTTCTTCTTACGTAGGTGGCGGTCTGCTCCGTCTCAATTTCTTCTGAGTCCCCACCTTGTGACTATTGGGTTGTAACCAACTGCGCCTTCTTCTTTTGAACTTTGTGTTCTCTCACTGTTGCCTTCCTCTTTCTTGGTGTAGGAGACTGTTTGGCAGTTACCTTCTTTGCTACGTTTGAAGGTGCATTCTTCTTCAGATTTGCACTTATCTTATCATAAGTGTTAAGTTTTTTTGGATCATCGCAAATGTAATAACACTATCTGATTGTATGTATTTTCCAAATTCATTGATCTCTTCGTATTTATACATGACAAGGACAAGAAGAGGCATGTCCCTTCATGGGACATGTCTATTCATTAATTTATTTTATCAATTTAACTATTTAGTTATTATGAGAATAATTATAATCTAACTTTATATATATATCAATGTATATAGTAATATCAATTATTATATATTGATATATATGTATATATATAATAAATAATTTCTCATAATAATCATATAGTCAGTATTATTTATCTGACTGATGCTACAAACATCAACACTCCCTCTTAGCTAGGGAGAATAAATCAATCTAATGTCAACACTTCAGACACTTGACAACATCAATTATATGATGTAAGCAATAAATGCATCATCCTCATGATGTAATCAATAGAAACAGTCTTAATGTGTGGATTGCCTCCATCGGGGATTCTATCCACAAGTCCCGAGGGGGATTGCCTCCATCGGCGATTCTATCCATTTGATATCTTGAGTATTGGCCTATCAGAATGTCAACACATGACACTCACCTAAGTAAGAGTTCATAAAGATATCATCTCGTGATATCGAGAGCATTGGCCTGCAGAATATCAACTCTCAAGATATTCACCAAGTGCTTAGAGTAATGGCCTACCAACATCAATTCTCATGATGTCCACCAAGTACTCAAGTGTTCATATAGATATCATCTCATGATATCAAGAGCATTGACCTGCAGAATATCAAGTCTCATGATATTCACAAAGTGCTCAGAGTAATGGCCTGCAGAATATCAAGTCTCATGATATCCACCAATTACTCAACAAATGTTGATGGGTAATGTGCACTTACCATTAGAACATTCACATCATCTATTATGATCTATTTCAGCCATCACAATGTCTATCACAATAGAAGATGCCATCTATCATGATCTGGTTCAGCCATCACAAGATTTCTATCACAATAGAAGATCAAGTTATTGTAAGATCGTCACCTTCCAATAACTTTTGCAAATACAAGTGATAATCATTTGAAGTCATCACTTCCTCATTATTTACACAGGGGGCAGGGCCATTAAAAACATTCACGATTCATTAGTATAATAATCAATTATACCTCAGAAGTGTTTCACCTTCAATAGTGAACTCCCTCTCAATCAATACGATCAAGATTGTCACAAGTTGACTGAACCACCTGCTCCCTCTGAAGCTCAAGTTTATCAACTTCTTGGCCTTTTTTGAAATGTCAGACTCCCTTTGCATCTAGTCTCAATCATCAATTCGTTTGCAAGCATCAAGTTTTTTCTCCCTTGAATGCAATTATCTTGTGCTTTTATCTTGAAGGTATGTCAGAGAGAGATTACAAATAGCTCACTAAACTATCTCAACTGGAAATACCAATGATAGAAGCATACAAGATTTTACTAACCAATAGTATAGCATGAATTACAAACTCAAAAATTATGTGCATTAATAAAACATGAAATACTTATCTTTTATAAATTTCAAGTATTTCATTCTGTAAGGTGAGCCCATATAGAAAATATCATGCAAATTCGCAAAATGATGTCGCCGTTCTTGAATATTACCAGAATTGTTCAGATGACTTGTTTTGAATATCCAAAGGTTCTATACACTATGACAACCTTCAATATGATCGGATCTACCTTCAAGTGGTTAGGCTTTTAAAGAAGGAACCCCGCTCTTTTACAGATTTTGCATAGACCCGTACATAGTCGGTCATAACTTTTTCTCTCCAATCGCTCCAGTGAGATTTTTCTAAATTTGTTTATCACCAACATATCCAAAATTCAGCAAAATCCAACGGTGCATTTGTGAGATATGGTCCTTGTACTAAGATTGTATTTTCTGAGTTAGTCACACATTCACCATCAACAAACTACTCTCTTATATTTGCAACTGGTCTCTGATACCATGTTAAGGTTTTTAGGATCGTTGCAAATGTAATAACACCATTTGATTGTATATATTTTCCAAATGCATCAATCTCTTTGTATTTATACATGACAAGGACAAGAAGAGACATGTCCCTTCATGGGACATGTCTATTCAGTAATTTATTTTATCAATTTGACTATCTAGTTATTATTAGAATAATTATATTCTAACTTTATATATATATATATATATATATATATATATATTGATATATATGTATATATATATATAATAAATCATTTCTCATAATAATCTTATTGTCAGTATTATTTATCTGAGCGATGCTACAAACATCAACAATAAGTGCCGAACCGGTTGGTTGAGAGATCTAGGTTACTCTCCTAAAGTGCCTTAGCATAAGCTTTGGCAGTCTTTGATGAAATCTCGTAGCCAAGTTCTTGTGCAAACTCAGTTCTTGGCTCAACAACCTGAATGGTACAGTGATCGGTGCTAACAAGGAAGCAAACATCATCCTTGTACTCATCTACAATTGCAGATGGAATTCTTTCCCTCTGATGCATTATGAGTTGAAAATTTTCGAAGTAATCAGTCATCACTTTATTAAACCAATTTTCCAGACCATTAACCATTTCTCCTATCTGGACCATTACCGGTTTGTTTGTTACCCAAGTAACTTTACCCACTCCTGGAAAGAATTTCTGGTAGAAGAAGAGACATACCATCAGTGTCCCATACTTCAAGAATTTCTTCTTGACCATATCGAGCTTCTTCAGGTTCTCAAAGATTTGACTTCTCAGCATAGCGCATATGTTGTATTGTGCACTGTCGTGCATTATTCTGTGGGCTGCATGAATTGCTCCACCGTGCATGCTGTTGAGATTGCTAGACTGATAAACCTTGTAACCGATTACAACAGCAGCGAAACAAACACCTTCATCTTCTATATCAGTTATAGTCATCATACGACTGTCATACTTCGACTTAGTGAGTCGAGTGACTTCAATGTTGGCAATTGTTCTTAGGGTAAGAGTTTCCCCTGTGGCGTTGAACCCGGTTACTCTCCTTAGATCTTCCTTGGTAATTGGAGTAACAACCTCTTTTGCCAACAACATTCTTGGATCGTTTACTCGATTGAGTACCAACCGAATCCAGTTAGGATGAAATGCCGTTGGGTATTTGACCCCATTGGTCAATCCAGCTGCTTCCAGTCGCGTGTATTTTGCATGGAGATTTCCATCCTCGCAAAGCCCTAGATATTCGCTCTGTATGTATGTTTCTCCCAATTCCTCCTGTTTTCTGTAGATGAAGGTAGTTACGTCTTCTGTCAACAGCACGCCGTAGGGAATTGATGATAGGGCTCCAGCCATATCATTTGACCTGTTTTGCATTAGCAAGATATCATATTCTGGTCGCTGATGATGTTTGATGTTGATTAGGCTTACAACAAATGATGATGTTGCCATTTCATTGGACAGGTAATACACAGAAAGCTTCTGTCAAATTCGCGGAATACGTAAGACAAAGATCGCGAATCATAGAAAGAAAAGATTACTCAAGGTTTAAGACAATTATCACAAAACACAAAGTAAAGTGAAATGAGTAATCGACTTTCCCTTTTATACCCTCAGGTCGCAACGGTAATTAGAAAATGGTAACTTTTGTTAACGGTTACCGTATTAATTACCCTTACCTAACCTTACCTCTATCAACCGGTTCACCGATGCTTTACTTGTTTACCACAACATCCTCGGTTGAAACATTGACCGTGTATTATCAGCTTATCCCTTTGATCGGTTCTTTGGTTTTAGACCGGTGTGTGCTTTGTGGTACCAACCTTTACTGGGTGATAATAAATCTCACTAGTTGCTCTGGGGACAGTAGCGTTTATACCTTTTCCCCCTTAAGCCCTGTTGGCTTAATTGGCTTAATTTTGTCTCTGATTTCTCTCTTTCAGAGCTCTTTGTCCCCTTTTTATACCATATCTTCTTTACTTCCTTGTTGGTCTCTTCAGTGGAATTTTCCTTTTGATTGGGAGTCACATTCCTCTTGACCGGTTTAGCTCGGCCTTTTCCTTTGTTCATTGGTTGGTTCCTGCAATCTTTGGCTGGTTTCAGGGACTGTGATTCCTCTCAGAAGATTTTGCTCTCTTGCTAAAGGGATTTAATAGAGATAGGTTAAGATCTTGACCCTGAAAGGAGTCGCCTTGTCAAAGAACTTAAAAACACCAATAAAGATGTCATTGGGTAAAGGGATTTATACAACAGAACCTGTTAGGGTTCACCCTGATAAAGGGATTTATATGTGCTTTACACAATAAAAGAGATGATTTTCTTTGACACTTTATCTGTCGATCAGATCATACCTATTTTCTCCTTGCTCTGCTTGGTTGTTGAATCTTTCTCTCTTTCACTCTCGGTGACTATATCCCTTGTCAGAAGACTTCGCTCTTCTACTCTAGTCTCTCTCTGCGCTCTTGATTGTCAACAACACCTCTAATGCATGAAGACTTGTATATATAACTATCTTCACTTTACCCGGTGGTGCCAAGCTGTAACTCATCGAAAACATTGCTGTTCTAGAAAGCGACCTGAAAATCTCGCATGCAGAACTCTTAATCAAAAAGCTTGCAAACTAATGTTCAGTTCACCTTGAAATTCTCACAGAAAAAACTAACACCTGTTCTATAAAACGCTCTCAAAATCTGGATTGGATTATAAAGCATAGACCGGTAAATCTGCAATATGAAAGCAAACCGGTGTGCAACTTGTTGAGTCATCTGCCTCCTGTGGTGTTCTTCTAGACCGGTTGGACAAGACCGAACTGGTATAGACGTGACCGGTTTAGGTACACTGTTTTACCTAGGAAGTCTACCGGTTCACCATTGTTGCTCTAATCTTGAGTGCTAGTGTGTTTGATGTTTGCCAGTGATGACAACTAAGCTTTATGCCAACAAAGGACCCTTCTCGCAAGGATTTGGGTGGGAGGTTAGTAAATAGTCCACTTGATTTCATTTTTAATTGTTTTTCTTGTTTATTAAATCAAAATTGTGTACTAAGACCTAAATTCACTTTGTTTTTGTAGGTTGCTCACAAATGCAGTTGATAGGGAAAAAGAAGCGGAGCAAAGAAAAGAATGGAGAAAATATGGTTGCACCATTCTTTCCGAAGAGTGGACAAATGACAAAAATCGCACATTATTAATTTTTTAGTTCCTTGCAAGGGCAATGTGGTCTTAAAATTAGTTGATGTCTCCAATAAGGTGAAAAATGCCGAAACATTGGCTAGAATGTTGGAGCACAATGTCATGGAGGTGGGAGTAGAGAATGTGGTGCAAATCACCACAAATAATGCAATAGGTAAAATCCTCCAAGAAAAGCACCCCACTCTGTTTTGGACACCATGTAAAGCACATGTTCTTGACAAATTTGATTGGGTGACTCCAGTTGTTGAAGATGCAAAGAGGATCATAAAACTTGTATGCAATGACCCTTGGGTTCTACATTTGATGATATAGCAGACTCAAGTGAGAGATTTGGTGAGATCCGATGTCGCAAGGTTTGCAAGGATTTTGTTGACATTGCAAAACATTCTTGGTGCATTGACTTTTTTCAAACAAATATTTGTCAGTCAAGCATGGCTAGACTCACCTTATTCAAAGAAGGCTGAAGGAGAGGGTGTCGCATGTAGAGTCTTCGACAACCATTTTGCACAAAAAGTTGTAGAGATTGTGAATGTAACTTCAAAATTTGAATTGTTAATTATTCTTGATTCAAGTCTCATTATTAATTTGTTATTTCATTAATTAATTTTTTTATAATTAGTATTTTTCAATTGTAGGTGTCCAGCCCTTGGTTAAGGTTTTGTGGTTGGTTGATTGGGATCAAACCCTAATGGGGTATATTTATGAGGCCATGGATAGGGCTAAGGAGTCTATAAAAACATACTACAAGGGTGGATACACTCAAATTTGATCCCGTCTTGGAAATTATTGATAGGAGGTGGAACAATCAGCTCCACCAAACTATTCATGCAGTAGGGTACTTCCTCAACCGTCGTTTTAAGTGCACGGATTCTTACTTTGATCCTAATGGAGAGGTCATGGAGGACTTCACTACATGCATTCAGAGGATGATACTTGAGGTTGAGATGAGAGACCTTGTTGTGGCCAAACTCTAAAGCTATGAGGAAGCAAGGGGTAAGCTATTCTCTTCAGAGTTGGCGAAGAGAGGAAGAACCACTCAAACCGCAGGTATAAGATTTGCCATTTGGATTTTAGGGTCTAAAGTAATTGATAAATTGATAAATATGTTTTCTCTTTTCTCTTTGCTTTCTAACTTTTCAATATTTTATTTTGCAAATGCTTGGTGGCAAAGTTGGGGTGGAAACACCCTAAATCTCTAAAAAATCGCCCTCAGAATCTTATGTCATCCTTGTAGTTCATCCAATTGTGAGTACAATCAGAGCTTGTTTGAGGCCATCCACATGAAGAAGTGGAAAAAGTTATCTCAAAACTGCCTCAATGACCTTGTCTTTGTGCAATATAATCTTCAATTGCGCATAAGGAAGGTACAAGAAGCAGCAGCTGGTCCAATTGATTTGGATGATATAGATCCTTATAGTGATAGGACATCACAAGAGTAGCCTCCATTGTTTATAGAGGATAATGTCATTGATTTGGAGGTTCTGAAAAAATTGTTACTAGAGAATTGGGAATTCTCATCGTTTTCCTGCACTTTGAATTGGCTCACAGAGACCAGTGAATTGTGCCATTGGTGGCTTCTATTAGAGGCCACAATTGGGATTAAATGGTTTGAATTTGTGAAGGAGATTCAACGTTTTCTATCCAAGAGTTAACACAAGGACAGTGGTAGCGGTTTGGAAATAAATCATAGCTTTGGACTAAAGCTGTGTGTTGGTTATAGGCTGCTGTTCTTCTTTGTGGAACAACATTCAATGTCGTGGAAGCCACGATAATGTCTTAGGAGAGCCTGCAATATCAGACAAGAGGCTTGTTTTGGTTATCCAAGTGTAGATGTTGCTTATTCAGTATCCACGTTGGAAGGGACAACATTTCCAGTAGGCAGTGATATTTAGTTGTGGGGCTGCGATTCCATTCAGAGGTTCCGTGTTTACAAAAAGAGGCTCGGTCTTCCTTGGAAAGGCCCTTCGTTCACTCCCTAGCATCCACGTCAAACTCTGTCTATTTTTGCTGTGACAAGTAAAATTGAAGATTATCAATGTCTTTTTTCCAACCTTCTAGGTTCCCAAATTAATCTGAATTAAATATTGTTGCTTGTATATATATTTCTACTTGGTAATTATTTGAGAATGAATAATCAGTTAATGAAGTAAAAAGTGCTTTGTTCTGAAATTGCATTCAATTCTCATGTTTTGTAATTATTTATTATTTAGAAATTGAGAAAAAGCATATATCCCAAAAACTCAAAAAAATTGCAAAACACAAAATTCTAAAAGAAACCAATGAAACCCGGGGATTTGCTCCCCCTCAAAACCTTGAAATACTCGTCCCCAGGACGTCCCCACACCAGGTACTTGGAGTACTTGAGTACCCCCACCTCTGCCATTCCGCAACAACGCCACCACCTAGATGGGTACTTGAATTTCTGTTTGAATTTTGATTTTTGAATGTTACTATTGGGTATGTACTATGTTACTATGTTGAATTTCAATAGTTCTAGTTCATGTTGCAATTTTGCTATGTTCAAGCATTTCAGTTTGGTATGTTACTTAGAAACATCATTTCATAACTAGCATTTCAAGTTCTATATGTATAGTATACAACATATTCCCTAGTCCTCCGCCCCCCACTGCCATCCCCCCACTGTCCCCTTGTCGTCCTGAAATTGAGGCCCTTTGTCCGCCCATCCTGGAAACTCGTCCCGGTGTCCCGACGTACCCCAGTGTCGGTGTTACACTGAAAAAAATAGAACTCAGAGTCGGAAATGGAGTTATAACATGTAGGGGTTATTTCAGTGGTGTCAGAGCAGTCTCTTGCCATCCTACAGGGATTCGGGAAATACATTTAGCCTCAGAGGTTTGATTTGCATAGATATTATTCTCGTAGGGGTAGATCAGTACCATAGGTTGTGTTAATGTTTTCGAACCAGAATAATCTAAATGCAATAACAAAAACCAGAAAAGCATACAAACAAATGAAATGATTAATACCCTGGGAAAACCCTCCGACTCGAGGGAAAAACCCAGCCACACCCATAAAAGATTCTCTTTATTGAGTTCTTCAAACAACTACAATAAACTTCTTGCTAACGATTGAGCTCTCTAATCAATCAATCAATAAACCTTTTAAATCCCTTGAATACATAGTAATCATAAAAGAAAATGTATCTATCTCATAGATACGAATATACCGATCAAATACAAACAGTAATCAAAATGTCCTTAGAGAAGAACAATCACAGAGCTTATTATCATTGATAAAATGTAAGGTGAACGCAAAATTCTAGATGCAAATACCAAAATACTTTCACATGGCTAGAATGTTGATCAACACTGCAATAACTTATTACCGCCCCTTATGAATAGTACGCTAAGAATGCAAAGAGTCTCCATATGGTCACATGAAGAGACGAGGCGGTTATAATTGAAACCGACGACTTCAATGCATACATGAAATAGAGAGCGGAGGACATCCATAAAGAATCATGACAAGTAAAGATGACACCGCTCATTATTTCTTTACTGAGGAATCTCCAACTCATATTTACTCTGACGATATAGGAAGATGATAATGCAAGAGAGTGTCTGACTCAGCAATAGATTACACATGTAACCAACATAATTGAAATATTCCTAGCTTCACCCATGATATCTGATTGACTCAACAGACACGACATGTGTCACTGTGATGAAGACCATTACACACCATGAATCTAGGACTGCAGTGACACACATGCAGCCAACAATTACAAATGACCTTTCAATAGCCGACGATGAGGACTCTTCGTGTTACTCAATTGATTCGAATCCTAGAGATGAATGAACAGTCATTGACTTGATCGCATACAATGAAGAACTCAAGCAATCGAATCTCTTCAATCATAGAAAAGACTCTTCATTTATGAAACGATTAGTAAGAACTCTCTTCACAGTCTAAGTCACCCAGCTATACGGAAGAGATAGGTATTGGAATCACACAGGAAATATTACAGTAGTATGTTGGTGAGACCTTCGTAGGTATGAAGGAGCTCTCTCTTAGCTACCATAAACATTAACGGTCCCTCATAGCAAGAGAGATCATTCAAATGTCATAGTGTGTCTCAACCTAACAAGCGCAATGGAGCCGCAACAAAAAAATATCAGTAACAAAATATTATCATAGATTTTTAGTAGAATTGTTATCTCATTATAACAATATTCATCATAGCTACTCCTATAGGGTGAATTGAAGAATCACAAAATGAGTCATGGTTTCACACACGACTTCCACCATTGCTACTCCCAGAGAGTGAATCAAGGGCTTTCACCTCAAATTTCTCCTAGAGAAGAATGCATTGCCACCTTTCCTACTTGCAAAGGGTGGTTACACCATACCTACTCGCAGAGGGTGGATCAAGGGCTTTCACCTCAAAATTCTCCCAGAGAAGAATGCATTAACAAGGTATTGCATCTCCAACTTCTCCGTCATGGAGAAGAACTCATTAACAAGTCTTCATGTAGATAAGGCTCTATCTGAGACAGATATCAACCTTCTGGCTTCTAATCAGATTCCCGCTGAATCTGATATCAACATTTTGACCTCCTCGTCCAAGGTTGCTTGTGATGAATAGACAAACTCCCTCTGAACCAGGGCAGCATACTGCATTGATTATCATAACAGAATAAATTTGAATATTGAGACTCCCTCTCAGTGGAGACTCCCTCTCAAAAGGGACAACATACTCAAGCTTTGATAAGCACAATACCAAGAAATTGACCTCAATATTTGTCCAACAATGAGCTTTAGCAGTCACACTAGTAGACGAGCTTGTTGGTCCTCTGCAAAAGGTCTTGGTAGTCTTTATCTCCCACACAAACTCCCTCTGAATCTCATATTGTCCTCTTAGTATAAATTGATCACAAGATAATCTAAATAGGTACTTCTTCAAGAGCCACCAACTTTGCTCAGGTTGCAATCTCTCATCATCCTTGTGCTTCTTGATCCATCTAGGAAGCATTTTAGAAAAATTAGTAATAGAATCAAACAGACTAATCCTAGAAGCATACATGATTCACTACTCTCAATGTTATTGCATAAATTAAATATATAAAATTCAGTTTTGTACCACTACATAACATATAGCAATTGAATACTTGATATAGCATACCAAACACTCAACCCTCTCTTGAAAAGTAAATACTCATGAAGAACATGAGAAAAAACTCCAAGGTTCCTTACACTTGTGGATACTAACTCAGTTATATTAATGTGATTTGCTGGTTAATCACGTAGGCGGGCTTATGTTGTTCACTCAAAGATAACTTGGTGGTACTTCGCTTGCTTGACTTGTTCTTTTCTCCTTGATCACTTTCACTTTCAACTACTCCTACCACTAACTGCTTACTGCTCTACTACTACTCCTATGAATGAAGAAATTAGCAAATGGACGGGGATCCAACCAAATGAAAGCTTGCCTGTGGCACTACCTCCATTGGTGCAATGATTCAAAGGGATACTCTTAGAATTTTCACACTAACACCTATCTTCCAACCCAACTTGAAGTACAAGCGGAAAGATGAAATGCAAGGAGAACTTGGGAGGGATTGGACTAGATTACCACACAAGGCTTCCTAACAAGCCGCTAGGATGCTAGTGGCCTAGTAAATAGATCCCTATCAAACATTCACTAACATCACCATACAACTAGCCATCTACTTCTACTCTAATAACATGAAATGAAATCCTACTTTAATTTGAGAGATGAGAAGAAACATGCAATACACTAAAATGATCATGTATATCCACCATGCAAACCACAACAATGAATAGAGAACAATTTTGATAGTATTTTGGCAACAATTCTCCAACATAACCCCCTTTTACAAATGAGAACAAATGGCTTTATATAGGAGGCTCAAAATTACAAGGAGTGGCCAAGATTAAGGGGCAAAATCAAGGGCCAAGATTAAACCTTACAAACCCTAATTAGGGTTACCATCTTTCAACCAATTACATGAGGGCACCAACCATGTGGGCCAATGAGAAAATTACAATAATCTGTCAACTAATGAGAACATAGGACACTTGGCATGATTTGATTGCATGCACATGAAATTGCCACCTCATCAACCTTATCTTATAAATTTATTTAATCCTTGAGATGACGTGAAGCATTGGATGCTTGAGCTTGTCCTTAGAAACTTTCTCATCACCACTTGAACTTGCTTGTACCTGATGTCATGACCTTGAAAGGGTGAGGTCTCCATGCACTTGGGGTAATCTTGCCTTGGCCTCGGTGGCTTGCCTGGATGTGAACCTCTTTGCAATTTGAGAGCCTTGCTCTTGGCCACTGCCTTGAAATCAAACTTAACCTCTTTCAACCTTTCGTCTCGCCTTCCTCCTTCATTATCCCTGCCTTCCTTTAACCTTCCTGGCCTTCCCTAACCTTCCTACTCGAATTTGGTTTGCATGCACCCCCCTCTGCTTCAATATTCTTGGGTTTTGGGGGCACCTGCCTCGGCCATACCTCCTGCAAGGCCCACAATGCACCCATCACTTGATTTGAAATAATCCTTAAGTTCATCAATTGCCACCTAGCTAGTTAGTGAGTTGGTTCCTTCACCGCCTAATTAAGCTATGTGGAGTTCATCTTACATTCGAAATTATGTGAATTGTTCATTAAGTCCATTTCTAATAGATAATTACAACTTAGTTTGTGTGTTGATCAATCTTATCATCCAAGTTATGATTGCTTTGTTTGTATCAACTTGTAGTCCATTCTTATCTTTCCTCTTAATGTGACTGAATCTAATTACTAGTTGTCTTTGTTTGATTTGCAATGAAAGAAAACAACTAGCCAAGGAAAGAAGACAAACAACTCCACTCCACGGAGCTCACCACCGAGGGCGGACTCCTAAACATGGAGGGCCAACCACATAAAAAAAGTCGAAGTCCAAGTTCCTATTACATTGGTGTAATGTTCCAACACCTACCTCTTGACCTTTAGAACTTGCCTACTTAGCCTATTACAACTTATCGACAAAATGCATGACCCTCTTGGGTGCTAGAACCCTCTGAAATCTAACCAAGCTAGCTTGCATCAATAGCCGAGCCTTGCCTAGCCTCAGTTATCTTCAAATCTCTTCCAACCTGCAATGAAACCTGCTTCCTCGCTTGTATCTTCAATGAAAATATGGAATGGAGGGTGGGGGTGAAGTGGATGTAAGTGAAAGATGGAGATGGATGATGGAGCTATGAAAATGTGCTGGCAATCTGTCTCCTTATCCTTCTTGGCCAAGGGGGAGGAGCTCTCCATCAATTTGTCTCTCAACTGTATCATGTTCACCGTGCCAATGCTGGTGTTACTCACTTGCTTGAATTTTGTGAAGAAGGTGGTCTTGGCATCATGTCTTCGTTTTCTTACTTGGTATGCATTTCCCTTTGGGTTGTTGCTTGCAGTAGCACTCGCCATCCTAAACACTTATTTCTGCCTCTTCTTTCTATAGTGAGGTGGGACTACACTTATCTCTGCCCCTCCAATCCTAGGGATGAACAAACATATTTCTGCCTCGCCAATGCCTATCACACTACACTTATCTTTGCCTCTCCACCTAGGGATGGGATTACCACTTATTTCTGCCTCTTCGAAAACTTATGAGATGGACTACACTTATATCTCCCAACTTCTTTCCTAGGGGTGGGACTACCACTTATATTGCCTTTCTCCAAATCCTAAATAGAAACTACACTTATATCTCCCAACTTCAAGCCCTAGATGAAATGATGAAGTGATGGATGGATGATGCAAGAAGAAATAGGGAAAATGTACCAAGCAAAAACAAGGAGAAAATCTGCTTTTTAGACCAGCCTTCACCCTCAAGCATGAAGATCCTCCTCTGCAACAAATTCTCCTCCAAAGAAGAAAAAGACAACACCAAAAATGCACTCCTTGCAAAAGAAGAAAATCACCCCTTGCTAAATGCACTCCTCACAAAATTTCGCTCTTTTGCTGCTCCAAGAGCTCCTCTTTTGCTGCCAAGAGACAAGTGAGAAATGAATGAGAAAATGAGGAGACAAGCCCTCCCTTTATGCTAATTTTTTGCCTCTTTAGATAGGGCCGACCCGCATTGGAGGGAAAATAAAATTAATTAAAATTGCCAAACAACACCAAATTAAATGCATGAAAAAAAATTTGCACAACCTTGGGTATTTAATTTTAATTTAAAATTGGGCCAGCCTAGTGCAAAAATTATGGGTTTAAATTAGCAAAATCCGAAATTATGGACCCAATAACCTACCTTGAATTTCACAGCTCCTAGGCCTTAAAATACATTGAATTTAACACAAAGGGGCCCAATTTAAATTTATAAATTACAAACACTTAGCCCAAGAAAAAAATGATTTTAATGCATTTAATCATTACAACCAAAATTAATTTTTTATTATTTTGCAACCCAAAAATCATTTTGCAATTTAATTTCCTTTTGGCAATTTAATCTTTTTTTATTTTTGCAATTTATTATCTTTGATTGGCAATTTAATTTCCATCTGGCAATTTAATCTTTTTTTATTTTTGCAATTTATTATCTCTAATTGGCAATTTAATTCAAATTTCATTTAATTTCCATTTTCACCACTAGAAATTTACAAGATTTTCCCAAAAATATGCAATTTCACAACTAAATTTCGAAAGCGTTCAAGTTTTTCAATTTCATCAATTTTCAAAAATTCGTTTAAGTCCAAAATTTGCAATTTTATCCCGCCAGATATTAAAATAAAATTTTCTCATTGAATTTCATTTGGCCTGGAGACAAAATCGACTGTTTAAGAAAATCAATACTTCGCACAAGGTGAAAACAAGCTATACCCTCCCAGGCGCCTCAAAACATCGAAGGTGTAAAATTGTCATTTCATAACCTCTGGATCACTTCAAATCTCGCTAAGGCACGCAAATACCCAGAGCAAGGAAAACTGCCAAGGCCTGATAAAAAATTGGGGGATCCCCAAATTCTTGGGGGCGATGGTGTGAAAACCTCACAACATCTAGCATCAACCCAAAGAAATGTTCCTGAACATTTCAAGAATAAAGTAACTTAGAACAAAGAACCTCAGGACTACCCAACCGAAAATCCACTTAAGGACAAGCACTCAACAAGGGAAAGAATTCTCAAGTTGAACTTAAGCACCCTGGCTATTAGTTACTCACTTGTGTGCAAATGATTTATTCCCCGCCCAACAAGAACTTGATAATCTCTCAGATCCAGTAGACTTAGCTATTATAATATCCTTACTTCAAAAGCATCCTGGATAGAGCCTTGTTGCCTATTAGGTGTCTATAGCCCTGACGGAGTTATCATTGTGGCACCACAATCACGGTTCTACCTTTAGTGACTACTTAGTAGCACCGGTAGAGATGATTGCACACCCTTTAAAGCCAATTTTCATCTTTATTTTCACTTTGATATTGTCTTTCATCTTGTACTTATTTTCATTTTTTGCACTTCTCTTTTTTTCATTTCTTTTTTTTATTCTTTTTCCTTTTCAATCTTTTGTTTGGCTTGGAGGCAATGAAGCCCGCAGAGGGTTTGGAAGACCACAATGGCGCTAAAGCAGGTGTATGATTTTCACTAAGTCCAACTTCACTTCAAAACACCAAGAACTCGGAGCAATTAAGTGTGAGTAAAATGTTGTAACCATGTCAAAGGTAACTCAAGAGCCACTATCAAGTTTGACCCAAATTTAGTACAAGTCCTACCATAGATCAACGACCAGGCACAACCTTCAATCCCCTGAACTTTGTCAAATGTATTCAAGAAATAAACAAGACGAACTCTAGGTTCTGACACGAAAAGTGTAAGATCTACACACCTCGCCCACGAGTGATAACCTGGACCGCCTTTGCATTTGCAAAGTTGCAATGCCAAAACCACCCAACTGACTGAGAGAAGCTAAAAGATCTCAAGTCAAATGACTTGATGCAAATTAAACTCGAGCTCCCTCAGACACCTAAACTCACCAACTGAAAGGAAACTTACTCTAACCCACTGGAAAGAAACCTACTCTAAACAACTAAAAGGAAACCTAATCTAAGCCAAACATGAAAGCAAACTAAACTACTCTCCTGAACCAAAAGGTCCAAGACAAACCTACCCTAACTATGTACAAGACTCTAAAGGGACAACACTAACCGATCTAATAAATACACTGGATCTAACGTGGTTTCTCAGGATGTTCAAAAGTAACAAGGTTTGGGTGATAGTTCTCAATCTTGCAAACTCATCCTTGTACTCTGAAAAAAAATTAGTCACCTCAAACTCAAACTCAATAACTTTATCATGAAAAATCAAGAATTGAGGCAACTCATAGGGTCCATGATCAATCCAAATACAAGTTGTTTTTCCAAGATTTCCATAATCAAAATAAAAACTTTCATACCTTTTATCCTTAAGAGCAAGGAAAGAAACAACCTGGTGTGCTTCATGTGGTAACTCTTGTTCAAACCTCAATTGATCATCCACAGCTTCAGGAGGTCGCAACTGGTGATGAATCTTCCCTCTAACATCTACATCGAACTCATTGGTAGTCAAGGTAGGATCAATCTTGGAATCAAGCTCATGAAATATTGTCTTAGGTGGCTTGTCCTTGTGAAACATGAACCATGCATCCTTGTGAATCTCCTCGAGTGTATCCTCAAAAATCAAGGATTCCTTGATATTCTCCCCATCAAACACCTCTCCAAGTTGCTCGAACACAATATCCAACTGTAGCATCAACCCAAACTGTTCTTTGTTTTCCTTTTCCATGGGAGCAACTTGATCACCATTTAACAATCCTTGCATATCCTCACCAGTAGGAGCTTCATCATCTAGGACACAATTTCCATTTGAACTCTCTTTAGGAACATCTTGCAATTCTTTATATAGACTCTCACCAAACATAGCAACTTCAAGACTGATAGGAGAACCATCATAGATCTTTGTGAGTTTCCCATCAACTTCCATTTCAAGTGGTAAAATTTTTGGAGGTCGAAGTTGATGGCGAATTATGCCACTTGCATCAACTTGTCTGTCTTGGGATGCCTTCGGCAATGAATCCATTCATATTTTTTCCATAAGATCCTTAAGCATCCCCCCAAAGAATATGGTGGTAATGATGTCTTGGATTGCTTTATCAAACTTTTCCTCATATCTTGATTCACTTGGAGTAACTTGCAATTCCTTGTTCAACTTGTCCACTTGATTGCTTCTTTCATGAAGGGTGCCAGAGATTTCTTCCAACTCATCCTCAAGAATTTGACTTTGTAGCACGAGGGAAAGTTCACCAAGGATCACCTCTTCAAACTTGTTATGACCTTCTTCTAGCTCCTCAAGGTGTGGATTTGTGTCTGATATGCTTCCTCTTCTTTGGATGAATTCAATTGCTTTCTTAACTTTCTTGTCAACTTCTTCCTCTCGCGGGGTAAAGTGTGAAGGCTCATCTTCCACATGAATGTCTTGGTCATTAGGTTCAACCACGCTATCCTCTTGCAAGTGGCTTTCTTCTTTGTCGGATAAGGATACAATATGCTCATCTTTTGGTTTACAACTTAAGTAATGTATGCAATCTCTGTTTCCATCCTTTGATGCTAAGCTCATTTGTTCGAGGCATGCACTCCAAATTTTGTCTGTATTCGGTTGCTCACAATCAAACCACCCCATCGCTTGCTTGGCCTGCTTTATGATATCCCGACATGGTTGACGAGTATATTTTGAATGTCTCACATTGTGTAGTCTACACCAACTAGAGAGCAACATATCCTCGACATATAGTTCCTCCTCACTTAGTCACTTCTTGATCATTTCCTTGAAACTAATCACAAACATGTCAACTCTATCATCTGATTTGGCAAATGGAATTGGTTTGAGGATATCCCAAAAGAACATCTTCCTTTGCAATACCAACTCCACTCTTGACAGAAATGTCAAACAATTAAGCTCATCATGTGTGGTTGTCCCATGAATCCCGCACTCACAAGCCGATGCCAATTCGGACAAATTCTGTGGATACAATTGAGCATTCAAAACCTCCAAAAATCGAGCAATGTCAGCTGGATGAATGCCTTGACCATGAAACCACTGCCCATCCATTGAGAAGTCTCCCCCTTTTTTTTCTTTTGATTTTCTAATTTTTCAAATTTTTTTTTTTTAATTTTTTGAAATTTTAAACAGATCTCTCATATCCCAAATATAACATGAAAGCTCATTGTTGTTGATAGTCCATGAATGAACCTTGTTCATGCCCTCCTTCTAGCGCCAAATAATGTTGATGTATGTTTTGTACCACTACATAACATATAGCAATTGAATACTTGATAGAGCATACCAAACACTCAACCCTCTCTTGAAAAGTAAATACTCATGAAGAACATGAGAAAAAACTCCAAGGTTCCTTACACCTATGGATACTAACTCAGTTATATTAATGTGATTTGCTGGTTAATCACGTAGGCGGGCTTACGTTGTTCACTCAAAGATAACTTGGTGGTACTTCACTTGCTTGACTTGTTCTTTTCTACTTGATCACTTTCACTTTCAACTACTCCTACCACTAATTGCTTACTGCTCTACTACTACTCCTATGAATGAAGAAATTAGCAAATGGACGGGGATCCAACCAAATGAAAGCTTGCCTGTGGCGCTACCTCCATTGGTGCAATGATTCAAAGGGATACTCTTAGAATTTTCACACTAACACTTATCTTCCAACCCAACTTGAAGTACAAGCGGAAAGATGAAATGCAAGTAGAACTTGGGAGCGATTGGACTAGATTACCACACGAGGCTTCCTAACAAGCCACTAGGATGCTAGTGGCCTAGTAAATAGATCCCTATCAAACATTCACTAACATCACCATACAACTAGCCATCTACTTCTACTCTAATAACATGAAATGAAATCCTTCTTTAATTTGAGAGATGAGAAGAAACATGCAATACACCAAAATGATCATGTATATCCACCATGCAAACCACAACAATGAATAGAGAACAATTTTGATAGTATTTTGGCAACAATTCTCCAACATAACCCCCTTTTACAAATGAGAACAAATGGCCTTATATAGGAGGCTCAAAATTACAAGGAGTGGCCAAGATTAAGGGGCAAAATCAAGGGCCAAGATTAAACCTTACAAACCCTAATTAGGGTTACCATCTTTCAACCAATTACATGAGGGCACCAAGCTTGTGGGCCAATGAGAAAATTACAATAATTTGTCAACTAATGAGAACATAGGATACTTGGCATGATTTGATTGCATGGACATGAAATTGCCACCTCATCAACCTTATCTTATAAATTTATTTAATCCTTGAGATGAGGTGAAGCCTTGGATGCTTGAGCTTGTACTTAGAAACTTTCTCATCACCACTTGAACTTGCTTGTACCTGATGTCATGACCTTGAAAGGGTGAGGTCTCCATGCACTTGGGGTAATCTTGCCTTGGCCTCGGTGGCTTGCCTGGATGTGAACCTCTTTGCAATTTGAGAGCCTTGCTCTTGGCCACCGCTTTGAAATCAAATCTTGACCTCTTTCAACCTTTCGTCTCGCCTTCCTCCTTCATTATCCCTGCCTTCCTTTAACCTTCCTGGCCTTCCCTAACCTTCCTACTCGAATTTGGTTTGCATGCACCCCCCTTTGCTTCAATACTCTTGGGTTCTGGGGGCACCTGCCTCGGCCATACCTCCTGCAAGGCCCACAATACACCCGTCACTTGATTTGAAATAATCCTTAAGTTCATCAATTGCCACCTAGCTAGTTAGTGAGTTGGTTCCTTCACCGCCTAATTAAGCTATGTGGAGTTCATCTTACATCCGAAATTATGTGAATTGTTCATTAAGTCCATTTCTAATAGATAATTACAACTTAGTTTGTGTGTTGATCAATCTTATCATCCAAGTTATGATTGCTTTGTTTGTATCAATTTGTAGTCCATTCTTATCTTTCCTCTTAATGTGATTGAATCTAATTACTAGTTGTCTTTGTTTCATTTGCAATGAAAGAAAACAACTAGCCAAGGAAAGAAGACAAACAACTCCACTCCATGGAGCTCACCACCGAGGGCAGACTCCTAAACATGGAGGGCCAACCACATAAAAAAAGTACAAGTCCAAGTTCCTCTTACATTGGTTCAATGTTCAAACACCTACCTCTTGACCTTTAGAACTTGCCTACTTAGCCTATTACAACTTATCAACAAAATGCATGACCCTCTTGGGTGCTAGAACCCTCTGAAATCTAACCAAGCTAGCTTGCATGAATAGCCGAGCATTGCCTGGCCTCAAATATCTTCAAATCTCTTCCAACCTGCAATGAAACCTGCTTCCTTGCTTGTACTTGCAATGAAAATATGGAATGGAGGGTGGGGGTGAAGCGGATGTAAGTGAAAGATGGAGATAGATGATGGAGCTATGAAAATATGTGGGCAGTCTGTCTCCTTATCCTTCTTGGCCAAGGGGGAGGAGCTCTCCATCAATTTGTCTTTCAATTGTATCATGTTCACCGTGCCAATGCTGGTGTCACTCACTTGCTTCAATTTTGAGAAGAAGGTGGTCTTGGCATCATGTCTTCCTTTTCTTACTTGGTATGCATTTCCCTTTGGGTTCTTGCTTGCAGTAGCACCTGCCATTCTAAACACTTATTTCTGCCTCTTCTTTCTATAGTGAGGTGGGACTACACTTATCTCTGCCCCTCCAATCCTAGGGATGAACAAACATATTTCTGCCTCGCCAATGCCTATCACACTACACTTATCTTTGTCTCTCCGCCTAGGGATGGGATTACCACTTATTTTTGCCTCTTCGAAAATTTATGAGATGGATTTCACTTATATCTCCCAACTTCTTTCCTAGGGGTGGGACTACCACTTATATTGCTTTTTTCCAAATCCTAAACAAAAACTTCACTTATATCTCCCAACTTCAAGCCCTAGATGAAATGATGAAGTGATGGATGGATGATGCAAGAAGAAAATAAGGAAAATGTACCAAGCAAGAACAAGGAGAAAATCTGCCATTTAGACCAGCCTTTATCCTCAAGCATGAAGATCCTCCTCTACAACAAATTCTCCTCCAAAGAAGAAAAAGACAATAGCAAAACTGCACTCCTCCTTGCAAAAGAAGAAAATTACCCCTTGCTAAATGCACTCCTCACAAAATTTCGCTCTTTTGCTTCTCCAAGAGCTCCTCCTTGGCTGCCAAGAGACAAGTGAGAAATGAATGAGAAAATGAGGAGAGAAGCCCTCCCTTTATACTAATTTTTTGCCTCTTCAAATAGGGCCGACCTGCATTGGAGGGAAAATAAAATTAATTAAAATTGCCAAACAACACCAAATTAAATGCATGAAAAAAAATTGCATAGCCTTGGGTATTTAATTTTAATTTAAAATTGGGCCAGCCTAGTGCAAAAATTATGGGTTTGAATTAGCAAAATCCGAAATTATCATAGGCCCTAAAATTGAACATTTGAAAAAAGGTCATTTAGGCCTCCAATATAACTTTAAACCTTCCCCATATTGGACCCAATAACCTACCTTGAATTTCACACCTCTTAGGCTTTAAAATACATTGAATTTAACACATAAAGGGGCCCAATTTGAATTTCTAAATTACAATCACTTAGCCCAAATAAAAAATAATTTAATGCATTTAATCATGACAACCAAAATTAATTTTTTATTATTTTGCAACCCAAAAATCATGTTGCAATTTAATTTTCATCTGACAATTTAATCTTTTTTTATTTTTGCAATTTATTATTTCTAATTGGCAATTTAATTCAAATTTCATTTAATTTCCATTTTCACCACTAGAAATTTACAAGAGTTTCCCAAAAATATCCAATTTCACAACTAAATTTTGAAAACGTTCAAGTTTTTCAATTTCATCAATTTTCAAAAATTCATCTAAGTCCAAAATTTGCAATTTTTCCCGCCAGATATTAAAATAAAATTTTCTCGTCAAATTTCATTTGACCTGGAGACAAAATCGACTATTTAAGAAAATCAATATTTTGCACAAGGTGAAAACAAGCTATACCCTCCCAGGTGCCTCAAAACATTGAAGGTGTAAAATTGTCATTTCAAAACGTCTGGATCACTCCAAATCTTGCTAAGGCACGCAAATACCCGGATCAAGGAAAATTGCCAAGGGTTGATAAAAAATTGGGGGATCCCCAAATTCTTTGGGGCGATGGTGTGAAAACCTCACAACAGATAGGTACTTCTTCAAGAGCCACCAACTTTGCTTAGGTTGCAATCTCTCATCATCCTTGTGCTTCTTGATCCGTCTAGGAAGCATTTTAGAAAGATTAGTAATAAAATGAAATAGACTAATCATAGAAGCATACATGATTCACTACTCTCAATGTTATTGCATAAATTAAATATATAAAATTCATGATCAATATTTAAAGATATAATCATAAAATACTTCTCTTTGTTGTCTAATCTTCCTCAAGAAAGATCTCAGCATGCACACAAAATAAAGATCAATACACAACTATACCTTTTAACAATATTGAACAATAATCACTGTGCAACATTCATACGATGATCATAGCGCTGCATGCATACTATCTTGCAGAATGAATACCAACGAATATCTCCTTAAAGAATACCTCCTGTAAACATGAACAATCGTCAATCTTGAATGATCATAACCGAACCAAGAAGACCTATCCACGACTTGTGAAGGTCCAAGAATATTCACCGTAATGAATGACCTCTGGTACCGTAATGAATATTTGAAGGCTTAAGAGTTTTGGTTCTGGATCTTTTCTTTAGATGCGCTCTGATACCATGTTAATGTTTTCAAACCGGAATAATATAAATGCAATAACAAAAACCAGAAATGCATACTAATAGATGACATGATTATTTACCCTGGGAAAACCCTCCTACTCGAGGGAAATACCCAATTTTCACACCCAAAAAAGATTCTCTTTATTGAGTTCTTCAAACAACTACAATAAGCTTCTTGCTTAGGATCGAGCTCTATGATCAATCAATCAATAAGCCTTTTAAATCCCTTGATTCACAGTAATCATTAAAGAAAATGCATGTATCTCACAGATACGAATAGAAAGATCAAATGCAAACAGTAATCAAAATGTCCTTAGAGAAGAACAATCACAGAGCTTATTATTACTGATAAAATGTAAAACTTGAGAACACAAAATTCTAGACGCAAATACCAAAAGACTTCCACACACTGCTAGAATGTTGACCAACACTGCAATAACTTATTACCGCCCCTTGTGAATAGTACGGTAAGAATGCAAAGAGTCTCCATATGGTCACATGAAGAGACGAGGCAGTTATAATTGAAACCAACGACTTCAATGCATACACAGAATAGAGAGTGGAGGACATCCATAAAGAATCACAAGTAAAGATGACACCACTCATTATTTTCTTTGCTGAGGAATCTCCAGCTCATATTTACTCTGACGATATAGGAAGATGATTATGCAAGAGAGTGACTGACTCAGCAATAGATTAGACACGTAACCAACATAATTGAAATACTCCTAGCTTCACCCATGATATTTGATTGACTCAACAGACACGACATGCGTCACTGCGATGAAGACCGTTACCATGAATCTGGGACTACCGTGTCACACATGCAAACAACAGTGACAAATGACCTTTCAATAGCTGATGATGAGGACTCTTCATGTTCCTCAATTGATTCGAATCCTAGAGACGAATGAAAAGTCATTGACTTGATCACATACAATGAAGAACTAAAGCAATCGAATCTCTTTGATGATAGCAAAGACTCTTCATTTATAAAACAATCAGTAAGAACTCTCTTCGCAGTCTAAGTCACCCAACTATACGGAAGTGATAGGTATTGCAATCACACAGGAAAGATTACAGTAGTATGCTGGTGAAACCATTGCAGGTATGAAGGAGCTCTCTCATAGCTACCATAAACATTAACAGTTTGAATAGGTAGAGGAAATTCAGTTCGCCTCAATGGGTGACAGAAGTGGTAGTCCACCCAAAGATACAATCCATGATGATGAGAGAGAAGTGAGAGTTGTTTAGAGGGTTGGCAGCAGGGCAAAAATAGGTTACACAGGTCTTACAATAGCTCACTACCGCCATTAAGTGGTTGTCAGTATCTAGATTACATAACTAGGATACGGATGAGTGTGGTAGTGTTGTTGGGACTCCTCATGCTAGAGCATCACTTGCAGTTCCATACGACAAACCCACATTCTTGAGGAACGAGTCTGAGGTTGGGAGTGTAGGGGAGGGGGAAGCAGGAGATTTTGTGGATGATATGATGGCTATGCATGATGAGTGAGAGGCATTGCCTACTAGATTTAGGAACCACCTGCCTTTTGATAGGTATATGACTCAGAGGGGAGAGTATTGTTGGCATTAACCGGTAAGAATGTAACCGACACATAGAAAAAGAGGTATTGTCATTGATTGGCAAAGAGGTGTTGTTAGTTATGACCAGGGAAGTACAATATTCAATCAGGAACCAAGGAGAGGCACAGATGTCAAGCAGGTACAGTTGACAATAATGAGCGCAAGTAGAGACTAGTTTGGAGACAGGTGACACATAGTAAGAAAGCGGAGGCACTGTCTTTGTTATTAAAATAGCTCTAACTGATCATTAGAGCAACTGGTAACCAAGGAAGGTGAAACCGGTAATTGATAACATCAACCAGTAACCCAAGATGTAAACGGTACAGATAGAGGAAGGAATGGTGACAGATGAAGATTTTTACCTGTGCATGACCTAGGGATATAAACCGAGCAGTAAAGATTTCATCAAGACTGATGAATGGGGAAAGTTAGAGTTGACAAACGGTTGTGTTACTCTTTAACTAGGATGTGTTGCACAAAATCTGGAAGACTTTGTGTTATCAAGACGATTGGTACAAGGTGCAAGTGAAGGTTTTAATGCCGAAATTTGTGGCATTAAAACATGTAGAAATCTTAAGTGAAGGAAAGCTTTTGACACGCATTTGTCATTTCCTTCATAAAGTAGAAAAAGCACATGGCATGCATTGGATGTTTCCTCAGTGAACTAAGACTCCACTGGGTGATGGATCCGTAGGTTATCTTTGAACAGGTCATGCATGTAGAAAGTGGAAAGGTAAGAAAGTCTATATATTCTTCAGCCTGCGAAGAATATTGCTTGCCTTCATTCTACCAGAGAAAAGAGTGAACCTGTAAGCTGAAAGAAGCTACAAAAAGGTGAAGAGAAGAAGACTGTGCAACCGAAAGAAGAGCATACCTGCAGTGACTGGTGATGACTCTCTTGAAAAGCACAACGATCTTATCAGGCTAAGCAAAGCCACTTCCAAAAGGTCAAACCCTCTATTACTCTCTAACAATTGCAATAACCTAAATCCTAGTATTTTGGGTGGACATTAACATGTCCCTTGTATTAAATCCTTTAACCGGGTGACACCTATTTAGATGTTTTAAGTCCTCTAACCAGGCAAGTTCTAACATGCTTTGTTTTGTAAAATCCCTTAACTGGGTCGCGTCTAATCATACGTTTGTAATCCTTTAACAGGGAAGGCTTCTTACAGGGCGCACTTCAGAAGAGGGCAAAATTTGTGAGGTTTCTCACACTTCGGTTTTCTCCCGATTTGGGTTTCCACGTGATAAATCTGGTGTTAATTATTGCTTGATTGTGTTATAGCTTTTTCTGTGATAGAATTTATTATGCATAACAATTTTAATTATAGTATATCAGATTTTGTTTTAGTAGGTGCTGATTCACCCCTCCTCTCTCAACAACGGTTGGGACCATCAACTAAATATTCCTAAATGACCATTAATATAACATTAATTACTATAATACCCTCCCTTAATGGTCATTTTATTAACTACCCTAACATAAGACAAAACTTTCAAATCATTTGGCCATGAATGCATAGAAGGCTGACTCCTCGTTAGAATGCTCTACTACATGAGCCTGTTGTTGAGGCTCTCCCTGGTTGGACTTATGATCAGCCAACTGCATTTTGCAGAGGGATCACAGGAGCCACTTAGAGCAAGTTGGCTCAAGGCATTTGATATGCCTTTTCTGCATTTGGCCATCAAGAAGGCTAGGAGCATGGAGCTTTCAGCTCCTAAGAGGCAAGGATAACCTAAACCCACCACTTTGCCTTCATATGAGATACACTCACCAGTTGTTGATGAAAAGAAGAAATCAGCTGTGAGACATGATGAGGCAACTCGTGAGGACTTGAGAAGGAGGTAACTTTTCTATTGGTGCAAAGAGCCATATGACAGAGATCAGTCTTGCCCTTTGAGACATAGAGGTAAGGCAAACCGTTCTATTTGGGTATACTATGATGATGATGAAGCTGAAACTTCACATCAACTTGTTGACTCAGATGTTGATGAGGCTCAAAGAGTCACTACAGAGTTTGATCCTGATGCCAGACTATCACCCATAGTATTATCCACCACTATATCACTTCCCTCCGCTTTCAGGATGAGAGGATTAGGGGATGGACAACATTGCATTGCCATGTTAGACACCGAGGCCACACATAATTTCATACTTGAGGGATTTGTTAGCCAGTGTGGTCTTCAAGTGGAAGAGTTTGTTGTTTTCCGAGTCAGGGTGGCAGATGGCTATACCCTTACCTGTACTAGGCACATATGTCATCTCTTAGTATTACTTGGTGACTATGAGACGCAGTCAGATTTTTATGTAGTCAATTTGGAGGAGATGGACATTGTGCTGGGGATGCAGTGGTTACAAGATATTGAGGAGTTTTCTCTCAGCCTGCACTCGATGGAGATGAGGTTTGAGCATTGAGACAAGAGATATGTGTTGCGAGGTATCAGAGAGGGGAGTTTGCACACTCTCTCTTTGTCAGGTGGAGTGTGGCACAAGTCGTGTTTGCGCAGTTCACAGTTACATAGTTTAGATCAGCATATGGGTGTGGTTCACTTTGTGAACAACCCCTTGTTTGATATTGATGTTGCTCTGTCATATGGCAATCCGTTATTTGAGTTAGATGTCGGTCCCCCTCTGGTGATGAGTGATGACAATGTTTGGGATCCATTTAGTGCACCAGGATTTCAAACATGTCTTATGGAGGAGTTTTTAGAGGTGTACATGGTGAGGAATGCGTACAGTTTTATATTTGATCCTCATGTATAGGATATCTACCAGGTGCAGAGTTCGTCAGTGCATGATTTTGATGATTGGTATGATAGCTTAGTTTGCACAGAGAAAGGTAGCAAGTCTAGTCTACTTGTAGAGTTGCTTCCATGTGATGTCACTGCTTCAACATCACCAGTTCTGGCATTTAGTTTAGTTTTGCAGGTAGTGTTGATCATACAGATGGTGTTTTCTTTACAGGAATCAGTTGGTGATGACGAAGGCATTACACATATTTATCTGTGGGATCTTGGTGGAGGTGTGATTCCTTTCTGGTTGGAGTTGGGTGAGTTGTTGGATGTGAGATTGCTTTGGGACAATCAATTTTAGGGAGGGTGGACTGTAATGTCCCCATTTTAGCTGACCTCGAGTTGCAGTTAGGATTAGCCTATCAGTGACCTTTGTAGGCTAATTAGTGGGTCAAAAGGTCTCAGTGGTTGAGCCAAAGATTATGTTACGACTTTCAGGCATTAGGTTCTAACGGGAAGCACTTGGACTTTATATGGATTATTAATGGGCTTTATAAGCCATATCTTTGATTTGGAATCATTAATTAAGTTTTACTTAATTAGTGATTAAATTTAAAACTTTATTATAAAGGTGTTGAAGGGTGCATTAATTATTATTTTGACTTAAACGCCTAAGCTAAAGTTGAGGCTTATAATGATTAAATGATTATTGATTAAGTTTTTACTTAAGTAATAATAAAGTGGAGGTTTTTGGCAAGTAATGGCTAAATGTTCTATATGACCCTTTAATACATGTATCTTGGCATCTTTATTTTGGGGACGAATTATAATTATAAATTATAATTCAAGCATTTGAACTATGCTTCCTTCAGCCGTGAATATCGTGAAAGGTGTATTGTTGAAGCCGAAAGTCGAAGGTGTATAGGTGAAGACAAATGATCGTTTTTGGAAGGAATGAGCTATTTAGATCAAGTCTGAAATCGAATTTGGTATTCTGCATACATATTTTGGTGAATTTGTGAGTTGTGCTACGGTGCCAAGGGTTCTAAAAAAAAGGAGACTAGAGAATTGGGAATTCTCATAGTTTTCTTGCACTTTGAATTGGTTCACAAAGATCACTGAATTGTGCCATTGGTGGCTTCAATCAGAGGCCACAATCGGGATTAAACGGTTTGAATTTGTGAAGGAGATTCAATGTTTTGGATCCAAGAGTTAACGCAAGGAAATTGGTAGCTGTTTGGAAATAAATCGCAGCTTTGGACAGAAGCTACGTGTTGGTTATAGGCTGCTGTTCTTCTTTGTGGGAGAGCATTCAATGTCCTAGAAGCCACGATAATGTCTTAGGAGTGCCTGCGATATCAGAAAAGAGGCTCGTTTTGGTTATCCAAGTGCAGACGCTGCTTATTCAGCATCCACATTTGAAGGGACGACATTTCCAGTTGGCAGTGATATTGAGTTGTGGGCTGTGATTCCATTCGGAGGGTCTGCATTTACAAATAGAGGCTCGGTCTTGCTTGGAAAGGCCCTTTGTTCACTCCCCAACATCCACATCAAACTCTCTGTCTATTTTTTTTGCGGCAAGCACCATTGAAGATTATCAATGTCATTTTTCCAACCTTCCAGGTTCCCAAATAAATCTGAATTAAATATTGTTGCTTGTATATATATTTCTGGCTTGGTAATTATTTGCGAATAAATAATTAGTGAATAAATTAAAAAGTGCTTTGTTTTATTATTTATTATTTAAAAATTCAAAAAAAGCATATATCCCAAAAACTCAAAAAAATTGCAAAACACAAAATTCTCAAAACAAACAAAACTCAGAGCTGGAATTGGAGTTATAACCTTTAGGGGTTTGTTGGCTAAAAATTTTGTAAGTCGCTAAGACTACACCTTACAAAACTGTAACTTTAGACAACGGTATAATGAGATAAATCTCTTCTCTCAGCAATAGGGGAGGTTCTCTTCTTACCGTAGGTGGCTTCAGCAGGATTTCAACTGGAAGGAAATAAGGTTGATACTTCTAATCTTTTCCTCTTTTTTCAAGAAAAGATCCACAGGCAAATACAACTTATTAACTCTACAAAGATTACCTACTGTTACGATAATACCGGTGACTTAGTAATTGATGTAAGAACAACTCCTAAGGCAGCAGTTATATATATATTTGGTGAATTAAAACAAGGGCCCAAAGTCTCTTGCAATTAATCCTATATTGAGATAGGGAGAATCAATAGTGAGGCTCAAAGTCTCTCACCAATGATTCTGAAATTTAAAGAAAAATACTCAGACTTGAAGCTCAAAGTTTTCAACTCAGTATTCGTAGCCACTACTACTATAACAATTCTCCTCCTGTAGCTCAAAATCTCCCAAAAGATGAATTGAAACCTCCAATGATGTATGCAAGTTTAGTTTTTAGAAATGAATTAAAGAAAGATTGAACAATGCAACGTAAGAAAACACCATTCAATCTCAAGATCTACAACGCAAAGTCTGAAGAATCTTGTTACTTTTATTCACTTTTGATAAGTCATACAATGAAACGCAAAGTTTTCATCACCCAAGTTCTCAAGTATAGCCTTGCTTGCTTCAATAAAAGATGAAAATTTACAATGAACCCTCTCCTTTATATAGGAAAACAAAAGAGAGAAAAGTGTAGAGAAAAGGGGAAACCCTTAACCACTTTGATTTATTCAACAACTAACTAACTAACTTTGACTTATTCATAGTTGTATGCCTAATGCTCGTGCAACCTGATTGCATGAAGTAGTTATACAGGTACATGTTATCCTATATTTACAAAAAGTTCCACTTCATACAATTTATTATATCTATTCAACTTAAAACATAAAGCACTAAAGACAATCATGTCTTTACAAAAGTATCTACAAAGTCTGAAAATTTCTGCAGAGTATCATGAACAACTACTTCATCCGGAGCTCCTGTATGCTGTGCAATAATTGTCACTCTCACAGTCAAAATTATCCGCCTCTAATTGTAAGCGAAGAACCTCTGTAAACATTGCTAGAACAGCTTTATCCTCAACGAGCTCTCCTCCGTCCATGATTAATTGACACTTCAATTGTTGAAAATCATCATTAATCACACTCTCATAGCTTTTAAGGCGTTCAACCGCCCCATGGCTTTCTCCTTTCAACCCTCGCAGCACTTGTTCTTTATTGACCATCAAATGCAGAAAGTCACAATACATCCCTATTGAAGAGATGATTCCAGAGGCACATAGATCATCCAGGGGAATTTCTGTCATGCTCTTCTAGACATCAAGATCAGCATCTAAGAATCTGAGTTGTCGATCAAGGGATGTAATGAGATCATTCATCTTGGAGGTGACCACTCTTCCTCGTTCACAAACATTCATTGCATTCTGAATCACTTGTAGACCTTAAGATTCTAAGCGGCTGCCCCACTCATCCATGGCCTTGGCCTTTCTCTGTGTGCTCAGAATTGATTGATAAAGAAGAAGATTTCATCTTCTCTATGATATCAAGAAGTCTTGCATTCTCCGTTTTTAAAATATTCTTCTTCTCCCACAATCTATCATTCTTCAAAGTAAGCAAACTCACCGCATCAAGTGCATCTTGTTGACAACCTAGACGCGTTTGTCTTCCCAACTCAACCTTGCTGAAATTATAATCAGCAGCTTGCATTTCTTTTGTGGGTTTATCAACAAGTGGTTGAGCTACTTCTGCATACTTGACCCCATTACTATCAATCGTGATTTTTGAAACCATCTTTGCCTTTTTGTTCTTTGGAACCTTAGCTTTAGCAACTTGCATGTAATCATGATCTTCAGGAGGAATTTCTTCCTTCTTCCTTTTTTGAGTAATCGCACCGAGCCATGGAGGAAGGGAAAAAGATGAAGTTCCTACTGCAGACGTAGTAACCAATGTAGTGACTGAATCAGCCTGAGCAACTGTAGCCACAATGGGAAGAGTCTCTATTTGAATAGCTACCGGAGTAGGACTATTGTGAGTTACTTCAGCCATAAATTGCTCAAATTGTGCTGAAGTAGTATCCACGATAACCATTGATGAAACTAGCATAGAGGGAATAACCATAGAATATGTATCAAACACATTCTCGTAGCCTTGATACTGATCTTCTAACATAATGGCTGGAGCAATTGAAGATATAGGAAGAGCTTGTGTTATCAAAATTGAATCTTGTAATAAAGAAGCATGTCCCATGTTGAATGTGTTTGCAATTGTGTCCAATGGAGAATCAGGGGATTCATCGAAGGCCGGAGCAGAATCAATAAATGTAGTGGCAACAGGCACATCCAGAGGTAGAGATACTGCAGAAGTTACCTTGTTTGACTGAAGCATCTCATCTTCACTAGAATCTATCTGAATTCTCTAAGAATGAACAGTCTTTACTTCAATCATCCTTCTTGTAGCCTTACCCCCTTTGATTGTGAGCTTGGGTATGGATGTATCTGGAGCAGGAATCTCTGCAACTGAAGTAGATGCCCCATCTTTACTTTTATCCTTGATTTCCAGTCTCAAACCAATCGGACCAGCAGGATCAAAATCTTTTCCTAGCTTAATCTTGATACATTTCAAGCCTCTTCTTTTTAACCAGATATTGGTGTTAACAAGAATTGATTGAAATCGATCCCAAACAGATGTGCTTTCTTTTGATGACCATGCTGGAGGGAGAATAGGCAAATCCTCTACATGATGTTTTGTATAGACTGGATCAAGGATATCATCATCATCAACAATGCTAGGAGGGATCTCTGCAAGATTAAAATCAACTATTTGCTTGGTAGTTAACCGGCAATAGTCCATTCTCCGAATGTCCAACTCTGAACGTAAATCAATTCATATATCCTCAAGACGATGGACATGGATAAATTGTCTCCTCATCTTGTCATTAAGGCCTCTCCAATCAAAATAGGTCCTTGACATGAACTTCTATAATGTAATTCTTTGAAGCTCGAATTCCATGTTCTTTGCCTTAGGAACAGTATCAAGAGAGTAACCAACAATCTTCAAAGGATTTTTTGAAGAAATTCCTACCCCGGGCCTGTGTAGAGTAGACTAATATGCCTGAACTGCCATAAGCTGTCTTGCTAATTCCATCAGAATGATTTTATCAGTGGGATACCTTGGAAGTGTACATGGTTCTCCTCTGAAATATCCCACCCGCATATACGTGAAATTTGGAAACTGCAAGAAAATACACCCATATTCATTCACCTTGGTCCAAGCTTCATCTGACACACGCTTGTTTGAGAGTTCTTTATCAAACAAGCACATATAATACCCATAGAAGGCATCTTGAACCCTGCAATAATGCAATCGACTAGCCCTGAGCGACAACTGATCATAGTACTCCCAAACAGGTACTGCTGTTCTATCTCGTTTAGTAGCAAGTCTTGAAAAATACCCCAAGGCAGCAGCAATATACACCAGGTAAGAGTTCATGTAGAACGTTCCAGTGGTGGTGAGTTGAGACAATTGTTCACAAAGGGTGTCACTGATCATCTCTCCCCAAAAGATCTTCTGTTTACTTCTTACAATCAGAGAGATGTACTTATACATCCAAGGCTTGAAGGTATTGGAATTTTTAAGACCTCCAATATGACTAAGCAAAGTAATGAGATCATTGATTTCTTCCTTGAAATCTGTACGGCGCACCCCCTTTGACCATCTTACAAGATTTAGCCTCTTGCTGATTAACCAATTTTCATTAACATATTTGATACAATATATTGTATCTTCATTCCATCTGCTCAAAGCTTTTTGCTTTGAAATATTGATAACCAGCGGAGCGGTAGGAACTCAAAAGATCCTATCAATAGTCTCAGGATCCAAACTGATGATTGTGTTCCCATCATGTCCTCTGATAGTTCTGGATGCTTGATCAAAATTCTTGGTGCAAGCAAATACAAACTCCGGCTCAAGAGATGCCAAGGGAAAAGTAGAAACTGCATGTATACCACTTCGTTTTATGCATAACATATCCTCCGTTGCAGCAACGTCCATCCTTTTGAGAAAATCATCAATGTTCATGTGAGCTATATTTGTGTCCTTAACATCATCACAATAAGAGATGACTTGAGACAGAGGAATGGAATTATGATACTGATCATACTGGTACTTCATTTTCTTCTTTTCTTTGCCTCTACTTGGTACAACTTCGCTTGACATAATAAGATTATGAGCACAAGCAACTGTGACACAAAAATCCCACAACGTAAGAACATCATCAAGGGAAGGATCCGTTGCACTTTTGTTACCATGAAGTTCAATCTGTGATATTGCTTCATATGAAGGGCAGCAAGGGAAGAAATCAGTTTTATCTTGAAAGTATCATGAAAAACCCAAAAACGGGTTTTTGGAGGATGATTGCATATATGGACAGCGAATGGTGAAAGGAAACATGGATGTGAATGAAGGGATATGACGCTGTTTATATGATAGCAATGAAACCTCTCTGCCAACATGAGTTTGAAGTCAAGTGACAGCAACATAAAGGTTAATGGAAGTGGGTTTTTATGGAGTGAAGTCACGTAATGAATGAAAGATAATGCAAAGTGGACCCGTCTCCTTTTTGGAAATAATTTATTCAAGGATGGGGTTTTTAATCCCGACTGCATATGCAAAGGAAGAGATGTCTTTGCATATGCATCTTTAGAGAGAGAAACATATGTTACAAAACTGAAAAGAAATGAAATAAAAACAAACATTTTCAACAAATACAAGTAATTTTACCTCATTTCTTCAGAAGACAAAAGAAGGAAAATCCCTTGCAATCTTTGAAAAATCTGGAAAAGATCATGAAGATTTCCGTGATTTAGAAGAGCTGTGAATGAGTCTTTAAATAGAGTTCAATCCATGACTCATTCTCTCAAAAGATAAACATCTCTTGAAGTCAAGGATCGAATCTTGACAAGTGTTGGATGAAAGAGAAAATAAATGCTGAAAAATAGCAACAAGATTGAATAAATCCAACACATGTAAGAGCATTAAAAAACGGTGCCTAGGGCTGGAAAAATGTTTCAAAATCAGTCAATAACAAACTGAAAATGAATAACTTACCCTAGCTATCACCTTTGCTGAAAACGTTTTGGATTGAATGCAAAAATGGATCCGTTTTTGAAAGAAAATGCCCAAAAATGAGTTGGAAATGAAGAACAATGAAGTGCGGATAGGGCAAAAATTGCCACCAACAAACTCCCAAACACTAAATGCGCTTTTGAGACCATAAAACATGTGATTTCCAATATGTTTTGGCTTTCAAAATCGCCACTTAGCAAGTGATGTTTTAAAAACGTGATTTTGGAAGCCAATAACATATACTCTTGGCAATGAAAACATTCTTCCTTCATGCTGCGCATTTTAGGAAATAGCAAACATATTAATACATATGCTAAGGCATTGAACATCGCCACTCAGCAAATGAATGGAAACGGGCTTTCAAAAGCCAAAAACATGTGTTCTTACGTTGCTAAATCACGCCTCATTAATGCTGCATTTGGAAACGCATTTTAGGAGATAAATAACATATGTTTTGGCATTAAAAATCGCCACCAAGCAAGGGGTATTTAAAACACACTTTTGGAAGTCAAAAGCATGTCTTTGAACATATGTTATTGCATTAGAAATTGCCACCAAACAAGGGAAAGAACTAAAAACGGGGTTTGAAAGACAAATAGCATAAGACATATGCTTTTCAACATGTGTTATGTCATAGAAAAACGCCACTTAACAAGTAAATCATATCAAAGACATAATAACGTACTTTTGAGTGATAAAAGCACATATGTTTATGAGTCTTGCATATGTAAATGAATTCAAATTCTCCACTTACCATAGATTAAATAATAAAATCTCATTTAAAATATGTAGTCGCAGATATAAACTCCACCGATTTACTTGTGAGGACTTGGCCATGAATTTTAATAAATTTAATGCACTTGGATATATTTATTTAATAATTAAAAATCCACTTTGCACTTAAAAACACCTCATGTAATAAAAATTAAACGAATAACCATAGTTTTTAATAAAGTAACATAAAAATAGACTTAAAAAGCCTAGTTTTATTAAAACATTAAAAACTATGATCAAATCAACTCGGAATGAGTTGAAATTTTAAAATGGACGATAAAATCCAATTTAAAATTTAAGAATAATCTTAATACGTGCAATCGCCATCAAAAAGTCCACTTTTAAAAGGATTTTAATAAAATATGCAATCGCCTTGGAAAACCCCACCTTTTACCCCATAACTTGAGCTAGAGAGTTCCAATCGAGGTCTAAGTTAGCTCGAAACGAGCGGAATTCAAAGGAGCATCAACTCAAAGGAAAAACAATACTAAAAACAACTTTCAAGGAAGGGAAAAACAAAGAAAAAACACAAAGATTTACCCAAAATCAATTGCTTGTAGTCAGAGAAGAAAAATTCATTTCGACAAGCATTTAGGGATATAACTTGACGGCAATCTTCTAAAAAGAACATATAATAAACAATACATAAGATGCAATTCAAAGATGACAAACCGCTTTTATGATATCTTATTAATACGTTTTAAAACATAGAGGATACACCTACGAATCCATGAGAAAAATTGCGTAAGGTTGTCTCAATTTTGTGATGTCAGCAATTGAGGACAATAGGGTTATGTCTCAATTTTGTGATGTCAGCAATTGAGGACAATAGGGTTATTTCAACTTTGGCATTGTCTTGGTGTTTAGTGATATGTGATCTCCCATTGATTCTCAAATTTTAGATGTTAACAAGTTTGTGGCTATTTGTGCTGGTGTTCTATTTTTCGTTCTTTTTGAGTTTGAGGCGTGCAAGGCTTCCTTTCTTTGGTAGAACACAATATGTTATTATTTTGTTTTAAGCTTTGAATTGTTTTAGGATAGATTGAGGATTGGGCATGCCTCAGATTTTATTTGAACCGATGGCCACAGTATTTTCATTTTGAGCTATTATTTTATTGGAGCTATATCCCCTAGTTAGGGCATTTATGCAGATTGATTGTCATTCATGGTTAATAAACCATCATGCGATTTTGATTGTCAACCATATTGGAATAATTAAGATTGGATTTCTTGGAGTGTAGAGTTGAAATCACATTCTGTTGAAAGAGAAAATTCACTGGTCCCTAGGTTGATCTTGAGTTGCACCCGCAAGAGTCGTTGGTGCGATTAATGCTCAAGATTTAAATTCCATTAACTCTTGATGTCACGAGTCTTGGCATAAATTTTAAATTGAAATTATAATTGCAATGTGCAATTGTTTTCGAAGGTCTAAAGCCTAAAGTTGAGGTAATATCATTGCAAAATGAAATTGAAACTACAAATTATAAGGTTTGAACTCTGAAATTCAGTATATCTTGGAGTTTAGCCTCTAATTGGAAATTGAAGGTAGTTAGACAAATTACAATTTTTCATTGGGAGACAAACTTCAAAGTTATTTACTACCTTGAGTCAGAATTGGAATTTGTTTATCTTGCTATGCCATTCTAAACCTTGAATTTGCTCATTGTGCAATTTGATACCAAGGTTCTAAACTTGAGTCCTTGGTAAGACAAGGTTTTTTATGGGCTTATTTCAAGCTTGCGATTTGCAAATTGGGCTTGAACTCTAGTTTTCTCTCCAAAATGTCTGACAAAGTTTGAAATTGTTGCAAATTGATTCATAACCCTCAAATTTATTTAGGAAAACACTTTTTGAGGATCGTAATTACATATGGACACCAAGTAGTAACTATTTATGGGGAATTTTAAAGTTTTTGAAATCTTTTGGAACTTTGGTGTAACTTCTTGAGACCTCGATACTATGTTAATTTGTTTTTCTTGTTCTGGTAGGATATATAAAGTGGATTGTCTTCTCCAACCAAAATGAACTATGTAATGTCCTTTTTGTCATGTCCCCATTTTGGCTGACATCGTTTGGCATGACGGATTTGCCTATCATCGACTCTTGTAGGCAAATGGTTTGGAGAGAGGGTCATTATGTTGATCATTTGATTGCAAATTGCTGACAGAGCCTACATTCGGTAGAGCCTACATCTAGTTTGGGCCTACATGCAGTTGTAGTGGAGCCTACGTCCAGAAGCGAGCCTACATCCAGTTCGAGCCTACATTCAGTCTAGTTGGGCCTATATTCGGTTATGAGACATCTTGGCCTACATTGTTATATTTTTGAGTTGAGAAATGTACTTTATTATTATAATGTTATTTTATTATAAAGTATATTATAATTGGATGTTTCTAGAAGTTCTAGCAACTTCTCAAGGAAAAAGAATAAATAGGGGGCTTGGGCTATCATTTCTACATGCTTGGATTTGGGATTTCTTCTACTTCTTCATTGTGAAGCAATTTGTAGCCTTGTGGTTTGCAAATACTATTCGATCTTTGGGAACGAATCACTCCCCTAGATTGGCATAACTGAGGTAGTGAAATATCTACTGAAGGGTTGCAAATTTGGAGTTGGTACTCAGCCATCTCATTGGTACTTCATTGAGAATTTGATGTAAGGGTTTGTTTGTGATTGAAACAGCATCTCAGGAGGCATTTTTAGTAGGGCCGAAATTATAGGAGGCAATTTTTAGCAGGTCCGAAATTATAGGCGGCTGTTTTTAGCAGGTTCGAAAAAGTAGTCCGAAAAAGCAAATCCGAAAAAGCAGTCCGAAAAAGCAGACCCGAAAAAGCAGTCCGAAAAAGTAGACCTGGAAAATTGATATTGAGGGTTTGTAACTGGTTGAATAAGGGTTTGGAATTCATCACTTAATTGGTGAATCATTTTGGTGAAGGTTGAAGACAATTTTGGCACATTTCAGTCACTTTATACCAAAGCTTGGATTCAAAATTTTGCTCATATCTCTCAACATACTTGGACATATTTTTTATGCTTTTGGAGGAAGACTAGTACATCAGTGGCGGCCCTGTTGATACCATTTTGGGGGTTCGAAACCCTGCATTTTATTTTCTGCAGGTGCCGTACATGTACGGCCTGGTACGGCACTGTACAGTACAGCACACAACAGCCAATTGGGGCAGATTTGGTGGCGGTCTGATAGCTGGTCTTCGGCATTGGATTTCATCATTTTGGACAACCATTATTGCAGCATTACCAGGTTCCATTATATCTTATTGTTGTCAATTTTTATGTGTGAGAGTGCTCTGTTATAACAATCATACTAGTATGCAGAGGTTAGTCTCAGTCAACATTGTTATGGTAATCTGATATTGCTATATTGTAATCGGTTTGTCATAATTGGGATGTGTGCATTGTAAGGTCACTGTTTATGAGTGACTGTTCATTCATTTCATACCATATTGTCAGTAGTTGTAACAATCTATATAATCTGTCCATTAAGTTCAGACATTGCCATATATTATTGTATTGAATTGGTATGCAAAGCAAGGGCATTGTTCACATTGTCATAGGATTGTAAAGACCATTGCATTGTAATTTGAATATTATTGTCACAGTCTGAGAACAGTCATTTGGAATCATATATTGCTAGCTGGGTTGATATAGTGGCATTTACATTGACATTGGATTGTCATAGTTGAATGAAGTGCATTGTATAGTCCATTGTATTACAATCTGAAACAGTCCATTATACTCTCAGAATTCCGTCATTGAATTCAGACTTGAGAAGTGTGACCATTGCATTAATAGGAGAGTATCTCATTGTTGGGGTAGTTCATTGTAAGGTGCCAAGTGATAGGAATTTCTGAATATTGTTATTGGTGCTGACATTGTTCTTCTATTGTTCATTATTACGTATTGGTATTGTTATCTCAATTGCATAGTTGATGCCAAAACAATAAACACATCGAAACACATCATTGCAAGCAAAACATTCAAGTGCATGCCAATTGTTTGACGAATTTACACGGATCAGATTTGGGGTTTTAGTGATCCTACTAGTGAGGGTCATTACACTTTTTTTGGTCCATTGCAACATTCTTGGAGAGCACTAGTTTTTTAAAAAGAGATTCTAATAGTCGCAGCAAGTTCTTGGAGCCAAGGCAAGCAGAGAAGTACTTTCTGTTTGTGAGTTTAATAATTTTTTGGAGCACTCCAAACATCTTGTAGTAGTTTCTCATCCTTGGAGAGTGCCAACATTCAAATGGATAGTTTTCCTACGTACTTATGATGTTGCTGGTGAAGTAATTTTTTTAAATTTTTGACCTGAATTCTTTTCCATAAGATTTGGTTAATATATGGGAAGTAATTGATTAATTAAGTTGTCAAGGAACATTTAATATTTAAAAGCAAGTATGTTTAATTAATATTTTTATTTAAGGATGGTTAAAACTTAATATTATAAAGTGAAATTACTGATAAAAAATATATTATAAAGTGAAATTTAAAGGAGACCATAAAAGTAATTTATTATGGGGCCCAAAAGAACTATTAATTTAAAAGGTTTTAAAAAGTCACTTAAGGTGGAAAATGAAATGTTGTGGAAAATAGTATTTTATTATTTCCAAAAAGTGTATATAAGGTGGACTTGAAGAGAATTCTTTCTACTCATTTTTATCAATCCTTAGCTTATTGGAGACGCTGTAATTTGTTCATTTGAAAACTCTTTTGGTAAAGTTTCATGGATGAAAAGCCACGTAGCTGATTGAGTGAATTCATTTAAGATTCACCATTGTGCGTCATTGATTGGATGGATTAAAGGAGATTCAGGTACAAGCGTATTGTGTTGTAATGAAGGATGCATAATATTAGCAGTCTATTTCATGCTGTCTAATGTATATCATATGAGTTCTTAACACTATTGCGTATTGACATTAAATATCAGTAGGGGCTGTGTTGGCCTTTTGCTTGTAAAACTGCCAATGAAAGGTTGATGCATGACAACTATTTGTTAAAATTTCCATGACTGTTTCAATGCTTGCAAATGTTTGTGGATCTGTTTGAGATAATAAAAAATAGTTGCAGCTGTTCTTAAGCACTAAATTCAGAAATATTGATTGGTTTACTAGCTGTTTGATGAATTGTGTCTGAGTATGAAATCAGAAAATATTCAAGTTTGTTGAAATATTTTGAGACATTACAAAGTATGAATTCAAGGGTGTCATTTCCTTGAAAGATAACAATTGAGCTTGGCAACATTGGTGATATGGACCTAGGGGGCATGTGGGGTTGGAATTTCATAGGACGACCAATGATAGACAAGTAAAACCAGTGTTGCACAACTTGAAGATGAGTGTCTTGTTCAGGCTGTGACTTTTCGAATATCAGTGCTGTTGATATTATGGCCTTTACGGCATATAGATCAACCATCTTAAGGCAATAATAATAAATATATATGATATATTTATTAGTGAAAATCGATATAAATGATAATAATAAATATAGGTGATATTTATTATTTATTGTTTATCGATATTAATTACATATATATATAAGTGGCAATTTAAGTAAATAATAAATAAAAGGTTATTTATTATTTCACTTGGGAGGGCCCAAGTCAGCCACCTTGGGTGGAGGAGTTTATCTCCTTAAAGCATCATATATATATGTTATCGATCCTAGAGGAGGGATCATCAAAAACATAACATGATTCTCTCCTCTCAAGGATCAAATTCCTTACATGCGAATTTGGCAAAGTGCTGGAGCGAATGCATTATGTGAATGCTGGAGCAGAATTCTGGACGAATTGTTGCAGCCCTAGAAGGACAAATTGTTGCAGCCCTAGAAGGGCGAATTTAGAGCAGAATTCTAGGCGAATTGTTGCAGCCCTAGAAGGGCAAATTTAGAACAGAATTCTTGGCGAATTAAAGCAGAATTTTGAGCGAATTGTTGCAGCCCTAGAAGGGCAAATTTAGAGCAGAATTTTGGGCGAATTAGAGCAGCCCAAGGACAAACTAGGGCAAACTGGAGCAGCCCTAGAAGCACAATATAAGGGCCGATCTTGCAGCCCTAGATCTAAGAAATATTGGATCAGAATTAAAAGAGCCCTAGGTGGGCAACATTACATATCCAGATCAGATCAATATTAAAGGGCAAGATTGAAGATCTCAAGGTTTAGATTTGAAGTCTCTAAGGAGTGATTCAGAGATATAATTTGCATATTATCTCTCCTTGTTCTTTGTGATTTCTTATCATATCCTGTGCTTAGTTTTGTTAGATTTCTATAGATTGATATATTCTTTGTGATAATCTGAAATATACTAACAAGTGCAATGGGTTAGTCTAATGATAACATGTGAATTTTTATAGAAAAAGAGACATAGTAGTTAGAAATATAGATGGAAAAGTGGTTATATAGATACAACCATAATACTTTGAAGAATTGTTGGATCTCTTAATTAGGAAGGTAAATGTAGAACTTATTATGGATTTATTTCTTAACTCGTGATTTTCCATTCAGGTCTGAAAGTGTTCCCTGAATTACAACGTGATTTGCAGACAATACGATCAATCTTTAAAACTAATATTCTATTGAAACCAACAGATTTTCTTGAATCCTGGAATCAATTCAGCGCAATGGTGACTCTGGATGAAATTGCACAATTAATTAGGCTGGTTTTTCGTCCATGAAATCGAATACCACAAGGGTTTTTGCCCATTAGCTGTATAACTAAGCTTTCTTAGTAGCTAGGGTTTGAAGAGGCTTTATTATTTTTCAGAATGTCAAATTAGCTCTCAGAATCTCCTTTAATAGCCCTCCTAGGACTTCTGGAATTTCAATTATAAAAGTTACTTTTTAAAAATTAATTTCTTTTTGCTCATAAAGTGATTTTACAATATTATTATTTTATTGTGGCTCTAGGTAAAGTCACTTATTAAAATAAAATATTAAACTCATTAAATAAGCTGCCTAAAAATATTAATTCAAACAACTTAATTTAATTAATTTGTTTATTTCTTCTCCAGAAACCTTGGCCAAGTTTAGGGACATCACAAATTGCAACTACATATTGTTCAGTTTTAGGTTAGTTTTTACTTTATAAGAAGTTTCCTCTTCTAATTTGAAGAGTGGTTTTACCACACATCTTTTGTTTTATGCTGCATGAAAGGTGTGAATTAAAATGCTAACATATTTGAAGCTATAAAATCTTAACTATATATTTAATCTTTTTATTTTTCTCGACCTAAAAGCATTTTTTCCATGTTTGTGACAGCTGAGCAGCCTATCTTGATATGCACAATTATTGCCATACCTTAAATGCGTTTTCAGACCTTAAATCTAATTACGTCTAAACTTTTTAGACAGTAATTTTATTTTCTTCTTTTCTGTTTACTCATTATATCTCATGCTGTATTCCATTTCTCAAATCAAATGAAGTTGCAATAATCTGTGAACTGTATTTCAGGGTGCTAAGGAGTCTTGTAGGAGAGAAAACAGTTTACGGATGGACAGTGGTGAACAAGTCCACACTTCTGAAGATGACACCAAAAAGTCCTCCTCAGGACAGTCGCAGGTTTGGAACTATTTTAGATTATTTAGCTGGAACAACATATTAAGGCTCTCTTTTCTCACTTCCATGCTAGGAGTCCTGTGATTTGAAATTTAAAGACGGATGAATCAATATAGCTTGTGTGTTTTGCATCCTTGAGGAATTTGAACTCCAGTATTGTTAACAAGAATACTTCCTTCCCTTCATGCCTTATATATTGTAAAATACAGAGAGTAGCTTCGGTACTTCAATTGTTGATTTTTTCTTTCTGGTGCAGTTTATGGTAGAAATTTTGGAATATTTTCTAGCTTAATTAATAGCATTTGTATCATCTGACAACACACAAATGCAGATAATGATGAGTTTAACTATTAAATTGCCCTATGCATGATCTCTAGCAACCTATACACACTGAATGAGTCCCTTGCAGCAGGGAAATTTTTATTCAACTGTCACAATTCTGTAACAAATGGAATGGCACATATATCTCGGTAAATATGAGTTTTGTATTATTCTTCAACATTTAGATACAAGTCCATTAAAGTGAAATATGCAGATTGTACTAAACTATTTCAGAAACAATCAGAATAAATTGCTATGAATGATATCATAGTAATTTTGTTGATATCACACAACACCTGGTGCACTTGCTGCAAACTGAATAATAGCATATACTATGGATTGGCAGCACCTATTCTTTTTGTTGCAAATTATTTTAAGAACCTAGGTAGTTCTCAGATGGGAATTGTTGATGTGAGTTTTATGCCACTACAACATGCAGAATTGAGTACTTAGTATTCCTGGACGAAACACCAAATCTCCAACTCGCTCTTGAATAAGGATGCTCATATGCTAAACTTTGTACATGGATTGTGTGTCAAATGAGACAACCTCAAGGTTCCTTCTTATTGTGGACTTTCACTCAGTTATAATGATGTGATATGCGGGTTATCACAAAGGGAATTACGTTATTCATTTGATGAATTTAAACTACTTCAACTTCTTCCAACCAAACAAACTGCAAAGAAAAGGGTTAAGAAAGCTATTGAACTCCTAGAACGCAAGAAATACCGAATGTCTTTCTAACTCTACTAGACTTAGTTTAGCCATCGACATCAACCAAGCTAGTGCGATCTCCTAAGGTAAATGTGAGATGTTCAAACTTCAAACTATTATCATTCCACTAATACCATCTAGCGATGCATATCAATGTGCAATCAATAATTGAAGTTAACTTATGAATATGCTAGTTGATTACGCAAGGTAAACTTACAATAAGAAAGCAGCTAGTAGTATGGTCTAAACGAGTTCAATAAAGATGTATCGAAAATATCTCCCATTCAACTAACCACTATTTCTAAACAATATAAGTAATCCTACGTTAAGTGAGGAAATGTGGAAATCATGCAATACTCCAAAGTAACACAAGTAATCCACCATGAAGACCAACAATGAATTAGCAATTACTTGGATAGAATTATGACAACAATTTCTCCAATCGTCACTTTTTACAAATGAGAGGAGTGGGCTTTATACAGGAGCCCCAAATAAAATGAATTGCCAAGTTTGATTTGAAACCAATGGCCTGATTAATTCATGACAAACCCTAATTAGGGCAACCACGAATAGACAATAAAAATAAGGTACCAACATGTGGGCCAATGAGAAAATTCAAATGTAGGAGAACCAATTGGAAGATGCTAAGTCATCCAAAAACTCATCCTCAAGAATATGTATGCCTCTTTCTCTTACAATCTTTATTTTAATTCCATTTCCTTATCCTTAGGAATTCTTCAATGTTCTTGGAATTCTTTCTCCTAGATGTTTGGACCTTGCGGTAGCTGAATTCTTGGCACTTGGACCTTCATTGTTTGGAATCCCTTGTCTTCTCCATCTTCGAACTTGATTCTTTTGATTTGTGGAATTTATTCATTTTCCTTGTGAATCTTATTCTAGATCCTCTTGGAGTGGTTAAACCTCCTTCAAACTTGATCTCTTTGAGCCAGTTCCCATTCATTGCCTGGGATTCCCAGTCATCTTCATCCTCATGGAGATCCTCCTGATTGATATCATCCCTGAACTTGGTCCTGATATCTTAGCTTCCTTGTAGCGATTAGTTTCTCCATGTTGATCATAGACTTGCAAGTTTTTATGTTCTTAGATGTGTGATGATGACAATCTTCCTTATTTGTAGACCTTTCCTCCTTGCATAATTTGATCATCCTTGTGTGGTGAAGTCTTCCTCTCCCATTGTTTGGGACATCTTGTTGATGTGAGTTTTACACCACTACAACATGTAGGATGAAACACTCAATGTTTCGGAATAAAACAACGAATATTGAATCCTCTCTTGAATAAAGACACCACATATGCTAAAGATTGCAAAGAAAGAGCATCGAGGCGACTTCAAGGTTCCTTGTAACTGTGGATACTCATTAGTAATAATGTGATATGCTGCTATTATGAGGGGAGTTACGCTAATTCACTAAGACTTTACCAACTTGACTTCAAATGATATAGCTTCAAAATGTGCAATTAAAATATTCCAGCTTCTAACTTATGAAATGCAATGAAATTAAACATATGAATCTAAGATACTTCTACTTGCACTCTAGGATGCAAGAAATTGTAAATATCCTTATGACTCTACTAGATGCAATTTCGTCATTAACTACACCCACCTAGTGCAATCTTTTAAGGTATGTTCGAAAAATGTTCAAACTACTACCATTTCATCAACCCCATCTATAGATGTAAATAAATGAGCAAGTACCAATTGAAGTTAAATTCATAATAATGCCATTCAACCACACAAGGCAAGACTTACAATTAGCAAGCAGCTAGTGATTTGGTTTATGATTGAGTCAAACAAAGATGCATTCACAATTGCTTTTATCCAACTAAACTACTCAAAGAAAATTTTAAACTAAGTACTTGAAATCAAATTATATTCTAAGTGAGAAAGATACCATGCAATACTCCAAAAGATTACAAGTATTCATCATGCACAACACAACAATGCTTAGATAGCAATTTTGACAATATATTCGCAACAATTTTCCAAAAATCTCTCTTTACAAATGAGAGCAAACCTTATATAAGGAGCTCTAGAACAATGAATGACTAAGATTAAATTAGAATCAATGATGCAAATTAACTCAAAGAAAACCCTAATTAGGGTTGCTACAACCATTGCCCAATTACATTAAAGCACCACCATGTGGGTCAATAGAAAATTTACATTACCTTGAAGAGCCAATAATAAAATGGGTTAGGTATAGTACATTAAGAAAAATACACCAAATAGTGGGCCAATCAAAATAAAGCACCTAATTATTAACCAATGAGAAAATTCATGCCACATAGGGTTACAATAAATCCTCCCTAAGAAGATTGGTCCCTTTGATTTTTTTCTTTTTTGCAAATTCAATGGACAAAATTTTATCTAGCTTGTTTGTGGGGACACTTGGCACATTCTTGATTCTATACTCAGAAACATCCAACTCTATGCAAAAAGTTTTCTCCCGATGATCTGTACTGTCTAGACAAGTTGTCATGAAAGCCTTGAGTGTCACAAGTCCCTTCAATTGTTTCCTCTTAATGATATTGGTGCCTTTGAAGTAAACCGCCTTCATTCGCTCTCTCAATACTTCCACATCGATGTTTTCTTTATTGTTCCCTTCAAACTGAAAAAATGTCCTCAAGGTTTCAAATATTCCATCTTGGAGTACCATGATTATTTCCTTCAAACATTGGCAATCACACTTCACCCTATCTAGGGTGTCCCTCTTTAAAACTAATGCAAGATACTACTCATGGAAGTCTACTGCTTCATCTCCCTTTACCACTTAGGCCCTCTCCATCACAAATCTAGAAGTATACTTCAAGTTATGCAATCGTGGGATGGTCTTTTCTTTAACGAATTGAAACTCTTCACAAATTGTGTACTGTAATGTCCCCATTTGAGATCCCCTTATATTTTGTCCTAAATTCGTAATTCCACAATGAAATAGTAACAAGGTGAATTTAAAGAAGTAATTCTTACTCAAATAAGATGAGATAAGTTGTATAAATATTTGATTTCTCATATCAGATTAGTCTCTTAGATCAATCTCCTTTATTGGAAATGTCTCTCATTTGACCCTCCTTGAATATTGGAGCAATTACTTCAACTCATTACACTAATAACTGCTCTATGTACTTCAGACTGATTATTTTCTTCTTATTCAGATATCTTACCATCTCTTTCATGCTGTGACATATTTAGATTGTTGTAAATAAATCTGTATCTATATCTCCCTTGCTTTAATGATGAAGATGATATCACCTGAAATATAGAATATCCCTCTGCAATCTGATTACACTAATAAGAATTTAGATTATGTCATGGATCATCTCTCTGTAATCTGGGATATATTTAGACTATTTCCTTAGAGACTCTCAGCTTCCGTTTGTATAATCGATAACTTCTTCTTGCTCTCTGGTATCCTGATGATGGATCATGTAGTATGATACGAAACGTTGATGATATAAAAAAACTCTACACAATCGAATCCAGAAACTGATATAGTATATACATGGATTGTGGAAATCTAATAGATTTAACTTCTTTGGTGTTCAATCTCTCCATTTATGAAGAAATATATATAGGGATCTTCAATGATAATGCTGCAGACATAACTCTTCCTTACCCGTATGGTGTAATTGTTGATTGTAGACATATAAACTCCATGTTGGGTGACTTCCTTATACCATTCACTTGTTTTGCTGACTATATTACTTAGCATTCTGGTTGGGTATTTCTATTTGCCTTTATGTTCAATGACTTGATGTTACACGATAAAATCCGAAGATTTATCTTTGTGTCGATGGAATAAAATTATAAAAGGGGTTGATGACTCCTAATTTGTATTCTCTTACTCTACGATGATATTCTGATTGATGTCTGTACTGATGATTTCTTACTGATTGTTGTGTGTTGCCTGATGGTTTTCTGATCTGCATAATATAGAAAAAAAACCCCCAATACATATGTGTTTGTAGTGTTCGGCTTCAACTCCCGTCAACTTGAAGTACATAGAGGGCAGAGTATTGTCTTTCCCGTTATAGAACGATGACAAATCCTCCCAATGCGTAATGAATCTACTTCAGTAAGTATATTGGTCGGTTGAGGGATTTCATTGCTTATTGTGATTCTTCACTTAGTGGGGATTGATCGCTACTTTACAACATTGCTGACTTCCATGAATCATTTGCTATCTTCCCCTAATTATTGATTCCCTTATGAATAGTCGAGACCTTTAGTCGACGACCATCAAATAGTTATTTGTTTATTTAATAATATTTATTAATATTTGATATGTTTTCTGTCATTTCAATAATGTAATTTTATATTGTTTATTACTATTCATTTATATTATTAATAATATTATATTCGATTATTAATAATTTTATGTATATAATATTATAATTATATATAAGAATATTATTAATATATTCTTTCATAATAATTAATGTGTTATTTTATTTATTTAATTTAATCAATGTAATCATAATTATAATTATAATTATATATTATATTATTATTTTTAATTATTTAATTATTTAATCTTATGTTTTAATTCTTATTATCATTAAATTCTGCTCTGGAAAGGGGACATTACATGTACAAAGCCTATGTCCAAAGGGAAACACCCATGGTATACTTCTCGAGAAATTCTGGAAGGAAAACATCCACCTTCATCCACACTCTCACTTCTTAAATATATGCCTTCATGATCTCTAAATGATCAACTGTGTACTTTTCAAGTGTAATAGGAGGTATAAATGTTGTTCCCTCTGTTGTATTGGACTCATCATACACTTGATGTATTCTATCAATTGCTTGAGGTCTTCCTTGTAATGTTTCCTCTTTGCATCCTTCCTATTCAGTCTATCCTTGGGAGCGTGGATAGCCCCATGGGCCTCTTCAACCTCCCGCACCTTAGCGGTTGGTCCCAAGTCATACTCTTCAATATCACAGTCTTGTAATTGTATTTCCTTTCTTGTCTTGTCTACTTTTGGGACAAGAATTTGTACCTTGCGTGCACCTGAATCATCTCTTGCAATTTTAGAAAATCTAGTGGCATACATCTTTCCTTTGTCAGTATGACTTGCCTTCACGATTTCTTCCACATTGCTGACTGTTTGTACCGTTGTTATTTGCTTTGCTAGAGCATTGATTTCACCTAGCTTATCCTTTTGATTTTCCATTCCTTGATGCTGATTTTGGACGGTCATATTGACTTCCTCATTAATATTTTCCCCTTGAGACTTTTCTTGATCATCGTCTGAAATGGCTTCGGTGTCTACCACAATACGATCTCCTTGATGCTCCTCAACCTTTTGAGTAGGAGAACCTACCCCCTGGTCACTTGGGGAGAAGGACAAATAGCCATAACTTGAACTCTCTATTGCTTCCGGTCCATCCCCATCTTGCAATGTCACTTCATTTTCTGATCTCTGGTTCTTTTTTTTCTATTGCATATATATTAATAACAAAAAGGAGTTACATCATCGGAAGTGTATCAAAAGAGTAGTAGTTACAACATCACCACTATTAAAGTATCTGGATGAAAACTACATCAGCCATTAATACATGTTGGCATATACAGAAAACTAATCAGACTAAGTCAAATTATATGTCTAGATTATGATAATCAAGATCATTAGGACCCTGATCTGTGTCCTCTTCATTAGAGTCAAAAGAGACTGAGTTGTAGCCAATGATCTCATGTGATTTGAAGCTCAGGTCACGATTACACTCTGGTTTCTCAGCCGTAGTTTTCCAATTATCAGACTGCTTCAGTTGCTGGATGAATTCAGTGAGGGTGAATTCGAATTCTCCTTTGGCTTTCATGGTAGTGTACCCATATGCAATGTTTCCTTTGTCAATGGGAGCTTTTCCATCCCTCAGAATCTACATAAATTTGTTCTCCTTCATTTTGATAATAGCAGTGACCTACATTGCAACATCAAGGTAGATGAGTCTCTGGAGAGACTCAGTAAGGTTTCTGCCCTTCCCTCTAAGCACATCATTATTTTGAGCCTTCCAAACAATCCATAATATAGCAGACCATAGAATAACCTAGAAAGCATTACAAAATTTGCTGTTGTTAACTTGCCCTGAGATAACATTTAAAACACTGAAATCAACATTGAATGTAAGGCCAAACATCTTCTAGACTTCTGAAGTAAAGAAACATTCAAAAAAGACATGCAAAACAGATTTAGGGTGTCTACAAACCGTGCAAATGTTGGGGTCACCTCCTGGTTTATTGAAGGGCAACTTATGCAGGATGAGCTTCCAAAGAAAACAAGATATCTTGGGTTCTACTGGTCTGGTCCAGATATTGCCGAAGTATTGGCTCCAATCCTCTTCCGGGGCATTCAATTACTATTTAGTGTTAGCATGTTCACTAATCTCAGGGCTGAAGGTAAGAAGGTTGTAGATATATTTGGATTTGACAAGGTGTAGGGGAGTGTTGTCCAGCCAAAGGAGCTGAAAGGAGCATTGATCAGGGGAGCAACATTCTGTAGGGGATTTCAAATTGTAAAGGGCCCTCAAAAGGAGGGAATATGTTCTCCATTGAGAATTGGGTATAAGCAAATCTTCTACTAACTTGTAAAGAGCCTACCTTGCTCTTAGTTGAAGATATTATAAACCTTTTGAATTTGCTAACACTTTTGTTTTGTATTCGATAAAATAGGATTTTAACATAAACTTTTCCAGAATTAAATGATTTAAATAACAATTAATTCTAACTTCAACACTTCACTTGAAACATTCAAACTTATTGTTTTGCTTATACATAACACCTGTTAATAAGTATATATGCAAATTATGCACCTTTATTTGAATTATGTGGCAAGCCAGAATGTCTCGCAGCTACCAATGATGATACACAAGTCACCAACACTGGATGCAGCTCTTTGAAAATAAAACGCAGGGCCTTAAGGAAATCATGCGGCCCCACACAAGTCACAACACCTCCCCCTTTTGATATCATATAACCCCCAAAGCATCATACACAGCCTCTAAGGCAATAATGCAGCCAAGGATATGAAGACGCAGCCGCAAGGAAGACACGGGTCTTCAAGCTGTCCAAACGCAGCCCAATGATGCAAGACGTGGCCACCAAAAATAACACGCCACCCTCCTAATGTAAAACACAGCTCTTGGAACAAATTGTAGGCAGCTTGTACTATCTGATATGCAACTATTAGGAGATACAGCAGCCTCCTTTGCACACTAATAACATCTAGATGAAGGAAATCGAACCCAGCTGTAAGTAATTAATGAACTTAATTTACTCTTACACCAAATTGATATACATCAGCACCAATTTGCAGCCATGAAATATCGGAATTTCTTCCACAGAAACAATTGCACAATTCACCACCACAAGAATGATTCAAAGTGCAGTAGAGAGGAATCAGTCCTCAAAACCCTAGCCATTTCTCACAGCCAAGAAACTTCATAAAATTTTCATCAAATGAACAATGGATGAGTAAAGTGCTTTTTCGAGTTGAATAAATAACTTTTTGAAAAAGCTTAAACTTTACACTTTTCATTAAAGTAGCTTCTTCATCACAACATCACTTTATAACATTAAAGTTATAAAGTCGTAAAGTTATTAAATTAAAATAACTTAATTTAATAATGACAATTAAAATATGAAGCCACTGAATCAATCTGATTGCGACAACTAATTTTCTGACAATAGAGCCCTGAGCTCAAACTACCTTGCCAGAAATAGCCATCTGCCAAAAATAGACTTACTATAAATAGTAAGTCTCTCAAACTGGAGATCCCTGATAAATGATCCTGCAACACCTGATGACATTGTGCAGGCGCCCTGCTAAACCGAGCTATACCCAAATACCACTTACTATAAATAGTAAGTCATCCAATCTGTCCCAGACGAAGAGCAAACCTGACAACCAGAACCTCCAGAATGGAATCTAGCTACTGGCACTGCTAACTGACCCCCTTTGATCACCTGATTAGCTTGTGAGGGTCACCAAACTAAGCTAATTTGAAGAGACTGAAAAACGAGGACATTACAGTCCTCCCTTCCCAAGATTGCTTGTCCTCAAGCAATCAGGAAAAACAAGCCACATCACAAACCACCTAGATCGCAAGGATGGTCACAAGTAATGTCCCGATCCTCACCATACTCCTGTGAAGAAAATACCAACATCATTAGCACAGACATCAGCATCTGAGAAACTGCTCTCAACACCCAAATAACTGACATCATTGAAAATAACATCTGGAGACCAACTGTAGATGCCCGTGCAGAAAACAACCCAGCGGAACTCAACCCAACTGAAACATCAACTTTGTCAAAACTCGAGTTCTTGTCTAATTGGTACTCACACCCAACTGCACTAAGAAGAAGACAATGACCAAATGTACCTGAATCACTATTACCAACTCTAACCTTTGATAAACTGTCCTGGGTGTGTGGATATTGCAAGTTACCTAACTTGCAACTGCCAATTCCATCTGCAAAAGATGGTGCTAATCCATCCCATAATCAATGGTAAGAAACTGGAGCCGGTCTACACCTGTGTGAGATCAAATCCTCTACTTGTGGGTCAAAAGAAAAATGATGAACATACCCCACCATATAATGCTGGTAGAAAGCCCCAATCTCTGTCAATGGTTCATCATTACCAAACTGGGAATCAAGAGATGGCTCCAATTTCTGACTCCGCATAACCGCAGGCTGGTTAGGATCCTGAGTAACCCTCTCAACAAACCCAACCTCGAAATCCCTGTGGGGAAGCATAGTAGGTAGAGTCTCCACAATCTTCCCTACCAACCTCCGAATAGCACAAGAGCCTCAGATGAGAGTACCCTCAGACACTTTGTATGAATCCTCTCACACATTTGCACTCCCAAGTAAATACTCCATGAATGACTCGGTGCAGTAGAAATTATACGTGGAAGCGTCAACTTGCTCCCCCGCAACCCACAGTTGATCCCTTTGAAAATGTGGCACTGCCAACTATCCCATGATATCAGCTATATGAGATGAAGAAATAGATTCACTTCCAGCAAAAGGAAGCAAATCAACATGAGAGCTTGATTCTGCTGATACTCTTACCTCATCCGTACCTACTGCACCCATATTCTGAACAGATGTGTCTGTCATATCATCATGTCACTCATCCCCAACCATAGAAGCAAACTCACCACCAACTACCTCAGTGTGCAACCGAATTGGTTTTGGGGCTGGTGGACTAAATATGCTCCAACTCCATGGTCACCTCCCCTAACTGAAACTGCAACTCCTGAAGAGCCCGCCAAGTGTCCTCTAAAGCCTCAGAAGTCGTTGTGAGCTCCTGAGTAAGCTCATTCACCTCCTCCTCTCTGTCCATCAATGCCTCATATGTTGTACTCCCCCACTCAACTAAGTGATCTCGGTCGGCTACCATCTGTAAATAATCCTGTCTCAAAATCTTGATAACCTCACGCAAAGAATGAATCTTTGTCAACAAAAGGTAACCATCACTATGCTCATCTGTCATAGGAGCACCCCAATCATAAACAACCAACAGCTGATGAGCGGCATCAAAATGCTCAAGAGTAGAAGTAATATCTCTCTAACCAACTCGCAACTGGCTAGTCACATGATGACTCTGCACAACGGTCCTCTGTACAACCTCAACTGCACTGTCCACACTATGAGAGGAAGCTGCATCCAACAAACTCCCCTCAAGATCACCACATCTCTCTGTACTTTCATCCGAGTACACATCTACAAACTGAGTACAAGCATCAGACTCATCCTCATCTAACCCCGAGGAAGCTACTGCTGAATCCAACTCCAACACAATCTCCAGCTACCTCATCCTCTGCAACCACCTGACAATCCAGATCCTAGGATACATCCTCACTCACTAACAACTCAGAGTCCTCCCCTAGGGTCTGATAAATCAAGCATGACTCGTAGCAAGAATCATCCTCATGAGTCACCGAAGAAGTAACCCCATCTCTCATAGTGGAAGCCCTGGCTGTAACAAACTCTTGCCACTCATATGCTTCCCCATCCTCATCTGTGAGTCCCTGTAACAAAGAATCCTGGAACCCACCACTGTCATATGACAACGCTGAATCCACACCCAAAGTCAGAAATAGAAAGCCGGAAACACTGCAACACTCATCATCCTTGCTCTCAACATCAGAAATATCTGTGATGCTTGTGTCCACATCGTCTATCTGTGTTTCCTCAACTAACTCTGGCTGCATACATGACTGAATGTCATCATGTGAATCAACTATACTGTGACATGAATCTATGTCAACAAACTCAACTGCAACTCTCCCATCATGAGTGTCATCACTAGATAGCTCCATGCTCACATCCTCAATACAGGAAAAGACTACAGTCTGCTGCACTGATCCCACATTGCGACTACTGTCATAAACATCAAAGCTGTCTGAGCTAATACACTCCTCGCAGTCATCATCCAACATCTCACAAGGGGTGTCATCCCCAATGCGGCTCACAGCATCCTCAAAAGTATCATTAGATGTGTCTATACTATCTACATCTACATCTTCTGCCAAAATCTCAACTACTGACACCTGACTCTGCACACATGCCTCAACGTTAGGCTATGCACCAATAATACTGGAGCATGAACCATCGTCAACTAACTCCGCTGTAATGCCCAGATCACCAACATCACAGCTAGGAGACTCCATACATGCATCGGTCCCATATGAGGAAGCAGCTGCCTCCTGTACTGGAGAAACACTACTATAGCTGACATAAAAATCTCCAATAACAACTCCCTCCACGGAAGAGTCTGAACACTCAGTAATAACTACAACATCAACTGCCTCTGTACAATCTGTAGCGACTACTCTGGGAGCCTCAACCTGTTGATGCTCAGCGTTGTTGTCAACCAATGGTATTGAAACATCCACATGTTCCTGTGAAATAAATCCATCATCAGCACTGCAGATAGGACTAGCAGGTGCCATACTAAATAAAGGTACATCTGCATCATGGGCACCTGTCGGGGAAAACTCAAGCTTTCTTCCCTGCAATCTTGATGTCGGCACCATTGTTGTATGTAAGAACCCAAGCTTTGAAGTTAGAACCTATTGGGAGTAAAATTCTAGCAGCATTGTTGTATGTAAGAACCCCAATAGGTTCTAACTTCACCTCAATAATATCCCTTCTTATTCTTGGGGCAAATTTGAATCTTAAGGAATTTTGTCAAACATTTTTCATGAAACCTCTATCTTGTTGTCTTTTATTTTCAGATTGTTTTTTCTTACTTGGAATGGTTTCAAATGAAATTTAAATGTTTGCAACTGATTACTCAGATGTCTAGGCAAAGAACTAAATTGCAAATGCAATCCTTTTTGTCTTTTTAAATGCATACATATGATTTCGACGTGTAAAATGTGCGCTTCCAGCCAATGGACATTTTCACGAACACTTGGCATGCATACTAGAGATTCAATATGAATTGAAATGAATAGCTACAGGAAAGATATTTTAACAAATAGTTGTTGTGCAACCTTATAACTCCTTATTTTGATTACAACTTACAGTAAAACTACTTGCAAATATTAAAATTTGAAACTACTAAGCACATAATATAGAAAACCTGGTAATGGATCACAACTTGAGATATTGTCTTAAATTGATTGCAGCTCTATTTGAGAATTAATCTCCATAAACTCCAATGTAGAAATGAGCTGATGACATTCTGAAACCCTCAAACATGCCCTCTAGAACACTAATGTCACCTTCTAGTGACTCACGTGTCATTTTTTAAATCCTGCGGCAGCCTTTAATACTCCACACGCTGGCTTCGAATGGCTTTAATTGGTGTTAGTTGATGAGTTTCCAACCTCAGCAAATAATCTGATTCATACTCTTGGATTTCAAACCCTTGTATGGCTGCAATCTAATTAAATTCTCTTACAATTAAGCACAATTGATAACCTTGAAATGAATCATCCAATTAGAAAATATTTGTGTCTTTCAACAGCTCAAATGCTTATAAAACTCTGAAGAATTCACATGTCTCTTAGTCTGAAATACTGAAAACCTTGTTCTAAATTTCTCTTCACACAACAAAAGATGGTATTCCCTATTAATGCACATGTTCCTCTACAAAGGTTTTGATTATTTTGCAAAGGACATGGACTTAATGAAGGAAAAGGATGGTGAAGAGATGCCAGTCCAATTATGGAATTTAAATGTCTTGGGATAGAAATGATGTCAGTTTTGTTACTTTTGATAGATGTTTTGCATCCAGACTTAGGGCCCCTGTTGTTCTTAGAAAACCCAAGGATCCCAAAGGCATTGTTAGCTTTTTTGAGGCCAAAATAATCTTCAAATGACATCAAGATAATGCACAATTGGGGAGATGTCATATTATACCTTGTTTCAATTGTGTTCAGAGTGTATGGCTTTAGAGGCATCCCTTTTATTTTGCCATACCAGGTACCGTTGAAGGTTGGCATAGCAGAGGTCCTGAGACAAATTGGAGGTTTGCAAGATATGGCACTGACAGGGAAAGGCAGGGGTTCTATTTTTCTCTCCATCACCATAGCACATTAGTTTGTGATAACAAAGGGTGGATGGACACACATGAGCAAGGTTTTAGAACCTTACCACATGGCTACATCGGTTGCAAGGTCTGTCGATCCTGAGGGATTCTATATAAGAGGAGGACCAGGTGTGCCGCCATGGACCATATTTTCCACTTTCTTGAAGATATAATTAGAAATGAATTTGATCTACAAGAGCAAGAGGTCAGGAAGGAGAAGCGGCTAGTGTATAAGAAAACTTTGGACTTTGTACAACATTTTGTTAAAGACTATGATCCTTTGAGGGACTTTAAGCCATTTGAAAAGAAAATTGAGGCCCTTATGAGTCATTTTGAGGGCATAATGCAGACCCTGAACCAGAAGAAGGATATGGTTGTACAATCAGAATCAGAAAATGCCAAGTTTGTCTTGAGCAAGCCAGCATTTGCAAGAATGGTTCCTCCTGGTAAGTATGTTGTACAGAGAAAGACAAGGTACAATGTGGTAGTGCCTAGGGCTGACATACATCAAGAGGGTCAGAGAGAAGAAAGTGTACCTTCATCTTCCATGGGAGTTGAATTGCATGTACAACTAGAGGGGCCTCCCACCTCGCCAGAAAATAGACCAATTGATCTAGATCCTGAGTCCCCACCTCCCCCAAAGAGGCAGAAAATAGAAGAGAGACCACAATAGAGTGAGGATATCTATTCTCCCTCCCAATCTCCTCTGAACATTATGGATCAACAAGAGGTAACAAAACAGTTGTAGAGGATGGGGATCCTAGGTCAGATTTGTGTGACCTATGAGGAAGTCCAGAAGGGAGTGCTTGAGGAGCCCAAAGGGGTTGAGATGGACTTGACTGTTAGTGAGTTTGCAGGCAAGGAATTAGATCCTCTTACCAGGCAGGCCTGTGATGGGTTTTTGGCTGATGATAGTTTTGTTAAGGCTAGAGCTTTTATGCAGTTTTTATGGAGAACACACATCAGCCAGTTTAAGGAAACTTGTGAAAAAAGACAGGAAGAGCATCTTGAAAAGGATTTGAATGTCATTGAGGCTGAAGTAAAGCAAGAGATGTTGACAAGGTTTCAGGCAATCACCCCAGAACAAGGAAGAGATTTAGTTAGAAATGCAGGGGTTCTCATTCTGCCAGAATGGGATATTGTTGATGCCATAGTTTTTGATGCAATAAGGAGAAAACCAAACCAATGCACATAACAAAAGAAGCAGTTGAAGAAGCTTTCAGAGGTGTTGTCTTCAGTGAAGATCATGTAGCATTGGTAATGTGGTTTCTAAAGAGAGGAAATCAAAAGGAAAAATGAAGTTGCAAAGACCGATTACTCTGGCAGCCTGATGGTAAGAAGGGTTGGTGAGACTTCAGGAATTGAAGCATTTGGCATGGTCCTTGAATCAGCCAAGTTTAGCATGAAAGTGGCAGAGAAGGAAGCCAAGGGGAAAGAAGAACTGACAATTAAACTAGAGACTGTCCTAAAAGCTTATGGTGAGATAAAGAAAGAGACAAGTGAAAAGGATAAGATCATAGCTGATCTTAGGAGGCAAATGATAGGACAACAACAGATTGAAGGGCCCTTCCAGAGGGTAATTACTTTTTCTCTTGTTGGTCCCTCATCGTCTAGTCCAATCATTGAATTACCATTCTCCCCCTTTCTTCCTAGCTCTCAAACAGAAGAGGATCTAAATTGGGAGAGAGAAATTGGAGGTAGAGAGAAAAAGGCTAGAAGAGGATCGAGATGAATTAAAGAAGATGGAGGAATTCAAAAGAGGTAAATTAAAGACTGTAAATAATTATGAGGAGAAAATCAGGGATACAATTTTGTAGTTTGTTGAGAATATAGAGCCAAAATTGATTTATTAAGGTGGCAAGAAACTAGTAGGTATTCTTGATTCTTTTGAGGTAGATAGGGCTACATTGGAGCCAATTTTGGATAAATGGATAATAAGGAAGGTAAACTTAAAATTATTATATTCATTGTCAAAAAATGATGAGGGTGCTGATGCTGAAGTCAAATCTACTCACAAGCTTGCCAAGGGCTTAATAGACTTTGCAGCAAGAAGGGATAGCATTAGGAGAAAAGCCATGGTTCTAAAAGGGGAGTACTCCAAGGTTTGTTTTGACATGTTTTCTGGTATGTTTAGTAAAAATGGAAAATTGAAGGACAAGAGGAAATAGATTGGGAAAGTGGATAATGAATTATCCATAAGAATAAATAACATTATTAACCTTGAGAGTACAATTTTGTTCATTCAAACCATAGAATCAATTGCAGGTGCTAGGTCTCATTTTGGTTTTCTAAGAAGAGAAGTTGAACAACTAAAGACAAGGTGTGATTAGTTGGAATAACAGAAGAAAGAGATTGTAGACTTTCCCTAGCCCAGTGATGAGATCTATGAAGCATGGAAAGACAAAGTACCTTTTATTAAAATCAAATGAAAAAGAAGACCCTATTATAGTTGCAACAGGTGTCAGTTCTCCAACACCTTAAAGAAGTTAAGGATTTGCAAACAGATTGTGTACATGAGAACAAAGGAGCTAAAGACAAAGGTGCCACCTATCAATTGCAGAAGCAGTTTTGAAGTTGTTGCTAGAGCTTTGCGGACTAAATAGAAGATATCTTTTGAAGGCTTGTAACAAATCAGTTACTTGTCTTGTTATTTTTGTCTCTTCTGATATGTTGTCATAATTTTGTCTTTGCCAAAATGATCCTAAGCTTGTGGCAATCCTTAAATCTATAAAAGGATTCCCAAGATCATTTAGAATGGCTGAAAAACTAAGATAGGTTTTTGCATACGAGTTTTCAGTCAAGGGTATAGCAGATTGTATTAGGTTTTATCATTACAGAATAGAAAGTTTCATGGTTTTTAACCATTATTGTAGTAGTGTATATTTTGAGGCATGGTGTATACAAGAAACATGATTTAGTACATGTCAATACAAAAATCCAAGATTCAAGTCTCTCCTTTGTGTCTATTTCTTTGAATTATGAATTTTTTGATTCATTGTATAGAATTTATCTATGTGTGTATTGCTTTTTCCTCAGCTTTGATCTGAGATCAAGTTAAATAGCTCTGGATAGAAAATAGATTCACTTTTGTTTGCACAAGGATTTTTATAAGTAGTATGAATCTGGTGATAAATTGATCAATATTGTCATAAGGTGGTGATATTTAGGGATCCTGAATCATTGACATTAGTTGGTTTCTGTATTCTTGTTTTGCAATAAAAGCATTGCCCAATGGATAAGGCACTGACCAGAAATAAGTATGTTTTACAATGATATGTGCTTAATGGGATTTGGCTATATTCTTAATATTTGATATAAATCTTTCAAGTATTGTGACCTACAAGTTGTATTTCGTTAATGGTAATAGAGAAACAATAAATGACTGGTTATCATTTAATATTTTCTAATCATTCATCTGTTATTAAAATCCAAAAATTATTGTGAAGTGTTGTATGTGGACCTAAATTAGGTGCACCCGCCTTGATTTTGCAAAACCAGAAGTGTAGAGGGCAATCTTGTCTCTATAGTTGGTCTAATCATCTCAGATTTTCCATATTTGGAATTGACCATTCTTGACAATCTATTTGTGGATGTATTGGTTGCTTTCATAAGCATAAAGTCCATTTTGAGGAACCAAGAATATGATAAAATAGAGGCAGGAATTCATCATCACATTATATTAATATAAATGATCAAAAGGACTTGCATGCAATTGGATTTCTCCTATTTCTCCTGCTTAAGTTTGAGCAAATTACTAGTCAATTGAATTTGTTCAATAGGCTTCAAATGCGGGCATTTGTGTCCGGAAAACTGTCTCATGCTGCGAAATTGTGGGAGGTCCTAAATTTCTGTGAAGGACTTAAATGCAATTGGATTTCTCGTTCCTAAAGCCGAACAAATTATCAGTGAATAGGCTTTAAATGCGGGCCTTCGTACCCAGAAAACTGTTTCATGCTGTGAAATTGTGGAGGGCTGTAAAATTCTGTAAAGTTGCCATATATTTATTTCTTTTGAAATTTCTGAACATGTAAGGTGCAGATTCGTCCATTTATTTTAAACATCTAAGGTGTAGATTCAATCTTATATACCATTTATGAGCCTTGATCCAATTCTCCTGTCATTTTTTAACATTTTTTTTGGGCATCACGTTGAAGATGTAAATATATCCAATTCCCTAATTTTCCATACTTGTGTGATGCGTAGGTACCATCATGAAGGCACCCCTCTATGCTTTGAAGTCACATCTGGCACGGACAAGAGGCATCGACTCATATACATTTCCACCTTACACATTCAGATATATATTTTCTGTAGGTACCCGATGGAAGCTTAATTAAAGAGGTTTTTTGTCCTAAGTTGGTCTGTAACTTGATACTTTAACAAATGTGTTCGTTGCAAATAGAAACAAGAGCTCATTTTTATTTTATTTTATACATATGATACTTGGTAACTGCAAAATGGAAACCTTGTGTATTCTTTGTTTGGGATGGGTATAATTTGTTTTAGACAAAAGAGTTATTTTTCAGGAGATTATTTTTTTATTTAATTGTAAGCATTCATCAATTCTGAGCAGTTTGTTCAATTCATGTTGCTTGCTTGCATGGTGCTCTTTGTTGATAGGGAGAAGGATTTGTATATTTGTTGGTCAACGGCATTTTTTTTCCATAAGCCTTCAACTTTGAAATCTAAAAAAAATTAAGATGATTTTTAATTTTTTTAACTTACTATTTAAAATTTTTCCAATGTATTTTTCTAAGACACTTTTTTTTTTGCATGGTAAGTATGTCATGTTTGAATAAAATGCAAGTTGTTATGGTAGGTTTTTGGAAAAATTGTTAAAAAATACGAATTTGATCTATCTAAACAATTGATTTTTTTTCCCATTTTTCTATCTAATTATGATATATTCTATAATTTTTTATTTTCAATATTTAGGATTTGATTTCTTATTATTGGTGAAATTAGCATATTCATACCATTTACCATTTACTTTTGCTTCTACTTTATGGAAATGCAATAAAATATCAAAAAGTGGCATACTTTGGTTCATGACTTGAATCCACACCAATTTAAACAGTATTTGTGTCATTTTCCATGCATATGCATTTATTGCACCTTTATTCACCATTTCTTTTGTATCTTTACTCCCTACCTTGAAACTATTTCACCACTTATAATACTATGTGCCTATCGAAGATAATTATAATTTTATTATACCAATTTTTATTTAAAATCTTCTTATTGGTAATGTCCATTGCAGCTCATAATGGTGTAAGTACCCATGTATATAAAAACAAAAAATAAGTGATACTACAACACAAGTTAATGTCATTAAGGTCATGGTCTTATGGTTAGGTTTTGGAGTCAATATAGCACCAGCTAGGTTTAGTGACAATGGTGGGCTTTAATGAAAACCATAAGACCGTAACCTTAATGATATTAACTTTAGTTATAGTATCACTTATTTTTTGTTTTTATGTACATGTGCACTTGCATCATTATGAGGTTCAATGGGCATTGCCAATAGGAAGATTTAAAAATATTTGGTATAATTAAATTATAATTATCTTCAATAGGCCAAGTTATGTTTTCTTGAGTGGGCTTATGAGATGGTAGTGGATAAAAAGACTAATTTGAGTTTTAAAAAAAAAATTCATTAAAAATGTAAAAAAAATAAATAAAAAAATACACGAAATCCTTTTTGCTATAATTAACAAAAATAAATGTAAAAAAGAATAAATAAAAAAATACATGAAATCCTTTTTGCTATAATTAACAAAAATAATAGTTTGGAATGTTCTAAAGATTTAGTCATGTTATCTTCTATTAAGAATCTTAAAGCTTACTCACATATTCTACATTGTCAAATTTACACGGAAATGATAGTAACAAATTTACAAAACAAAACAAAATTACCTTAATCAAAAAGAAAATTACAAAACAATTATAAATTAATTGCAATTAAAAAAGATATAGCTTTAATCTCATTTAATGTGTATGGTATATTATATGAGCGATCCCTGACTATATATACAATATGAAACATATAGGCAAGTCGATGTCAATTGTTAGTAATTGTTGATTAACCAACAACTGTTAGGAATATGAACTTAATTACATTCATTTTATTTTATTACTTGGTGACTATATTAGTCCCAACCGAAAAAGAAAGTTGAATCGTATATACAACAATGACAAAAATGGGGACTAACACAACGTAGAATAGGACTACTAAGAAGAAGGGGGTGGGAGGACATCTTTAGATGAACATATGAGGTAGAAATGGATGTGGGTGATTGCATTTGTCACAGTCGATAAATCTCCTCACTACATAGCTTCATATGTTGAGTTGTCGCTATCTCTTATTCACATGTTTCCTTCACCATGTTTGTGCTTGGTCTCCTCCATCTCGTCCGATGGAGTCAACTATGTCTGCTCTACAATTTCACCTCTATTATTGTTGCCTTTGCCTATAAGATTTTTGTAAGTTGGGCCTATTTCGCCAACTATTGAATTTTTTAATCATATTTCATCTCAATTTTGCGTAGTTTCCTTGGTTTAATTCGTAGTGTGGTAACAAAGTGACATCATGTTACTTAGTGCCAGATTTAAGAAAAACGCCAATCAGATTTAGATCGGTTTCCTGCGGTGAAATGTGTTACCTGATCTGCTTTTGAGGGAAAAAATTATAGATTCCTTTCTCTTGACCACACTTTTCGGGTAACAAATGCCTCAATTTGAAAGAGGTATTTCGGTATCTGAGGGTACAAAAGGCTTATCACCAAATAAGTAACTTAGGTGGCCTGCCCACTTTGGAGAGAGATCTGTCTCGATGGGAAGAAGAATAAGTAATAAAAACGAAGTATGAGAGGGCCCTGTGACTGCGACTTCAACATTTTCACCTGCCGGTCACGAAATAGTTTGGTGCTTCAGATAGAGTAGGAGGTCCCTAAAACAGGTCTCTATATTAAATAAGGTTGTAAGTACTCTACCATGTCTCCCTATGATTGTATTTCCTAGAGGTACCTTTGCATTGTACTGGTTGGGTTGTGCTCTTTCAATCTACCTATCTCAATGACGATATTTTCAAACTCATTCTTGCTTGACTCCTTTGGTGAATAAGCTACAGGTGGCTCCTTAGCAAGAGTTGTTCATGGTGGTTATGGTGCAGTGTTCTAAACATTCTCCACCCTACGCGCAGTTTCTTGTGTGGGACTAGGTGGGGCACACAACCATGATTGACTCATGCTTATCCTTGATCAAGAGTCCTAAAGATGAAAGCAAGGTTGGATCCTCCAACTAAACCTCAAGTTAGTCTATCCATCCACCAATTAGGTCTTTAGTAGTGTTGCTAAGTAGTGTAATATATAGGGGGAACACATCCTCAATATTTGGAAATACGATGGGTTGTGTTGGTAGTGTGGTTAGCAGTATCAGTAGCATGGTTAGTAATACTGGAATTATGGTTGACAGTATAGCAGGCGCTAGAAAGGTGATGACTAGCAATGTGGAACTACCATTGTAACAATAGGTAATGTGGCATTGAGCACTGTTGATATGGCAATCACCATTGTGACAACTGGCACTAGTAATGTTGATGGAAATGCTATTGCCTCCTTGATCTCATCCTTGGGCAAAGATTGAGCTTCAATAGCTAGTGATACCTCCTCTATGGGTGTCGTGCAACAAATATAGACAATGACAATTTTAAGGGCTCATAATCTTATGTATCAACATCTGTATAACAAGAGGGGTAATCCATCTTTGTATCACCTAGTGTTGGATGTGCTAACCCCACCATCAATAATCCTATTTGTATCACTTCATAGTGGTTGTGCTAGCACCAATATCAATAATGATTTTAGATTAAAAAAAATGCACAAAAATCAAAGAGGATTACACAATTTGAAGAATAGAGATCAATCTAATATATGTGATGAATTCATGGTTGTATATTAGTTCTAGAGATTGAGACTTATTCATGAATGAAATAAAAAATGATTCTAAGTGATCAGCCACCTAAGGGAAGAGCAACAATAACCGAATGCGTTCCAATAATATACACTCCACGCACACTTGATCTTGCAAAAAACTCTAATTACTCAACCATTAATTACTAAACAAATAATCCATTACATAATTGCATCATACACATAACCATTTAGTATATTATGTATAATTATACAATACAAGTAAACAACTATTGTTACAATTATATTTATAATATACACCAAGTTGCATAAATTTGCTTTAATTTTAATTCATAAAATCACTTTAATGTGTACAAACAACACCACATACAAGTGGGCCAAAACTTATAATATATTCTATTTAAGTACAAATATGCACAACTATCGGTGCAGTATGTTACAATAAAAACAATTATAAACTTTATGTGCTCTCATATGCACATTCTCTCACACGTCCTATCACATCTTTATGCATTTACTTGAACTTCTATCAGTACTTGCACATACAAGGGTTGGTGTAAGGCTCACTAATAAACTAATAAATTAAGGAAAAAATCAAGTACAAAATTGAATTGATGAAGTTAGCATATAAGTGAGAAATAAATGACAAGCAATTGCAGTATAAAATGATCGATTCTTTCACACTATTTTCAAATTCAAAATGAACAACCACAAATCAATGCATTCATTTCCACATTTGAATTTCTTTATAAGAGGGATTTTTAGTATCATTTTCATTGCAAATTTTTTCATTTGCACTAAATATCTTGAGTAAATTTTAGAGCTCTAGAAGACGACCTTTTCACATTCATGATATCAAGGCACTTGTTTAGATTGGTACCTTAGGATAATATTTATTTCATGTTTTCATAAATCAAACTATTGTTAATATGTATGTGTTCACTATATGCATAATTAATAGACATATATATTATATTATTTCCAATTAGCTATTAATAATCATAACAATCCAAATTTAAAAACAAAAACATTATCATTTCTTTAATGCAACATTTACATTTTGTTTAATTTATTTTTTCATAAATCACACTACAACTCATTTGTTTGTATTCAATGTATGCATTAGTTACAGGTATACAAATTATAGTGGTTTTAGTTAGCGGTTAATAATCATTACAATACTCCAAATTTAGAAACAATAGCATTACCATTTCTTTAATCATTTCATAGTTACATCTTTTTCTCCTCTAATACATATACACAGACATATACATATTCATATATAGTTAGATGTTCAGTTTACTATAAACATCTCTTCTGCTCATTCCAACGGGTTTTAGGATTAACCATCATATATGATCTCCATGCATCAAGAAACATGTACCCATAATTTATCCTTGCTCTTTCTTGTCAATGATATGGGTTTACCTATTATTATAATCCACTTATACTGAGCCCTAACATGTTTGGCTTTTCATTGTTTTGGGTGTTTTTCCACATGGTGTCTTGTTTTGCTTTTTGCATAGGGTTTTATGCGATCAACACACACACATATACATACACAAACACATATGCATACATAAATGTGAACATATATATATGTGTGTGTGTGTGTGTGTGTGTGTGTACATATGCATACATATATTTTCATACACACACATAATATGTGAACAACTTATCATGCACTCTTCAATTTAAACAAGTAAAATCAGGTACATTGTTTTCGAATATATATGTATTGATAATAGGTACAATCTAAGTGCAGGTTAACTCATTATCATGGCATGTGGACAAAAGGGAAGATCAACTGGAAGGTGGACAATTAGAGTCACTCATGGGGTGCACTTCATGGATACACAACTTGATGAAGATGTCACTGCACTAGATGTTGTTAATAGTTTTGCAGCATGATCAATGATCAATCCTATGCCCAAATCATTGAGAATATTGATCAATCATAGAATGTAGAGTAACTTCCCTCACATGTCCCAATTAGATTGTTGACAATAGACAACATGTAAGATAAATTGCTAGCATCAAAGACAATAACATGTCACTCATGGTTATAGTATTCAAGTGGGGTATACCCATTCCCAGTTTGGGGTCTACCCATTTCCAGTTTGGGGTCATGGTTGATGGGAAAAGTTGTGACAAAGAAAGAACCAGTAACAATTTTAAGTTCAGGAGAGGAGACTTAAATAGTGTAGTAGTACAAGGACATGACTTATATTGGCCATGGTCTACAAGCCGATTAGCTACAATTGGATGTTTCCCAAATGAGTACAAGACCTAACCCATTTAACAATGGCATGCCAAGGAGATCATAGTGGGCAAGTTTTAGAAAACCTCATCTAGATTTGACAATTAGAACTACTAAAGGAGTGGACATGGACATAACAATTATGCTAAGTCTTTATATTGACACATCCTTCTACAACAACGTAGAAAGAATGTACAACCTTAACCACTATGGTTCGAGTAGAATTCGGATTTGTGATGAGACCAACATGCAAGCTAGTAGGAATTGTGGAATGAGAGTCATTGCCAAATTGGGAACGAGATGTGTCTCACATCTCATCTCAAAAAGAAGGGAGTGGATTATTGTTTTGGCATGTGTTAGTGCAACTGGATTCAACATACCTAGTTCTTACTTTCTTAAATCAAAGAGGCATATAAGAAACCACATTGCTAATTGCGAGCCAAGGGTGTGCATGACATTCCAAAAACACACTTAGATGACAAAGGAACTATTTGTCAATTGGTTGTACTACTTTGTAGCATCCATCTTTGGTGGGGTTTCACCCTCAAATAGGGCCCTACTTATCTTTAACAAGTCATGGTAGGCATGTGGCTTGTAAGACAATCAAAGAAGAAAGCATCGAGGAATAGACTTATTGACATTGTTTGTGCATACCAGCCACAAGCTACAACCATTGGATATTAACATAATTTCTCCTTTCAAAACATACCTCAAACAATAAAGGACCACATGGATGGAAAACCACCCTCAGATTGAAATTGGATGAGAAGAGTTGGAAACTCTAGCAAGCAAAGCATTTAGCTAGGCATTATCACCATGCAATATAATTAGTGGCTTTCATAGGATAGGCATTTGGCCACTTAATTGATCTGCACTAGATAAGGATATGAGACTAAGTGAGGCTTTTGGTCTTGAAGAGAAGGTGCGTCAAATCAAACCTCAAAGTGATTTTGTTACACATGAAGATGATGCATAGTACATTGCAACAAAGACTTTTTTCACAAATGCATGGTCATAAAGAGGGAGAAATTGACGGTTTTGTGTGAGAATTTAACAAAAAATGTGGAGAGGGTAGACAATGAATAAGGTCCAATTTTACGACCACAACCATCTAAACCAAATATTACAAATGTTCAAGCAACCCATAGAATGGTAATTTGCACTGCAAAAGGCTTGAGTTTGCCAACTCAAGCTATGGTACTTGATTGGTTGAGTGAGGTAGCCACTAATAATGGAGTTATTACAAACCTTGTTGATGAATAAATCTCCCTTTATATGTCATCCCAACCACATACTTATGCAATAGGGGTGGTTGACTACTTTACAAATGCATGAGACCAACAAGATGGTGATTATGACGACGGGATAGACACAAGTGACCAATACGTTGACTTTGTGCCACACACAATAGAACAAGAAACAACAAATGACCCCAACCAATAGATTCTTGATACTTCCAATGTAGAGTGCATTAGTCATCATGTAAAGTTCATTCAATGGTGCTTCCTCTTAGTAGGAAGTCGTAAATTTTGACATCCGATGACTATGTTGACATGCTTAATGAACACGAGAAACAAAAGAAGAAAAATGGGGATTTGTGATAGCACAAGAATAAGTAGATGTGGGAGAGGAAGGCTAAATGTGAGAAAAACTAGGCAACAACAAAGTAATCATGTTGGAGAAGAAAGTAAGAAGATTACAAGAAGCTACAGAATGAGAAATGCAAGCATGGGAGAATGCAGAACAAAATGTGTAGACGAAGAGAGCCCATGAGGAAAACACATCTCAAATGAAAAGATGAAAATATGACAAAGGCAGATACAAGAGTTCACTGACTACACCTCTACCCTCCGAGCACCCAATTTTTCTTCAAATGTTCAACCTCTTTGACCTTGACCTTTGCGAGAATCAATAATGTGTAGCAAGGGAGTACCCTTAGGTGCTTGTCACAAATGGAAATGAATGTTGATCAAAGACACACATTGATAGCTCATTTGGTTCAAGTTTGACTCAAAATTATTCTTATTGACTTATAGCTCCTACAAGTGGAGCAGAGGGTGATGCCTCTAGATATGAGTGTTAGCATGAATGTTGATGATAGTCCTATGGGGGAGTATCCTAATAGTGTTGGAAGCATGTTACAATAATTATGGGTTGCATTCATGGCAGTGTTTGTCATTGATGTCAACATATGTTAATGAATGGTTGTTTAGAAGCTTGTGGACATGTTGCAGAGAATTGTACAGACTCTGTACAAAGAATTAGCACGTACGAACTTAATAGAAGACTCTTCATGATGTCTTGGGTCACTAGATGTGATCACACATTCGTACGAGTTGATTAGATAGAGTTATGACTGATTTATTGATGACTGGTTTTTAGGAGACAGAAATTGTGATTCTCACAGAGTTGGTTGTAGAACTTTGTGGATAGAACTCGTGGTTGTTTAAGTTATGATGTACGAACATAGGTTCATGTTGAACACTGGCTTGAGATCTTATTGCGATCATATGGAGTTGTGATCATACAGGTGATGTGTGTATTGGCGAAGACCTATTTGGAATCTGACTTGGAAAACATTTCAAGTAATGTGATGAGCGAGCTTGATTTATGGATCGAAATGATAAATTGATGTAATTGTTATGTTATAACATTGTAAGAGGTGTCATGTGCATCTTTGCATGGGTCCATTTTTATTTTTTAAATAGGATTTATCCTATATAGGCTGACCTAGATTTAATTGTTCTGACTTGTATATAAGGACTAAAATCCTTGGAAAATAAGGTGTGGTTGCACATGTGAAGTGCATAGGTGAATGCAAGGTTAATGATGCATTGGTTATTATTTTGAGAACAATAGTTGTGCATCTAAGCACAAGGTGGAGCTTTCTTGGCAGTGGTTGAGTACTGGAAGTAGTTTCAGAATAGAATTATCTTAATCTTGAAGTTGTGAGGTTTGGAGAACCTAAGGGTGGCTCTAACTCTCAAATCTCTTGATCAGGTTGATATATTGTACACCCCTAACAAGGTTATTGCCTCTAGTAGGGCTGGACTCTTAGCAGGGTCGATTCCTTAACATGGATCATATTGTAAAAGACTCCTAACAGGGTTTGTGCTTTAACCATGACCTGCCTATTGTAATACTCTTCTCTTAACAAGGTCAGAAATCATAACAGGGTTATTATACTCGTAGTGTAGATATTTGTGGGTACCATCCTGACCGAGGTTTTTCACTTAACAAGGTTTTCCTTGAGAAGAAATCTTGGTGTTCATGTTTATGTGTGTTATTGCTTCATTTACTTTTTAGTTCAGTATTTTGTGTTCAACAATAAGTTTGAAGTTAAAGTTTAAAGTATTTAATACTAGCATTTACTGATTCACCCCAACCGCCCCCCCCCCCCCCCCCCCCCCTCTCTCTCATTTGATTAGGACATTTTTATTCTAACAATTCATATTGGAGCTTTTGGTCCTCAGTCAAGAAGCTTAATAGCTTGAGGTAAAAATCAAGATGACCTTATTTAGAAAGGAGAGTCCTAAGTTTGATGCAGAAAATTTTGACACATGGAAGGAGAAGATGAAGAATCATCTGATGTGTATGGGATTGGAATATTGTCTCATTACCTAGAAAGATGTGACTATCATAAAGGAGGAAGACCATGAAATACTTACTACTACTGAAGAAGAAAGGAAAAGGTTTGTGTACAATGTTGTTGCAAAGGAAGCCTTGGTTTATGCATTATCTGATGGGGAATTCACAATGGTCTTAGATCTAACAAAGGAAAGTGAGATCTAGAAAAGACTAGTTGCACTCTATGAAGGAGATGAATACACTAAGTGAGAAAAGTTGCAAAATTGGAGGATAAAGATGGAAAGACTAATACTGATGATGTACTGTTTGTAGATGGATTAAAACATAACTTGTTGAGTGTTGGTCAACTTGTGGATAAGGGTTATCATTTGGATTTCAAGAATGGTCATTGCTCTATTAGAAGAGCTAATGGAGAATTGATTGCACCTGGTTCTAATACTAGAGGTAATATATTTCAGTTGAATGCTACTAAGGTCAGTTGTTTTGTTTGAAAGATTGATGACAATTGACTATGACATAGAAGGTTTTGTCATATTAATTTTGATAACATGGAAAGGCATGTAACACTAATTCTATCAGAGATCTACCTAAGATTATGAAACCTGCAAACACTACATGTAGAGAATGTGTTTTGGGAAAGTAGACAAGAAGCAATTTTGCAAGCAAAGGATACTCAACAAATGGAAAATTGGAGCTGATTCATATAGACCTTTGTGGACCTACTCAGACCAGGTCATACTTTGGAGATAGGTACTTTATTATATTCACTGATGATTACTCTAGAATGAAGTGGGTTGGATTTCTTAGAGAAACATTAGAAGCATTTGAGACTTTCAAGTTTTATAAGGAAAAATTTGAGAATGAGACAAGCTTGAAAATAAAGTGTTTGAGATCAGACAGAGGTGGAGAATTCAATTCACATGAATTCAATACGTTTTGTGAAAAGCATGGTATTATGAGGCAGACTTCTGCACCTAGGACACCACAATAAAATGGAGTTGCTGAAAGAAGAAACAAAATAGTTCTTGATGCGACAAGAACCATGTTAATAGAAGGAAAAGTTCCACATATGCATTGGAGAGAATCAATCAATACAAGATTATACACAATGAATAGAGTACACATCAAAGAAGGGATATGCAAGACACCATTTGAGCTATGGATGGTAAGACACCTAGTGTTAGTTATTTTAGAATTTTTGGAAGTAAATGCTACATTAAGAGAGATGAATGCATAGGAAAATTTGATGCTAGAAGTGATGAAGGCATATTCCTTGGCTACTCTACTAGAAGTAAATCTTATAGATGTTACAATCTGAGCACTAGGAAACTGATTGAAAGTGCTAATGTGAGAGTGGATGAAAAGTTTCAAGTTAGAGAAAGATATTGTGACTTTAACTCCTATGAGATTTCATTTGGAAATATGAATACAAATCATGACAATATGAAAATGACAAAGAATGAGAATGAAGCATCTCAAGATGTTTTGATAATTGACAATGGCATAAGTGTGGAGTTGAGGAAACAAACCACACCAATAAAATGGTCATATAAATTATCCTAAAGATCAGATCATTGGTGAAAATAGCAAGGGAACATAACAAGATTACAAAACATAGAAGAGAGGTCACAAACTACAAATGCCATTTGCTTTATCTCACAAGTAGAACCACAATCCACAGATGAGGCATGCAAAGATGAATCATGGATCAAAGACATGAAGGAAGAACTGGAGAAAATTCAGAAGAACAATACTTGGGAATTGGTTCCAAGGCCTAAAGACAAAAATGTGATTGGTAAAAAGTGGGTATTCAGAAACAAGATGAATGAAGAAGACATTGTTGTTAAAAGAAAAGGCAAATTAGTTTGTAAAGGGTATTCACAACAAGAAGGAATTGATTTTGAAGAAACCTTTGCCCCTGTTGCTAGGATTGAGGTAGTAAGATTAATCTTATCTTATGTTTCTTATAAGGATTTCAAGGTATATCAGATGAATGTGAAATCAACTTTTCTTAACGGAGAGTTGGAAGAAGTATACATTGAGTAACTTGATGGATTTTCTCTATTAGGAAATGAAGATATAGTTTGCAGATTGAAGAAGGATCTGTATAAATTGAAACAATCACCAAGATCTTGGTATGAAAGATTGGATAAGTATCTAATTCATTTCGGATTCAAGAAAGGTAATGTTGACAATAATTTATACTTAAGAATCAATGAAGAAGGTATCTTGATTGTTGAAGTTTTTGTTGATGATATTATCTTTTGGGGAAATGATGAAATGAGTAACAAGTTTGTAGATGAGATGAAAAGTGAATTTGAAATGTCTATGATTGGGGAGATGAAATTCTTCCTTGGATTGCAGATCAGTCAAAGTAAAGAATGGATATTCATATCTTAGACAAAATATCTTAAAGAATTGTTAAAAATGTTTGGCATGGATGATAGTAAACCTATTAGAACCGCTATGATAAATGGGAATAAGTTATCTTTATAGGATGAAGTGAAGATTGTACCATAGATAAGGTATAGATCAATGATTGGAGGTCTTTAGTATCTGTCATATACTAGACCTGATATTGCTAATGCAATTGGAATTGTTGGAATATTTCAAGAAGATCCTAAAGAATCTTACCTTATGGCTGTAAAAAGGATATTCAGATATCTAAAGGGCACAATTGAGTTTGGTCTATGGTATGATGGATCACATAAATTTACATTTCATGATTTCAATGATTTTGATTGGGTAGGGAATGTAGATGATAGAAAGAGTACAAGTGGAGGAACATTCTTTCTTCGTAAAAGGTTGATCTCTTGGCTCAACAAGAAGCAGGACTGCATTGCCCAGTCTACAAAAAAATTAGATTATGTTGCAACAACAATCAATTGTACACAGATCATATGGATGAAACAAATGTTGAAAGATATTGGAGTATGTCTTGAAGATTCAGTTACTATCCATTGTGACAATACTAGCATGGTAAACATGTCGAAGATCACTATTATGCATTCAAAGATAAAACATATAGCAATAAAGTATCATTTCTTAAGAGATAAGGTAGCAGAGAAAGAAGTGAAGCTAGAAAATGTGAACACGAAGGAACAAATAGCATATATTTTCACAAAACCACCGTCGAAGGATACATTTGAGTATTTGAGAGGTATGCTAGGGGTCATGCCCCAACCTACTCTTGAATAAATTAATGTAGAAATTGCATTAGTGCATAAATATCAGAGCACTATTTCATAATCTGGACTGAATGCTTGATGCTTCTCCTATGGGGGAGTATCTATATTTGAGCTGAGCCACTAAAGGACTCTTGGAGACATAATGACACATTTGACATTGATGTCAATGAGGGATAGAATAATACATGAAAAACAAGCATGAGAGGATCATGCCTTGGGGGAGAAATGTTCAGAAAGATCCACACTGATTGATGATGAGGATTTGATTATTGATGAAGAGGATTTGAAAAGATGTTGATGCATGGGAGTAACAAATGCAATAAAGGCATGTTTGGTGCTCATGAAACTTAGATGTTTTTCATCTATATTGCCATCAATGCCAAAGGGAGAGATTATTAGCATGAATGTTGATGATAGTCCTATGGGGGAGTATCCTAGTAGTGTTGGAAGCATGTTATTGGTTGTTCAAAAGGTTGTAGAGACGTTGTAGAGAATTGCATGGACTCCGCACAAATAATTAGCACGCGCAAACTTAGCGGAAGAATCTTCATGATGTCTTGGGTCACTGGATGTGATTGCACATTCGTATGAGTTGATCTGACAGAGTTATGAATGATTTACTGATGATTGGTTTTTAGGAGATAGAAACTATGATTTTCACAGAGTTTGTTGTAGAACTTTGTGGATAGCACTCATGGTTGTTTAAGTTGTGATGTGCGAACATAGGTTTATGTTAGACACTAGATTGAGAGCTTATTGCGATCATACGGAGTTGTGATTGTACAAGTGATGATGTCATCTATGGCATGTGTATTGGCGAAGACCTATTTAGAAGTTGTCTTGGAACACGTTTCAAGTAATATGATAAGAGAGCTTGATTTACAGATCTGGATGATAAATTGATGTAATTGCCATGTTATAACATTGTAAAAGGTGGTGTGTGCATCTTCATATGGGTCCATTTGTATTTTGTAAATAGGATTTATCCTATATAGTCTGACCCAGATTTAATTGTTGTGACTTGTATATAAGGACTGAAATCCTTTGAAAATAAGGTGTGGCTGCACATGCAGAGTGCAGAGGTGAATGCGAGATTAATGTTGCATTGGTTACTATTTTGAGAACAATAGTTGTGCATCTGGCTACAAGGTGGAGCTTGCTTGGCAGTCGTTAAGTACTGGAGGTAGTTTTAGAACATAATATCTCAATCTTGAAGTTGTGAGGTTTGGAGAACTTGAGGGTGGCTTTATCTCTCAAATCTCTTGGTTCGATTGATATATTGTACACCCCTAACATGGTTATTTCCTCTAGTAGGGCTGAACTCTTAGCAGGGTTGATTCCTTAACAGGGATCACATTGTAAAAGACTCCTAACATGGTTTTCCCTTTAACCAGGACCTGCCTATTGTAATACTCGACTTCTAACAGGGTCAGAACTCTTAACATGTTTATTATACTCATAGTGCAAATATTTGTGGGTACCATCCTCACCAGGGTTTTTCCCTTAACATGGTTTTCCTTGAGAACAAATCTTGGTGTTCATTTGTATGTGTGTTATTGTTGCATTTACTTTTTAGTTTAGTATTTTGTGTTCAACAATAAGTTTGAAGTTAAAGTTTAAAGTATTCAATAATGACATCAACTAATTCACCCCCCTCCCCTCTCAATTGATTAGGACATTGTTATTCTAATAATGAGGCACCTCCTTTTCTAGTCCATTATGAAGAATTGACTAAAGTAGTTGTATACATAAAATTTTGATGGATGTGGAAACATAATTGTTGGATTTTCTTTGTAGATTAGATTAATGTATAATTGTGATAAGATAAAAAAATGATGATAATGTTGCTTGCATGGTGAATTGGATCTTACATATGTAACATTTTCCCTAAAAGGTGATACAAAGTTCCAATATTTTGTCATGTGTCTCAATGTTGCAACCATGTATCAGATATGTTTATGTAAGATGTTGAATAATTTTAGTACAATGTTGAATGATTTTCCAAAGTCTTGTTCATAATGCTAAATTGGTAAATGCTTATGTTGTCAACAAAAGAGATGCTTGTATGTTTATGTTTCACATATCTCCCTACATGTAATTAATGCATACACTTATTTTTATACACTTATGTTTGTTTGTATACATGTATATATACAATTGTTTGATTTATGAAAACCATGATTAAAATCTATGCTAAAGTTGACCATAAAATTTAATTGAGAAATACATATTTTAGTGAAGTGTTCAATAATTATAGTGAGGTGTTGAATGAGTTTATACAATCAATTTTATGCATTAAATAATTTACAATCTTATAAGTCAAAACAAACAATAAGAAATCACAATCTTAAAGAACTAAGAATAATATAAAATGCATAACCAACAATAAAAAATTAAAAGAATAATTTTTTTTTATTAGTTCATTGCCAAAGTAAAGTCAAGAAGACTTTACATATACTACATGGTCGATGTCTTCAATCTCATAGTAGTCCTCGTTATCCTACCAAAAAAGGATAGATGCAAATAGTAAGAAACTTCAATACATTTATATTAGCACCAAATACAACAATAAATAAATGAAAGAAAAATGTTATAATCCATTGAGAGAAGATGTACCATAAAAATATAGTGTTAACAAACATATTTACATTGACATGGTGATCATTCGCATAGTCTTCTCATCTCTTCATAGTCTCCCACACTTTCAAAAAAATTATAATAATTAGGGATAGTAACAATCCCACATAAATTTAACCTTATAATTTTGCATGCACAACATTTGAAGAAGAAAAAATATTGCCCGATGTTTTGAATGGTTTCAAAATTCATACATACATAAAGAGTTATGCATATATGCATACATACATATGATTAGTGGTTTGATTTATGAAAACATAAATTAAATAGAATGTAAATGTTGCATCAAAGAAATGACAATGTTGTTGTTTCTAAATTTGGATTGTTGTGATTATGAATAGTTTGACTAAAAATAGTATAATTTGTATGGCTCGAAATAATGCATACAATGAATATATAAATATTAATAGTTTTTTTATTTGTGAAAACATGAATTAAATAGTATCCTTAGGTACCAACCTGAACAAACACTCTGATATCAGGAATGTGTAGAGGATATTCAGTGCAAGCAGAGAGAATTCACATTGAAAATGATATTGGAAATTCCCTCTTATAAATGAATTCGAATGTGGAATGAATGCATTGCTTTGTATTTTTTCAATTTGAATATGAAAATAGAGTGGGAAAAGATTGGTCATTTCATACAGTTCTTGATTTCTGTTAATTTTTTATTTCTACGATGACTTCATCCATTCACCTATGTATTTGATTTTTTCCTTTGTTTATCTATTTATTAGCGAGTCTTTATATTTAAGTTATACATACATACATATGTACACGTGTATATATATAGACATGCATATGAATAGCTAGACTGTGAACATTTCAAATTGCAAGTAGGAATGAGAAGAAGCAATGTTTATAGAAAAGTGGATGTTTAAATATATATATGAATATATATCTATATATGTATATATGTAATGTAGGAGATAAAGATGTAACTGCGATATGATTGAAGAAGTGGTAATGATGTTGTTTCTAAATTTGGATTACTATGATGACTATTAACCTCTGACTGAAACCACTATAATTTGTATGCCTCTAAATAATGCTTACACTAAATAGAAACAATTGAAAATACTTTGATTTGTGAAAAAAACCCCTTTTGCGACATCAACTATTTATGAAATAAATAGAAAATGAACATAAATCCCCTAATCAAAAAACGTAAAAATATTCATGAATCATAAAGGGTATACATTATAATTTAGAATCTCTAGTTTTTCAATCATAAAATGTAATGGGTATGCATTACTATTGAATATTGGTGGTTTTTTATTTATGAAAATTAGTGGGTATACATTATCATTTAGAATCTCTAGTCTTTATCATGAAATGTGTAGGGTACTATGCATTATTATTTGATTTCTTTATTTTGTTATGCAAGAAATCTTATTTGTATACCACGGGGGCTTCACTTAGTGAACTTGAATCATAGCATGTGTGTTCATAGCATGCTAAAGAATCCCCCTATTTTTAAAAAATATTGCCCCAAACTCCTCTTTTGCCACCCCTCTCCAATACCCACTTAGTACCCACTGTACCCCTTTTCCTATATAAACCCCCACCCATCTCCCCAAAAAATTGCCTCCCCCTATTTAGGCAATATACTTCCCCATTTTTTGTCCAATTTTAAACCCCCCAATATGAATGTACGTGGTATTGTATTTCCCCTTTAGTGAAGACCCCATAGGGTATACAATATATTTCAAAATCTCTAGGTTTTTAATCATGAAATGTAATGGGTATACATTATAATTGGGAATCTATGGCTTTTCTTTCATGAAATATAATGGGCGTAAATTATTATTCAAAATATATGATTTATTATTTATTAAATGTAATTGGTATATACACTAATATTTAAAATCTCTCATTCTTTATTCATGAAATATAATTGGTATACAATAATGCGCAAAATATTTTACAGCATTTAGGATTAGTCATAATACATGTTGTCCACGCATTATGAAACCTCTATCCATCATTTCTCCTCACTCTTTGCATTAGACAACACCGGAGATAGCGAATCATAATGCAAATCCATTACATTTCTTGAGTAAAAAATTGAAAATTCACAATAGAACAACAAAATGAACATCTCTTTATTTCACATTGCATGTAATGATATCATAATATATATAACAAAATAAATTGAATGAGTCAAACCCTCAATTCTATACAAAGAAATAATGAAAAATACATCAAATTGCAGCTACGAATGAGTAGAAGCAATGTTTACAACATAATGGAAAGGTTAATTTTGAGTGGAAGTGGTACTTGAAACCGATGCAGTCAAACCCTCGATGACATGTAGAGAAATAATGGTCATGGGAAATGTTGGTGGGAAGCAGAATAGAAGTCACGAGGAAAATGCTTCCCAAAACTATGAAAAAACCAAACATTTTAGGACTCTACAGTTTGCAGGCATTGACCCCAAAAACATTACCAACATGTCATTTCACACATAGAGACTGGTGGTGATATGTTTATGAATGGGGTTTCGAATGGTTTTAGTGAGATATGTGTTGAATGATTTTAGGAAATCCCCTTCCTAACGCTAAAGTGGTAAACAATAGCAGGCTCACAATCATTTCATTTTATAATTAAATGTTTCTATGTTTTTCAATTAGGGATTTATGTTTTTATTTATTTATTTCATGAACGATTAATAGTGCAAAAGGGGTCATGGTTTAGGCAACACTTTGAAATGACCACTTTTGGGAGTTTTGTTAATATGCAGAAGCCAACAAGTATTTTTTAAGATCAAATCACATACAAAGACAACAAATAAAAATCATTAAAATCCGATGTATAGTTTAGGCTCTTCATGTGCATGAAGTTAGCTATAACAAGTATTGGTACACTTCCCCTAATACATACTAGACTTGTCATATCAAATTTTCACGAGTCATTATACATTTATGAATCATTAAACTAAATATATTTAATATATGGATTCTCCACAATCCTAAATATCTAGTACTATTGTTTTTAATTGTGATTGTGTATAATAAACTAGAAACAACAACACTAAATATATTTAATTTTTACTCTCACATTTTAATTTGTAGATTCAATCTTCACACATGGAGAAAGTTCATTTCACTTGACAATAAAAAAATGAACAAAAGAATTAATTAAATATAATAAAATTAGAAAAATGAAAACCTTGAAGAAGAAAATGATTAGTAAATGTGTCTTGAAAGACAATAAAATATTAACTATCGCCTTCTTTATAAATATTAGCTAATATGAGAATTACAGCAACCAAAAGTTGAAGGCACCGATTCTTCACTTTCGTAGACATAAATATTGAAAAGAATAAAAATAAATCTCTCCGTGACTTTTCTAATGTAGAAACCATTCACCACTCACTGATTCAAGCTTCTCTTTAAGTTGTTCCACTAAAGATGAGTAATATTATATGACAAACATTATATGTATACCGATTTCACCATTATAATTACATAATAAAATATAAGTTAATAATATATAGTTGAAAATTAAGAGAATTATAGCATTTACACATTTTCATAAGAAAATATAGTAATGTTAAAAATGGAATTAAGACAATAATGCTAATAGAAAAATTGAAAAATGTATATAAAAGATATTAAATATGAATTTGACATTTCCTTTCTTAAAGTAATCTAGAAATACTAGAATAGCTAAGAATCTTGGGAAAAATAACAAACTAATTTAAGCATAAAGATATCGCCTTTAAAAATTAACAAAATATTATTGATTTATAGATGTTTATATATAAAACATTTCACATAAATAATTAAAAGTTAAATATTTTGCATAATGAAGAAAAAATTAAAATTTTGGTAAAATTTGTATATGTGTATCAATTATTTAGTTAAATTTTTATATTTGTACCAATTTTATTTGGAGTTGTGTCTATTTTAGAAGTTCACCCTCATATTTTCCAATACATCTTACTCAAATTTTACAAAAACAATTTAAATATGATCTATTTCTCACATTCACCCTTTTTACTTAAGATTGACTTAACACAAACTCAAGTGATATATTATTGTCTTTGTATTTAAAGAAATTTAAAGCATTCATTCTAATATTATGAAAATCAAGAAAATAACTCATATTTATGATTCACATTCACTTATTTTAGGTGGTTTTCTAAAAGAACTATCTTTAAAAAGAAAATTATTTTTAAGACATTTATATAATTGATAATTGTTATTTTTGTTATTTTTAAATTTTGAAAAATGATCTAGTTTAAAGACATTTGAGTCATAACAACAAATAAGATAATTTAAATACTATTAGGTCCTAAGTTAAATATTTAATAAAAGGCTAAAGAAGAAGTCAAAGGTGATCAAGATATTTTACAAAATAAAGATCGTACAATGACACATTTACAATTATAGATTGATTTTAAACATTTAGAGTCTTGCTTGCATATAATTAATACAATTTTTTTTTAAAATTCCAACGCAATCAATAGCATGATGTTTGTTATTCTTGATGTTGAAGCTTATTAGATTCAAATATTCATTAATTTACGTGCATTCATAAACCTTACTTTATATTTATAGTACCCCACATTTAATTACTAAATTAAATATTTAAATTAATTGGAATTTATGATTAATTAGTTTGAATTAATATTAATTATGTATATTCATTTTATTAAATTATTGAGTTCAAGAAAGAAAATATTTTGCCTTACAAATAACATATAAATATGAAATAAAAAGCGTAGACACCTTAAATTGACCATGTCCTAATAACACATATAAATAATCACTTTTACCAATTTCAACACCATACTAAGCTCATTGTAATCACACCCCCATGGTCTCAACACTAATTAATTAAAATCATATTTAATTAATTAGCCTAGATGATATTTCCTCTATTATCACATCAATTAAATTATTATTTATTTAATTAAACTAATATTGCACATATACCTTTGTAATTAATTAAATAATCTATTTTTCAAAATTATCCTTTCATCACAAATCTTATTTTAATCCCTTGTCAATAGGACAACCATGTCAAAATAAAAAATAAAAAAAAATATAAAAATAAATATAAGACAAAGTTCAACCCTAGCTATCAAATTGATCAAACAAATGCAAACCACTCATCCTCAACTACTTTTAATCTAAATTCAAACTAAAGTTTAATCTCAACCACTCATTTAATCAAGTCAATCCTAGACCTTCATTCATCATCAACCACTAGCATTTAATTTTTGTTCATTCTCAAATTGAATTAAAGAAAAAGGTCCTCATGAGATCCCAATCATCCATCCTAAAATAATTTTATGTTTGCATCTATTCCTGCAAGCCAATCAACCCATAATCCCATTTCAAGGAAGACAATTGGATGCAACAAGGTTATGCTATAGAATTTGGAAACTACACTCAATTTCCACCATCAACTTATCATTTAAAGCATAAACATTGGGTCCATAATAGGCTAGTTTTGTAAGAGGTTTTATGCCTTTTTATCACTGTTCATATTACTTTTCTTTACCAATTATGTATACTTGATATAGGGTAGGATTCTTGTCTTATTTTTGTTTCTTATTCATTGCCCCAATATCTCAACTTTTTTACATTTTAATACACCTTGTGGGACCATATATCCCAATACAACTTGGATGTTTACAAGTACATTTTGAGTAGAGTTTTTTGTAGATTTCTATGCAAAATTAATGTCTTCTCTTGTTTGGCACAAGTAGTCAATCAAAAGATGTATTTTTATCCTATTGGAACAACTATATACTATTCATCCATTTGCATTCTCGAAGATGATTGAAAACCCAAGCCTCACCTTGTGTCACAATAACACATCTTAGTGGGATATCTACAATTCAAGTGTTACATGAAAAACCTATACATGGTAAATGTTTTATGAGCTAATCTAGTTATGTGGCTGAGACATAACTTGTAGCGGTCAAAGTACTTCACCAAGTGGAGTGGGAACATCAATCAATATAATATGAACACTTCTCAATAGTATAGATAGTTCTAAGTGGTCTAATAATATCCTTTTAGCATTTGCAAACTTGTTTGTAGCAAAAAATAATAATTTGTTGCAACATTTCTATACTATCTTTATCTTTTCTTCTTTCTAAAAATTCTTAATATCAATTCATCAATCACTAGTACATTTGGGCCTTTTTTTGATGCTCATTTCTGACGGAGGGGCACATTTTTTGAAATTGGTCTTTTTTTTGCAATACTGCCTGATAGCGTTGCAGTTCTAACGGTTGTGAGCACACATTAAAAAAAAACTATTTTATTTTCATTTTTTCATGCGATAGTAGTGAGTGGAAAGCCGCAGAGTGATAGTAGTGAGTTGGAAGCCGTCAAGATAGTGGTGGATACCAGTCTCTATCAAATTATTTATACAAATATTAAATTCTTGACATATTCAATTAAACACTTCATTTCAACTGCAACTCTATAAAAACAAGTAACATATGCTAACTGTAAGCACTATTGTATGACTCCTAACTTTGCTAAAATATTGGTGGCTCCCTTTGGGAAGAGGGTCCCTTTTGTGATCGAAATCTATATCTCGTATCTTTTATCTCTTGTGTATGCTTGGTTTTCTCCAATTGTTGCATGGCGGAATATTGGTAGTCTTTAATATTAAACATTATCATCAAATATTTGGTGTGTTTTCCTTGCTTGACCCATATGGGTTCTCAGGTTTTTTGATAAAAGTGTTGCACATGCATGTTTAGAAATAGAATCAAGTGACACAAATTATTTGAATAATTCCAGTTTGTCACCAACCACAATGCTATTGGGGGAAGATTGTCCATGATATTCCCTTCTCTCATGATCAAAATCAAGGAAGCAACACCAAGTTTTCATATCCTTTTCACAAAACCCTTCATTCCAAGTGTACCCACCTAGGGCTTCTTCAAGAAAACACCTTCAAACACTTTTGGGCCTTACCAAGGGTTGTAACACCATTAGGGTGACCTATTATTACTATCCATGCAATAAAATAAGGTTCTTAAATGGACGGATAACCCAAACCTTGACTAATCCCACACTTCATAACCCTTCAATGAACATTCCATGCAATCAACACACTGAATCTTCTTTCCTTGTTTAACCCTTCAACCAAACATAATGTAAAACACATCTACCATGGATTTAAACCTTTCTATCTTCCTTCCCATCCATGGGAATATCAGATGCTTGTGGATTCACTATTAATACAAAGTAAATTGTTGTTGCCAGGGACATAGTCCAAGTATAGTTAGTTACCAATCATGATTCTTTACCTTTTAAAGACTTCAAACATTACAACTTGGCATAAATGTGAACAAAAATCAAAACAAGATTATGGAAATCTATTTATAACCATATTTGCATTGATTGATGCCATAAACATTTAAAGAAACTGATACTATGCCTCACAACCAGTGAATAAATATTTTACAATCAAATTACATTTTATTGATCAAAATGGATTTTTACATTTCTCTTCTTGATCCGAATACATCTACCAATATTCCCTGACTCTCTCTCAAAAAAAGTTCAGACTAATCTAAATACCTTTTCAAAAGGATGGTTCAACTGCACACAGTTAGTTATGACTATTCACAACCTCGTTTATGTTGTCAAAATGACAACAAAGTTGTCATTTTGACAACTCTTAACCTTATTATATTTTCTATCTAACTCTTAAGTTCCTATTAGGATTCCATCCTAATTATAAGGCCTTCAAATCCTTATTAACCCTCTAATGAGCCTTTTTGGCTATATGTGCATATAATGCATCTTTTACATCTTTTGCACTTTGAGTGCAATTCACATGCTTTTAATGGCATTAATGGCCATATTACAAACATAGATGGCCTTATAGGTCTTTGACTAATTTATTTGACCTTGGATCAACCAAGTGACCCCAAGGTTATTGTTATACACTAAGTTTGCGCCTCTGTCTCAAGCTCTCGTAGTCTTGATAACTCAGTATAACATTGGAATCATCTCAAGGTTGTGGGACCTTTGCTAACTGAGATGAGACCTCCAGGTTCTAGGCTGGTTCCTCTTGGAAAGTCACCTTAGTTTTCTTCTTAGACAGGAAAGTAAATCTTTTGAGGGAAAGGGTTAGAAGGAGTGCATGAAAGGGAAATGACTGAAAGCAAACTACCTACTAGGTGATGCACCGAAACTAGGGTTTGGATCTCAGTATAGAGGGATGAGATCAATGGAGGAATTAGGTCTAATAAGTCACCACTCACTAGATAGGTTTGCATAAGTATTTCATAGGAAGGCTTGAACAGAAGACTCAACCTATGACCTGCAAACAGACATCCTCCTCTGCAACTAGGTGTAGGAATGAGACAAAACTGCTAGGGGCTGTAGCATATCCACAAAACATCTAAATCAGATCAGACACAATAACACATGAAATCACAGAAAGTGAGAGGGACCAAGAACCCCAATTTCTATTGACAGCATTCATAAACTTCAATCCAATAAGAGATAACTCACATAAGAAGGCATGAGGACAACAAGAGTGTCACAAAATGCTTTGCCATATCTGAATTATCAATGGGAGATTACAAAGAGTAGAAAACCAGAGGACAGAAAAGTGTCTCAGATAGATTTCTAGGAAAGAAACTTTCCTTTTTACACAATGTGAACTCTCTGAGCACTAAGGCTCCAAAAAAAAAATTATATACACCTCTGCACACAGGCAGGAATCAAAATATCTCATTAGGGTTACATAAATCTGTATAAAATAATCCAACCCTAAACCAAGACAAGACTGATCATAAATGCTTTTCTAAAAATATCACGACAGATCAGATATATCTTTCTTTGCGTGTCCATTTCTGTACTGATCCTGCTCGCAGACAAAAAGCCTTGACCTAACAACCTCTGCAACCCACTCAGCCATAAAGGCTCTAAATCCAATCTCAGATCATAGAAAGGACCACAAACGGCTGCCTAAAAGATCTCTGCACATTCTTTAACTGCAACCGCCTCCAGAAATCATAAATCCTCAGCTACTCGCACTTGTAAACAACATCCATCTACAGAAGAAAGCCTACCAAAACTAGCCGCACTACTTGAAAATACCATTGGTCGCATGATCGCATGAGCTAAAAAAGCCTCATGCGATCATGCGACAAGCTTCGCTGAATCACCATCCGGTCATGCAAGACACCTTAGGCTCACTCTCCCTTTGGTCACCAAGTTGCTTTAACTTTTCTTAACCCCGGGCTCCACTCAGCAACCAAGCAAAACATGTTAACTGTGCAACCGCGCTCTTGCCAAGTCTGGAGGCCTGCTAAATCATATCCACGAACATGCGAACAAAGAAACCCTTTATCAGACACCACCAAGTTAGAAGAGAAAAGAATGACCTCCTCTAAACTTCTGCCATTAAAATCTGGCCCCACTTACAACTACATCATCACCACTAGCTCGGCGTATGAGAAACTAGCACATCAGCACGACATGGCACATCAGACCCATGATAGAAGGATCTCATCGAAAGGTTGTCACATGATTGCATGGGGTTGAAAGATCCCATGTGAACATGTGACCACCGTCGGATCTTTACCGCACTTGCATCTCGAACCCACTGTAAAACCTTGTCACTAGCCAACCAATGAAACACGGGCACGCCACCAAACTACAGGCCCAACGCCAAACTACAAGCTCTTATTAGCGTGGCTAACAGTTTGTCGCATGTTCGCATAGCCTAAAAAGGGGCTATGCGATCATGCAATAGACCACTAGCATTCTTCAAAAACAACCACTAGGCCCACTGATAGATTAGGATTTTGTAAAGCAAGGAAGATCAATGGTCATCGCTAGACCATGATCTTAAATAGGATGCATCTTGGGCTGGCGGTATAGCGAGGACCGTCAGATCTTGCTGGGGTTTAGTGGCTTAGAAAAATAAAAGTGCATCGAGACTTGGGAAAAATTAAACCGGAGACTTAGGAAGTATTTCGCGCACGGGGTAAATTGAAGATTTAAGTGGCCGCCAAAAGGTAATGAAAAATTAGAACAGGCCAAGAGGATTCTAATCCGACTATTGTCGCATGATCTCATGGGCTCGAAAGATTCCATGAGATTATGCGACAACTGTCAGATCTCCACTGCACTTGCACGACTATGAGGAATTGGGACCTGCCTGGTCAGAGTTGCGCACTTGAAGGTCAAAAACACAGAGGGATCTAGGGGAGAAGGTCGAAAACACACTGGGTTTTTAGACCAAAAGGTAGAAAACACACTGGGTTTTCAACACTTGAGCACTTCTTTGGAAAATAGGACCGTGGCCAAAAATGAATGATAGGGAATTTTTGGGTAACAGTTACATTACTAACTTTTATGCCATTCAATGGCTTACATAGCATGAAATTGCCAAATGATTAAAGACATTACAAATTTTTTTTAATCAATAAGAAATGACCATCCATGGTCTATCACAATGCCAAATGAGCTTTTATGGTCATGTCCCATCTTCTTAGGATCCATAGTGACCCTAGTGTATTCCTTAGGTTTTGGCTGTGACCTTGGTGCTTGAAAACTGTTCCAAGTCCTCTTGGAAACCTACAATAAAAATATGTCAGCAAAGAAAAGAACTTGATCTTCACCCTTGGATTGAAGAGATCACTAGTTAGGATCCATGGCATATTCATATGTTGTTTCCTCATCATGAAAATTTGCATCCTTATTATCAATTTGCCTCCCATGGGCAAAAAATAGACCATATTATGATCACCTTCCTTTATGTCATCCTTAGTCTCATGCCATGAGACCACTGCTACAACTTGAAACTCTCCATTGTCTTCAAAGTTAGTCTTTTGTCCCTTTGAGACCACATGCCTTATACCTTGGTATTCCACATCCATGCTTCCTTGTTGTTTGTATCTTGCACCATCAAAGGACACAATACTATCCCCTCTTGAAAATTTTCATCAAATTCAAAGCCTCTCAAGATTTGATTTTCCATTGCCTTCATCAATAACTACCTCTTCAATTTATGAATTAGAATTTGGAACCTCTTTTCTCATAGGTTCTTCCACTTTCTCATGTGCAATCTGTTGCACTTCCTCCTCTTCATCTACTGCTTGCTCAAGAAGTGATCCTATCCATTCCCACTTCTTCTGACTTCTATATAATGCCTCTTCAATATTGTTCATTCTTTTTGCTACTTGTCTTCTCTTGGATTCCTTTCTTTCCTTCTGTTCTTGATTTCTATTCCTCTCTTCATCTTTGTAGGTCTTTCTCTTAGATCTTGCCAGGTACATCTTTTCTCTATCCAAGAATCCTTTTGATAACTCCAATACACCTTTCAACTTTGGAACACACAAGGAGGGAATGGACACTCCAAGGTTTCAACAAAGGAACTAGTATACCAAAGAATCTCAAAAGTCTTCTTCACTAATTCAACCTAGGATGCTTCCTAGGCTCTGATACCAATTGATGTGGAGATCACAATGGTAGACTAAGACAAAGGCCTATGACCCACAACTCTTCACAAACTGGTTATAAGCAATGAAAAATCCTTCCAACCTTTGAATATGGTAGATATCAATCAATTACTAATATCTAATCCCCCTCCAATCTAGACCCCAACTCCTAGAGTCAATTCCTAACTTCTCTGATTTAAGGTTTTAGGGACACTTTCCCTATTTTGGACCTAAGTTAATACACCCTATAGAGATTAATGTCTTTTACAATTTCCAAATTATCTCACATTACTTGCTATCTCTCTCATTTGATGGAGTGTAGGTAGAAACAAATAGGTATTTTTCAGATGTAGTATGTAGTATGTTTGAATTAGGGAGATCAACTAGGGAGATCATGTAATATGTGTGAATTAGGGAGATCAACTAGAGGTCAAAAGACTAGAAGGAAATTCAATAAACACATGAAATTTTTCCTTGCTCAAGGGGGGTCATGTTCTTATGATGATGAGAGAAAAGGTGACATTGAGGTGCCCTTTAGGTACCAACATCTATAGAAACAATGGGTCCCCAAAGAAATTTCTCCTATAAACACTAATTTTATTGTTAAAGGCAAGATATATCGCATAGCGCCATTGTCATTACATGGTTTGGGCCTATTTTTCATGGATGGAATAAAGGTCTCTTACAATTTTTTTTTCAAATTGATGGAGTATGTTGGACCTTGTTACAATTACAAAAGTTGGATGCGGATTGTTTGATATAAAAAAAGTATGTGTAGGTATGCACTCTTAGAAAATTATATTAAACAAAAAGACAATGAACAAAGTAAAAGAGTGGCTATATACATTGACAGAAAGCCAAAAGCATTAGGGAATATTGTAGGTTTTATAAATAGTATGTGACCTGTGTCAACTATTAAGCAATCCAATTGCATATTAGAGGCACGCGAGAGAAATCTTGTATTTGTATGTACGATAAAATCAATACGTGTAGGGGAAGAGCTACTTATTGATTACAATTTGAATAGCATATATACAAACAGTGTCACTATCATGGGGGTGCAGGTACGTACTATTTACCATTAAATAATTGAGTTTTTTGGCTAACATTTTTATATTTGAGGTCTTTTTGTAATGTTGAATCTAATCCTTCTAGGAAAGGAAATTCATCCAAAGAAACTACTACAAACAATCCCTCCAAAACTGGCCACATCTAGAGAGTCTCCTCACCATCCACCTCATCTCCATCAACATATTCTAATGAAATTTATTAATCTAGTCCTTTCTAATTATTGGTTAACTTTAAATAATAACACAAGACCACGATATGGAGCAGCCACATAGTTGGGACAATGATGATCCTGTAGGCACTTCTTCTTCCTAGCAGATAAACCTCTTTGTTATTGTACTACAAATTAGATAGAAGCAAAATGTTAAATAGTGTTTTTTATTATGTTCTTTTCATTACTATTTTGGAGTAATTTTACTAGTGCTAGTAATATTGTTGTCATAGATAGGAGTTTATCAGAGAAAGGGAAAGGAACCCACGATAGTCCCTCGTGAGGAGTCCTTTGACGAGGACCTAGATATTGATTTTTCAACTTGTGATGAGCCAATCACTATAGTTAAGAAGTGCCTCCAAAAAATTGGAAAAATAATGTCTCAATTGTCATCTATATACCCTCAGACTCTTGAGTTAGCAAAGAGCGCGACTGAATTGCTCCACCGAGATGAAAATTACAGAGTAAGTATTAATGTAATTTTTAATTATAACAAAAGTTCAATAATAGTTTTTATGTTATACTATTCTTTTATGTAATTACACTAGTTTTTATGTTATACTAGTATTTTATTAGTCTGTTATATAGTCTTTTATAAGAACATGTTTTATTTTTATAGTTTTTTTATGTAATTTTGAGTGTCATGGCCTTGATGAGGGTACTGCAGGTGGTTCAGGTAGATTGCATATTCGAATATTTTTTTTTTTATGCTCTAACAATATTGTCCATGCTTTTATTATGCTCTAACAATCTTATTCTTTAGCACCTGTCAATGATCATATGGTATCGCCACCTCAGACATGGACAAGCCCAGATGTACTACTTCCTGCAATGTTGGCAACATGCAACATGGACATAGATGTTGTGGCACCACCTATTGGTACATAGATTTCATTTCCTCTCTCATTATTTATATGTTCATTTCTCTTGAAGTATTCTTTTTTTAGGGTATTTCTTAAAATGGATTCAGTTTATGCAACATGAGATGCATCACATAATGAGGAATTTCTTGGATGTAGTTGTATTCCTAGTTTGGGAATGGTGAAGGATTGCGTATTGCTTATGAGCAACGAAGAAGGAGTTCCCTTGAAAGTAGCCAAACTTACAGGTACTTTAAAGATTGGACCTTTCTTTTACTATAAAATCATACGTTAATTACACATTGCATTCAATATGAGAATCTTCCATCTATTGTATTCTTATTTAATACTATTATATCCTTCGACTAATGATCCAATGATTATTTTGTAGGGAATGATGTTTTTTATGATAAACTTAATGATGAGTATTTGTAGATATTCAGGCCCACCCTTTGTACATTTTAATACACCTTGTGGGACGATGTTTTCAAATTGGAGTATGTTGGACCTTGTAACAATTACAAATGTTGGATGCAGATTGTTTGATATAAAAAAAGTATGTGTAGGTATTGTTGGAAAGTTGGCTATACTAGTGTATATGACTTAGTATAGTGTTTTCATTATGGAAACAAAGTCATATAGCATTTTGGAGTCAGCTCACTTGATGGGAAGATCAAAAATCAACTAAGTGTTGAAGATTGGACAATATATAGAGCACCAACAGTTCAGAGCATCAACACACGTGTGTACAATTGAATTATGGTATGCACCCTAGAAGATAAGTTTTTTAGACTATATTAATGCTTAGTCTATGAGCACATGATCAGATATGCAAGTATGAGAAAGATACAGACAATTGAAGTTACATAGTCAGTGTGTGCTAGAGAAGAACAGAGTAAGCAACCAACTGTTAGCATTTTGATTTGCGGTTATATTATAATGATGTAAAGGCTATGCGACTATTGTAATTAGGTTTTCAAAATGTAATTGTATTTGTTTGTAAACATGCTTGAGCCAATTCAATTGAAAGCATTATATGTAATAGGTTTGAGGGCTAACCTAGTTGTTTGTTTTGTATGTGCATATAAATATGAGATTTTCCACTTGTTATTGGTATGGAAGTTGATATAGAGTTGTGATAAGTAGAGAAGAAGTGTGTAAAGAGACATTAAGATGTATTAGAGCTTTTCAAGAGGTCAAAGCATCAGTGCATCAAAGGAACTGATCTGACAAGCAGTGTCACAGTGACAGTTCATCCAGCAGATATAGTGTGTATCTGAGATCAGAAGGTTTCATCACTTGAGCAGTGAGCTCTAGGACAGTGCGTCCTCTCCCCTAATAGGGACTATTGTAAAAGACTCCTAACAGGGTCCAACCCTTGACAAGGTCTATTGTACTTAATGCATTGTAAAGCAACTCCTAACAGGGTTAAGGAGCTTCTAACAAGGATCATTAAATACTAGTATAGAATATTAGTGGGTGTAAATTCCCACTGGGGTTTTTACCTATTTGGGTTTCCCCATAACCATATTGGTGTTATGTGTTAATTTCTTGTTCCATGTTTATGTAGATGTTCATTTCATTACTTAAGCATTTAAGTTTAGTATAAAGATTAAGTGAAAAGCTAAATATAGTGAATACTGATTCACCCCCCCCCCTCTTAGTGTTCCCATTCCTAACAATTGGTATCAGAGCTTTGGTCCTCAACAAAGAAGTTTAACCACTTGAGGAGATCATGGACAAAGAAGAAATGAAACATCTAAAGAGAAATCTTGAAGCAGCTCTTGAAGACCTGGACAAGTCTGAAAGAGAAGTTGAAGAACTAAAAGAAAAACTTAGTGATGCTCAATTGGCCATCAAAAGGATAAGAAAGGATTTGAAAGAATTCTCTACCAGTGATCTAGGAACAATGATCAAGAAGCTAAATGAAGAAAATACATCCTTAAAAGAACATCTTGAAGAATTTGATAATAAGTTGATTAACAATCAGGAAGTCTATGAAGAATAGGTCAAAGAGAACCTTCAACTTAATGAAGAATTAAGGCAAGCAAACATGGAAATCTTGGAGCTAAGAAACAAAAAAGAAAGCTTAGAGTTTGAATTAAAAGAAGCAAAGAATCATATTGACAAATTGCACAGCAGTTCTGATTTGATAGAATCTTAGTTGTATACAAGAAGAGCTAAAGGAGACACTAGCTGTATTGGATACAATGAAGCACAAAATCAGATTGACAACATGCGAGCAAGAAAGAATATACAAAAAGACTCTACTAATAATGAGAAGACTGAAGATCAAACTAAAGATAATAGTGAACCACCTAAGAATGAGTGCAAGCCAGTAGACCGTACTTATTATTCATGTAACAAACATGGACATATAGCTAGAAAATGTACAGAGTATTCATGCAATAAATTTGGTCATAGAGCTATGAATTGAAAGACAAGTCAGAAGAATAGGACTCAACATAATCAAGGAAATCAGAATCAGTCAAATATAAGAAGTTCTTAGAATGTTACATTTTAGATATGTAACTATAATGGTCACTCAACTAGATAATGTAAAATGGTGACTCATGTCAATGCACCAAGGAATATAAGGCCTCCAGTCATTTGTCACTCTTGTAACAAGGCTGGACACATCTCAAAGTTTTGCAGATCAAGGATGCAAGGTCAAGAAAGCCCTAAAAAGCCAAAAGAACCAGTTTTGGATCCTGAAGGAGAAGTTAATTTTGTGAAAGATTCAGAGGATGCGAGCTTGATTTGGTCAGAAGAAAAGAAGGACAAGGTTGATGAGTATGTATTGGATGCATCCACAGTGGACGCACCCTCTACATCTGGATAAATGGCCCTCAGGGTCATAAGGGGAGCTAATTTAGCTCTAAACCCCTATGTGGCTGGCATACTTACTTTCAGAGTATGCGCCTTTGAACTTAAGCTTTTAGAGACTAGCAGAACCTATGTGCAAGAGTGCACTAGCTGATTGTTTATGTAATAGAAGTTAGAAATTTCTAGAGACAGCTTGGCTTACGCATCGAGCATTAATGGAAAAATTTCTACTTTATAGTACATTGAAGTTTGTAAAACACTCATTCCAATCATATTGAGAACGATTGGAGAGCATAAGAGCATTAGCAGTTGATAGAGAAGTATTGCAGTTTGATTCATCAAGTGACTTGCTATGCAATTGATCAGTTGCGAAAACCCTAGTCCATCGCACCGATTCAAAATCTCTTGGAAAACTTTGTGAAAGCGATATTCAAGTAAGTGATGGCTACTCCTATAGTATTTGATATTGCAGAAAAGAAAAGATATGTGTTTAAGAGGCATCCATTTAAATCTACACTAGATGACCTAAAGGGGCATTCTCTTGCATGCCTATGGGCGTTATGCATGTCGAGGACATTAGGGCATACATCTACTGTAAGAAAGAACCATTAGGATTGGATAGATTAAGGACACACATGGAAAAAATGATTAAACTAGAAAAAACCTTCATGGATGAGTATGTGCCATGGAATAATCACCCTATAGTGGAGTATTCTATGGCATATGAGTTTTATAATTCAGAATGGATCAAGATTCTTTTGAGCAGGATTCGTGATGACCTATTTTGGATAGGTGAAGTGTCAGTTAGAATTACTGGTGACCTAATTCATGAAATGACAGGCCTCTCAAAGATAGGTGTCATCCTTCCAGTAGGTAAAGATGTGAGGAAGATTGTTGAACAGACTTGCAAGTCAAGGAGTGATAGTCACGGAATGACCATACAGCCTATTGAGCAAGATGACATCAAATTGATGTCTATGATACTTGGATACAGGTTTCAACACATCAATAGGGTAAATAGTGTATTTGCAGCCACAATTCTTGTAGCCATAAAAATTGTAAATGAAAATGGAGAATTCAACGTATGTGAAATCTTGCACGCACAACTAATTGATAACATTGAGGCAATCAAGCATGATAAGACCAAAATATTCAGATTTAGGTCTTTGATCATTTATATGTACTTCCATATTGTTGGAAAGGTGTCAGACCAATACCTTGACAAGACTATTCCCACTATGCCACAGATATCCTTCAAGGCATCTATTGAGAGTACTCTAAGAAACTACATGACACTAGAATTGAAGACATTCAGAGCCAAGATGCAAATGAAGTACATAATACCAGAGAAAATAGTTGATAAGTACAAAGATACTATTTTTTTTATGGTTGAAACTGACACAACTTGCATGGAGGAAGTTGAACCTAGAACAAAGTGGATTCATCCACTTGGTTATGAAGTTGATGAACAAGTTTTAGAAGCATATGCTCAAGTATTACTTTTAGGCCCTAAAGACCCTAATGAGCCAAGATGGGGAACCTATAAGGAGAAAACAAAAGAAGTTGATGCAGTGTTAAACAACGCAGCAAAAAAAAGGAAGGTTGCTAAGGTTACATTAGAAATCTTGAGAATTCATGGGGTGTCTCAAGAAAACCTAGACAAAACAAGGGAACAAAAGATTGCTTTGGAAATTGAGAGCACAACAACAACAAAGACAAAATCATATGATCCTAAGTTGAAGAAGGTGAAGATAGAAAAATTTGATGAACAAAAGGGTAATACTGATGTTACTCCTTATGCGCCCAAAGAAACCATTGACCTTACTGCTCCTCCTGAGTATAAGGAAATTTCAAAGAGGAAGAAATAGATCAACATTAGTTATCCATCCTCAAGAGTAACAAGGGATAGAAAGAATTCACAAGCACCTCTTGAAGTAATTTTCAAACCCAGTCTCAGTTTGCTAAGTGCAAGAATAATTGATCAAGTAAGAAAATTTTATGAAAAATATAGTGAGATAGACAAATCTAAGATACATGGTATGATAGTGAAACACATGCTGAAGTTTAAGAAGACTATCTTGGAACTTAAGACTATGATCCCTCATAATGTGTGAAACATCCTAGAATTCCAAAAGAGATAGGCCATTGAAGAAGATCTACATATAAGGGAAAAGATTCTAGATGATACCCTTCCTATATGTTCTCTAGAGGAGAAGTCAATGTTATTAGATCTAGTGAAGCCTCACCTTAGGACTAAGACAAGAACATTGCACATTATGGACAAGAACTATGATCTTGTTGCTAAGGAAATAGAGAAGGCATTTGAGAAAGTATTCATGAATAGGCACATGTATCCAGCTATTGTGCCCACAACATGAGTACCCTTAAAGGAAGTCAAGGTGGCTACTTCACCCACTTCACATCCATCTGATATACTTTGAATTTCTTATAAGTTGCATAAGCCAAAAACATTCTTACTGTTTCAATTCTTGCAACAGGTACAAAAGTTTCTTCATAGTCAATTCCCTCTTATTGTGAGTATCCTTTACATACCAATCTTTCTTTGTTTCTTACCATTTCTCCTTGTTCATTCATCTTGTTTCTGAATACTCTAGGAACCAACTCCCAAGTCTTGTTATTTTCAATTTGATCTAGTTTTTCCTTCATTTCTTTAATTCAATACTCATCTCTACAAGCTTCGTCAGTATATTTAGGTTCAATTTGAGAAATTAAACATAGTTCTTCTTGTACCTTATTTCGTGTCAGAATTGCTTTTTCTATGCTCCCAATAATCTACTCAATAGGATGATTTCTTGCTAGATTCCTGTCAGGTGTCACTATCTTAGTTCTTACTTCAACTCTAGGTTCTTCTCTAATTTCCTTAATATGACTTTCATTTTTCAAATCAGTGTCAGTTTCATAGAATAATTCAATATTTTCTTGATCAATTCTAGGACAAGTTCCTTCATCTGATTCATAATCAAGCATTCTTTCCTAAATTTTGAATTTTTCATCAACTTTAACATTTGCGCTCTCAACAATAGTTTTAGTTCTTTTATTGAAACATCTATAAGCTTTGATTTTCAATGAATAAACAAGAAATATAACTTCATCACTTCTAGAGTCAAAGTTTCCAATTTCATCATCTCTTTTAATATAACATTTCCAAAAATTCTAAAATACTTAATTGATGGTGCATGTCCAAACCACAGTTCATAAGGTGTCTTGTCTATGTCTATTTTGATTTTTACTCTGTTCATTGTATATACTGTTGTATTCACTGCTTCTCTCTGAAATGTCTTTGCCAAGTTGTTTTCAAATAACATACCTCTTGTTCAGTCACTAACCTGTTTCTTCTTTCTGCAATACCATTTTGGTCAGGTGTTCTAGGGGCTGAAAACTGTCTCTTAATGCCATTCACTTCACAAAAAGTGTTAAATTCTTTTGTAGTAAATTCTCACCTCTATCTAATCTTAAACATTTAATTTTTATTCCAGATTCATTCTCAACTTTATTCTTAATTACTTTAAACTTATCAAATGCCTTAGATTTTTCTTTAAGAAATGAAATCCACATCATTCTTGTAAGATCATCAACAAGAATCATAAAATACCTTTCACCATAGAATCCTCTAGTCCTTGTGGGACCGCTCAAATCAGTATGAACAATTTCCAACTTCTCTATTTATGTGAATTTCTTACTAGGAAATGAGCTTCTCTTATGTTTAGCCATAACACATTCCTTGCAAATCATGTTAGTAGGTTTCATAATTTTAGGAAAATATCTTACTGCAAGTGTAGTACTTACTTTTACAATGTTATCAAAGTTTATATGACAAAATATTTTCTGCCATAACCAACTGTCATCAATCTTAGTAATCAAGCATGTCATCTCAACAGGATTCAACTAAAATACATTACCTCTAGTTCCTGATCTAGTTCCAATCAAATTACCATCCTTATCCTTGATCACACAAGTTTTCTCATTAAACCAAACTTGATATCCCTTATCAACTAATTTTCTAACACTCAAAAGATTATGTTTTAGTCCATCCACAAAATAAACATCATCAGTGTTAGTCTTTCCATTAAGAGAAATAGATCCTATTCCTTTTATCAAACAAGGTGCATTATTTCCAACTCTAACAATTCCTCCATCATAATTTTAAAAATTTATAAACTTCTTCATATCTCCAGTCATATGATGTGAACAACCACTTTCTATAATCCAATCAGATCTCTTTTCTACTTGAGAAACTAAAGCTTTTCTTCTCTAGCTTCAGTTTCAAAGTTTTCTTCTTTTATTGCTACAAATCTTATATCATCATTCTCATTATCACATTTACTTAGGGATTTCTCCATACTAGCCTCAAATTCTTCATCATTAGCATAGTAACATTCTTTAGATCTTCTACGTTTAAAGTTCTTCTTATACTTCTTTACTCTCTTAGGACATTTAGATGCAAAGTGACCATGATCTTGACAAGTCCAACATTTAAAAATTTTCTTACCTTCTAGTTCTCTTTTAAAAAGCAAGGCAATTCCTTCCTCATTTTTCTTGTCTTCTTCATTCTTAGATCTGCTGCAACTAGCATAATCTCTTCTTACACTAATGCTTCTTGACAAGGTAGGGCAAACACTAAGTGTGTTGAATGTTGTTTCCATTCTAGGTAGATCTCCCGACTGTCTCAAGCTTATCTCTATTGCTTCTAGTCTTCCAAGAAGGGTTTCTCTGGTGAATTTCTCAGTACAAGGTATAACTTTCTCAATCATTTGTGTTGTATGCTTAAATATAGGAGTTAATGTCTTTAGAATTTTCCATATCCCTTTATTATTTGTCTTGTTTCCTTCACAAGATTTGATACCTGCAACAATTTCTGACATTCTACAATATAAATTCTAACAGATTCATCTTCCATCATTCTTATATCTTCAAATACACATATCCAATTATGTAATTTGACTCTCTGTGCATGTTCATCACCTTCAAAAGTAGATTGTAAAGATAACCAAATTTCATGAGATGTTTTACCTGACTACACTCATTCTCTGGAAGGGCTAACAGGAGTGCTTCTCTGGCAAGTATGTTACAAATGAACATATCTCTTTCCTCATTAGTACATTCTTCAATTTTTTCTTCTTCAATGACATTCTTTTCATTCTTTGTGATTAACTAGTATCCTAGTGCTAAACATAGAAAATGTGTCTTCATCTTTTCTTTCCAACTATCATAGTTTACTCCAGCAAACTTAGGGATTTCTTTCCTGAAATAATTCACCATGGATCTCCTTAAGTTGTTAAAGTTTTCTTTCAGGGACCTGTTTCTCTAATACCAATTATTAGAAAGTAAATTCCACCAAGATAACTGAGAGAGGGGGTGGGAGGTGAATCAGTTATCAGATAAATACAATTCTTTTCTTCTTTAACATATTTCAACCATTTAATTAATATAAGCAACAACCATATAAAGATACACATGCACAATGACACAATAACACAAGATATGTTAACTAGGGAACCTCTTGATCAAAGAGTAAACCCCAGTGGGAATGATGCCCACAAAAGATGTACCAATATGAAAATTCCTTGTGAGAGGATGGACTCTATTAGGAGACTTATGGAATACATTCAATACATATGAGTCCCTATTAGGAGACTTTGAATCTTTGTTAAAAGATTCTAACTTCGTTAGGAGTTATGGAAGACAGAAGGACCCACTGTCCAAACAACTTCAAGGGCAAGATCACTGAAATACTATCCAACTGATCTCTGTATTACTCAATAGAATGAAACCAAATAATTATAGATCTAAAAACTTATCTTTTCTCCTCTGTCTGTGCCAAACTACAATAGCTACTTCATCAGATCTCAATACCAAATTTCTTTACTTCGCATATCCTCTTACAAAAAATATTGCTCAATTACGCAATTCACTTTTGATAGTATCTCTCATATCATATTACAATTAAGGAAAACAATCCTTCCTTTATAACACACTCAAATAATTGCAAATGAGTCGGCCAACAAGGCTTAACCAATTATAAAATATAAACTTCCACATGTTACACAATATTTCACAATTACATAAAACTGTCGGCTTCCAAATGAAATAATTATTCACTCGTGTAACCTCTGACCTTGTTGTCATGTCCACATCACTATCATAATGTATTTATCAAATTTCTAACTTCACATGCCTAGATTCTATCTCGATTGGGAGATACCATCTAGTTTCCACAAGCCGCTTCTTAGGAACACTACATGAATACTCCTTCCACTAATTCACACATAACTATCATGAATAGTTGAATTTCTATATGAGCTCTTGACCATGATCTTAGGACATAATATAGAGTAAGTCCTCAACTCCGCATATCTTGATCTGCAATACTCCACGTGCACTAATTTAAACATTGTCTGCTCCTCTGCTAATTTCTAGTAGATCACTGTGTTGACGTCAATGACAATTGCAGTCATGAATGCAACTGCAACTACTATAGAATGGTTGTGAATAATCCCCCATAGGATATATTTAGCATTCATTCCTAACAGGTTTAGGTATGCATCACAGTGATCGAGGTATACATTTTCTATTTACTTTTTTATATGTAATTATTAATACAAGTAAACATCTTAAATTTATTGGTGTAGTAAGACAAATTTAATTGCAATAGTTGTTTTGATTAATGTCACATTTTGTATTGCAACTGCAAAGGATGTAGAGGCCCATGTTCATGAGCATGTAGAGGTTGAGGGCAAACAACCTGATCTTGATGTTGATGACATGAGTAGATCAGGTAAAGAGCGTCATGGTTAAGTAGTGAAATACTTTTAAGTTAGTATCATTTCTATTTAATATCAGTCTTAAAATTTAGTAAATCTCTTTAGCTATGCGATTAAATCAATATTATGATTTCTATTGATAATCCTTCCTTATTTAAGCATCCAATCGATTAGGATCACAAAATCAAACTAAGATTTGTACACTGCTTAATACATGAAGAGTGAATGCTCTGAACCTTCTAGAATTCTATCTAAGAAATGACATAATAAAGTCTAATACCTTAGTTTATGCAGATTATAATTTTAAAAATGGAAATAGGGTTTGAAAGAGAACATATATATATTCCGGTATTAATCCATATGTATATACCTCCATATCTATCTCCATATGAATGAAATTTCAAATAAATCCATATGTATAAACATATCCCTTATATGAAAATTTATCCATGTGTCTATGGGTGTATATCCATAGATATCTAAATTCCATATCCAAACATATATACCCCTATACTAGTGAGTTCATTTCTTTAAAAAATCTACTATCTACTCATCAAATTACATATTAAAGAAAAAATCATAAATCAATTTCAAAATATTAATGTTTATTTGTGTACTATAAACATGCTTATGGTTCCAAATGGCAAGGATTTGAGAAATATACCTCCTTTTTCTAGAACGTGCAGAGTGAATTTTTTGCCATTTCTTTTCTTCTTCTACGTATTGTTCATATGCTTCATTTTTCATATTGAAAGTGAAAGAAAATGTGATTGAACAAAGACCCTTTTATTTGTTATTATACAGGACCCCCCTTTGCATCAACAAAGAACCAAACATGCATTGAGATCTGATGAGAGGGGAGATGATCATAAAGACACCGATTCTCCTCTTAACGATTTCTTAAAAGCAAGAAGATAAAAAAAATCTAGAAATGATTTTCATCTATGCACCTTAATTGATAATGATTATTTTTTATGTGTCAATGAATTTAATTATGTGCTATTGAATGTTCATAAATTATATAATGTGTTAATGAATATTGATGAATGTTACGTGCTAATGAATGTTAATGAATGTTATCATGTGATAATGATTATGCGGAGAAGACAATGTTGATAGTGATTATTCCAAATTCAAAGATTATGTGCATGATATTCATATTAGTAGCCATGCTAAACTTGAGGTGAGTGCTATGAAACTTTACTTTTCCTTGTTATGAAATCAAGTTTCAAGCAAATATATTTCAAAATTTGAAATTAAAAACTCAAAATAGTCCCTCTTATCTTGATAATAGGTTTCAATGATTGCACTAAATTTGTCCTTCTACTTTAGGTTTGAATTCCATGTTAACTATTGAAAAAATGTTATGATTTTTATTTGAATATTAAGACAAGATATTGTTTAAAGTTATTTCATTTCCTTCTTGTATTATAGTCAAACATTATAACAAGTAGGATCTTAAATTGACAATTTAGTTAAAATGGTATGTTATTTAAAAAAAAAATATATAACGAAATAGTTAAGTTTGGAGTAGGATACGCATGTTGTGTAATGTCCAATATAGTATCTTAAATGTGGGCATTGTAGTTACAAAGCTCATTGACTGTAGCTAAATAATGTAATCATGTAGCGATATGTTGTCTTGTAGCAACAATTATCCTGTAGTTGCCTTGTGGTGTCCCTGACTTCTCCATATCTCTCATTTGACAACATGCTTATGGTTTACTATCATATTCATAGTATAAATTGTTGATCCCTAAGTTTTTTTATCTATTAGTGTCTTACACTTAGTCATTTTCTATGAAATGTTGGTCAGTCATCACTACGACCGAGTCATCTAGTAAAGGTCGAGTTATGTTTGGACTTGTATCTTGTACAATTATCGAGAAATAGTTACTACCGAGCAAGTTAGAGGTCATCGAGTACTTTAGTAATAGCCAAGAAACGTATGCCTATTGTGTAGATATATTAATGCCGAGAACTAGTATATGAAGAACAACTAATGTTGAGTGTCAGAGATTTCATATGCCGAGCAAACTAGATTTAATATATGTGTTTGTAATGGCACAAACACTTAGGTAAACTAGTTTGGCCGACATCTACATAATATTTAATGTTTGTTGATGAAATCATGGAGCTAATTATTCTTTATATTTTTAATCATTAATCCCTGTGTAAGCTATGTAGCCTATTAGATTTAGGGAATGCTTAAGTAGCATAAACATAGAATCTAGATCATTGATCTTGATCTAAGGAGTTGATTTTCTATATAAGATGAGATCTGAACCCTAAAATGATGTAAGAGAGTATTAGAAGAGTATGAAGGATCTCATATATAGAATAGAGAAGCATTTTTTATATAGGCAGATATTAGTAAAAGTCACTGAGCAAGGCAGTGAAGGACAAAACAAAGATATATTTGATTAAGGAGATCAAACTAGTATTGGAAGGAGATGATATTTTATTAGAATCATAGTAAAAATAGAAGGATCAGGTACTGATTCATTTTAACAAGTAAATCAGGTTAAATCTCTTAATAAAGTGGTCCTCATAGGCCTAAGTAAATATCTTAACAGAGTGCTTACTTTGTTGTAAGTTTAAATCCTTTTACCAAGGTAGATTGAATAAGTCTGTAAAATTTTAACATGGTAGACCCCTCATAGGGTAGATCATTAGTTTATGATCAAAATTTGTAGCCCTAACAGGAAAAATTTAATACTACAGTAGTGAAGATTTGTGGGTGTCATCCCCACCCCAATTTTACCTTTCAAGGGTTTTTGGGTAACCAAAATCTTTGTGTTATGTTTCAATTTGATGGATGAAGATTAGAATGTTAGATCTATTTCAGTATTGAATTTGATGTTTATGTTATGCAAGTGAATTTATGTCAAAATGGAGTTAATAGTAGATATATGATTCACCCCCCCTCTCAGTATCTCACTTTCCCATATTAGATTTCCAACAATTGGTATTAGAGCTGAGTCTCTTAAAAGAATTATAATCACTTGTGACTTAAGGTCTTGGAGATGGAGGTTTATAAGTTGGAAAAGATCATAGAGAATCAGAAGATTGACATTCAGATTGTGCTACATCAGCTTGAAGCAGAAAGAGGTGAATTAAAGAAATCCTTAAGAAGAAGGAGAGAATAAAAAATTCAACAGAATGAAACACAATATCAAGAAGAGGATACTAGAGGTATATTTGACAATGGTAATTCTATTGAGAGTGAAAAAACTATAACAAATCTGCTAGAGAAAAACAACATATTGAGTGAAGACATTAGAAATCTGAAGAGAGAACAAGAATTACAATCAGTAAGATTTTTTGAAGTAACTGAATAGAAAAAGAAAGATGAAGAAGACAAGAAAATGGATGAAGAAGATGGACAAAAAATGTCTATAAGACTTGATGAAAGGACATGAGACATGTAAAGGCTGAAAAACAACCAATTGGACATGGTGAATCAACTGCTACTTGCTAATCAAGAGTTGAGCAGGAAAGATGTGGAAATCACAAGTATGAGATTAGAAAATAGCCAAATGAAGAATGAACTAAGATCTGAAAAGGAACTCAATGAGAGGATGAACAAGCCAAATGAAGCTATGAAATACTTTGAAGAACTGTTAAGGTCACCTAGAAGATCTAGTGATACTTATGGACTTGGACATGATGAACACCTAACATCCACTAAAGAAGGAGAATCATCAAAGAGTGGAGAACAGATGAATGCAAAGTCAAAGAACAAGAAACCTACATGCCAACATTGTGGAAAGCCAGGACACACAATAAACATCTACAAAATAAAAAATGGTAAGTCCAATCCTAAACATAAGTTCAATGGAAATTGTTTTCATTGTAAGAAACATGGACATCAGGCACATGAATGCAGGTCAAAGGTCAGTAATCCACCTACAACACCTAGATTTCAAGGACATTATTTTGACTGTCATAAATATGGTCATAGAAAACAAGAGTGTAGATCCAAAGCTAAGTGGTCATCCAATCAGTAGAACAAAGTACCTAGGAAAGGTAACACATACAATTGGGACTAAAATACATGGTATAGTTTTCATTATTGTGGAGAATATGGTAATATTGGAGTAAACTATTTGAAGACACATTTTAGAGGCAAATCAAAGAGTTGGATGAGTTGAAGTCTGATCTGTTAAAAATGCAATAAAATTGGTCACATAAAAAGAGACTACAAAGTACATATACCGAGAAATGAACAAGTCAAGAATGAAGAGACTATTGAACATATGAGGAACCATATGAATAAGACATGGTGAAAGAAAGAGGAAGAAAGTAGTAGTGGAGCCAATGATCTTGTGGTCACCCAATCCAATGGATCAGGTGATCACACTACTTCAAACTAAGAAAAGAAGTTACGTGAGGAACTAAATCTTACAATGATTAATTTTGCATCATTTCCTAATGTTTGAGATGTTAAAGTCCATATATGCATAAATTAAGATGCATTAGAACAGATATGAGAAACTAAGTATATTGCATACTTGATGTCGACCATTATTAGTTATGTTGGACTAACCGCCAATGTATCCCTTCAAGATTCATGACATGGTTTAATAGCCTCCTGTGTTCTATAAGTCTAGTGGTTGTATCGAGTATTAACAGGTCAATCTTTTGGTGCAACAAAAACCACTACTTGTAACAATTGGTATCAAAGCTTAGTTACTCAGAAAAGAATCATTCAAGGAAAGCCTAGTAGCTTGAGTAAGATCTTTATGGATATGGATCAACTACAGAAGAATCTTGAAGAAGCTCTTGAACAGATTGATATGCTTACTGATGAAAGAGACATTCTGAAAGGAAAATATGATGATGCAAAGAACCTCATTGAGAAACTGAAAAATAAGTTGGAAGAACTAAAATCTGAAAAGGAATCCAAAGTTCTTATTGAAGATTGTGATGACAATTTAGAAAAAGAAAATGAGATCCTCAAACATGAACTGAAGATAGAAAATCTGAAGCTAAGTCTGAAAGATGGAAATGGCAAGAATGAAGCAAATCTGAAATCTAAGAATGAAAGTCTAAAGACTGAAAATGAAGGACTAAAATCTAAACTTGGCAAAGTAACATCTGAACTTGAGAAAGTCAATTTGTAGTATGTTGAACTTGAGAAATACAATACAATTGTGAAAGGTGAACTAACTCAATCTAAACAACAACTTGAAAGACTATATTCAACTAGTGAGAAGATTGATGAACAAATATCTTATCAGAAACCATTCTATGATAAAAATGGTCTTGGATTCAATACATTCAAAATAGATGAAGAAAGCAAGGAACCAGATCTAAAAATATCTGAAAGCACAAATAAGAATAAGTCTGATGAGATTAACAAATCTGAAGATACACTTAAGAAGGAAGAACCACCTAAGAAAGAGGAATCATCTAAAGGTATGCAAAGAGAATTCAAAGGAAGATGTTTTACTTGTAATACTATTGGTCATATGAAGAGAGATTGTACATGTAAGCAATTCAAACCCCTTAATGGTTATTGTTATAATTGTCATGGTTTTGGACATAGAGCTATTGAATGTAGAAAACCTAAATTTGTTGAGAATAACAATAATAGTAGAATGTTTAGGAATACTAACCATGCAGATAAGAAACCTACTGAAGATATGAATAGAAGAAATGGAGTAATATGTTATAGATGCAACAAAGTTGGACACATTGATAGAAATTGTAGATCATAGATCAATCCACCTGGACCAAGATATGGGAACAATGGAATTGTTTTTCAGATATGCAACAAGATTGGACATTCAACAAGGTTTTGCAGAATGAACAATGGAGTTTTTCATCCTAACCCTAACCCTAGAAGTCATGCAAGAAGAAATGAAGATGCAAGTAATAGACAGAAAGGATGTTGTAGTAATTCATACGAAGTGAAGTTTATCAATAGCACAGATCAAGGAGATATATTCAACACTGAAGGTAATTAGAAAGGTGAAGTATCAAATGGTAAGAATGAATCATTACCTAACCTATCTCAAAGCACTTAATTTATGAAAATTACAGTAGAATAGGAACTTAGATTAGTGTAGAAGTAGATATATGATGAATTGAGTCTTGTGTAGTTAATGCAAGGTATTATATGATGTTTTAATGCTATGGTTAAGAGTGAAAAGAAAAATATTATGTTTTGCGAGATCGTAAGAAGTTTTAAGTTTTGCAGGTTAACAGAATCAGCTTTTTTGGAAAGAAGCGGCAAAAGAATTGAATGTGATGTCAGATCTAAGTGAGATTGAAGTAATAAAAGGTCACAATTGGTATTATTTGATCATCAAAGTGAATACAAGTGTTAATGAGATCGAAGAGTAGTGATTGAAAGTGTTTTGCAAGGATTTGGTGAAAGATTTGTGTGCCAAATCTATGCAAGCCCTAAAATCATGAAATCAAGGTATTTTACTTGGTAGATCTTTAATCAGTAAAAGGAATTAGAGTAATCATGGATGTTTCTTTGATTCACAATGTCAGAGATAAAAATAGACCTAAGATGAAAAGGGAACCAATAGAACCCTTGGAAGATGATCCTAGGTTAGCTTTATCATCCATACCAGATGGAGTTTTACATCTAGAGAATGTTAGAAGTTATCTTGGATGCAAACAAGAGACTATCAATGATAGTGATTTCACCAAGGAATATCAAAAGATCTACAATTAGGACATGTCATTGAGAGAAGGATTTGAACATTTGAAAGATAATGAGATCATTAAGTATGCATTATAGTATGAATTTGATAATGAAGAATGTACTAAGATAATCCTAAGTAGAATTCACAATGGGAAGTTTTGGTTAGAAGATAGAGTGATAGATATCACAACTGATTTGATTCATGAAGTTACTGGACTATCTAAAACTGGAGCCATTCCTTTAAATGAGAAAAACATGAGGAAAATAGTCTTAGACAACACGAATTCACCCTATAATGGTAGACGAATTGTGATTAGTAAGATTCAACAAGATGGTGTCAGATACTTGTGTAAGATCCTAACAACCATGTTTTGTGCTAACTCAAGAGAGGATGACATGGTAGTTGGAATGATACATGTGGCTTATTTAATGTGTGTTGATAAAGTACAAGTTGATATGTGTGAAATTCTAAGAATTCAACTATTTGAGAATTTGGAGAAGATTAAGAAGACTAAGTATGAACAGTTTAGATTCTCATCTCTGATCACTTATATGTTTTTTCATTTATTGAGAAGATTTCCTTACACCTTTGGAAATGATTGAAATGATGGCCAAACTACAATGGAAAGGATTAACAAAGTGTATATGAGGCACGTTATTGATAAAGTGAATGAGAGTGCAATGCTGGTAATTAAGGCATTTCAAAATTTAGTAACTAGCAGATCAAGGATCCCACAGTCTCTTGTGGAGAAGTATAAAAATGAGATATGTTTCATGGTTGATACTGAATTTTCTTACATTGAAGTAGTAGAACCTAGATTAGAGTTCATAGACCCTCTTGGCTATGAAATATCTGAGATTGAGACAAAAGAGTATAAGAGAAGGTTACTTAAGTGCAAGATTGATACTCATAGTAATAGGTTTGGAACTTTTGAGGAGAATTTCAACTCCGCAAAGACCTTACTTGAAGAGAAATAGTCTAAGAAAAGAGTTGAGAGTACCATTAAAAATTTCTAAAAGATACAAGGATTACAAAGCAAGAATTCTTGGTAGCCAAGAAGACAACAACAATAGTCAGAGAAATTGGATGGAAAGAAATTTTGTCTATACCACCTTTATCATCAATTTCAGTACAATAGGGAGAAACACAAGTCAAGGTGAAAGTGGAAGAAACAGAGAAGGAACAAGAAACATGTAAACCCACTAGGTCAACCTCCTCCACACCTAGAAAAGGAGTAAAAGAGATTGCTACTAGACCAGGTAAGAGGTAGAAAAATTTGGTGCCACCAGTTCCAAGGAAAATTGCAGAAATCAAAGATGATGACACTTCTATTAAGAAGAAAACTTGGAAACCTAGAATTGAAAAGGTTAATGAGTAGATTATTCAAGATGGAGATTTCACAAAGATGAATAAATATTACGATCACTATGATTATGCAGAAAGATTAAATCTAGAAAATGCAGTGGTAAAGCATATGATTCTATTTGATAAGAAGTTTGACATAATTCAGGGTAAGATACCTGATGATTTATTCAAGAAACTTGTGAATAGGAAGAAGAGAGCATTAGAGGAAGACACAACTATTAGAGAAAATCTTGTGAGGAAACTTTGTGATGTGAGAGATGATGAACATCTTAAATAGATCATGAAGGTTCTAAGCACCCATTTGAGGACAAAAAGGAGAACTATTCAGATTATGGGAGGACAATATGAAGAAGTTAATGCAGAGATAGAGAAAGCAATAATTAAGGTCATGGAAAAGAATGTTGGAGAGCCATCAGTTGCAACAAAGAAAGAAGAATAAGTAGAACAAGAGGACATTCCCTCTCCACCAGCCATAAAAATTGAGGAAGAAGCTATGAATGTTGAAGGGACTAAGATCACCTTGGATACTGATGATAATGTATTCAAGAATCTAGAAAACATTGTTGAAAATTTTCCTTTTGAAGAACTGGATAGAACTAAAGGAGAAGAGAAAACCCAAATCATCATTGAAAAACCCAAAGTGATAGAGAAGCAAGCACTTGTTCTGACTAAAGAAGAAATCAATCTTACTCTTGAGACTGGAAAGAAGAATTAGATTGGATCTATGATTGAGAACTTGGGAAAGGAAGTAGATGATGATGATCAAATGGAATTGATCACATCCTTGAACAAAATCATTGGAAAGAACAAGAAAGTAAAAAGTCTTGAAGGATTTCTGAAGGAGTTTACTGAGAAGTTACAAGGCATTGTAACTACACAAATTGTAGAAGCTGACCCTCTAGAGAAAGAAAAGAAAGTGATGAATACTTTTGATAGTGAGTTCACAAATTTGTCTGATATAGCAAAAGTGAAATCTCAAGCAGCCTATGAGGCCAAAACACTTTTGAACATTAGCCAGAATATCAGGAATGATATCAATAATCTTGATATCTGTATAAAGGACTTAAGGAAGAATTTGGAAAGAGGTAAATCCTTGTACATTCAGTGTACAAAATCAGAGACCTTGGTAGCAGTAGAAGATCAGAAGATGAAGATGAAGGAAGTAGAAATTTAGAATGAAACAAACTTTCTTTCAAGCCCCAATGTGAAGGCATTTGATGTTGAGAAGAAAATTCGTAAGATATATGATGAGATCAAAATTTTGCAAGATGAAAAGGATAGGAAAATGAAAAGATTCACTCTTTTAAGAGAGCACACTTCTATGAAGTTAAGCATTATTGAAGGGCAATTGGAAGAATGTCTTTCAACTAAGACATCTTGTCAAAAGTTTAGCTTTGAGAATCTCCAAGCATGTGAGATAGCATCTTATGGATTATGCGCACTAATTAGTGTGGTAGATTCAATTAAGAAATCATGGGAGAAAGAGTTAGAGGCAATAAAGATTGATTTTGAAAATTGCATTGCAATCCTACCGGCTTTGCAATATTGAATCAAGGTAAAACTTTTTTGAACACAGTTTTGTAACCCTCCTTACCTTTATTTTGTCATTGTTGTCAAAGGGGGAGAGATATATAGAAAAAAATTGATAAGAAATTGATAAGGATTGATACTCTTGGGGGGAGTATTGTATAAGAGATAAGATTTTTGGAGTTATAAGGATAGTATATATATATTTATACTATGGCCACAATTTTGAAGTTTTTTGAGTTTAAGACTTAGCCAATTTTCTCATATGTTGCCACCAATGACAAAGGGGGAGATTGTTGGCAATTTGGCTGAGTTGGTTACATAGATGTTGTCATTATGGAAACATATGATCTACATGAAGATTGTATAGGTCAGAGAGCTAGTATGTCAGAGCACAATGCAAAATTGTCTAAGTATGAGACAATGTGTTTTTGCCAGTGAACTAGCAAACAGTTTTGATTGGCGATGTTGATTAGAGTAATTTTAGTGATTAAACACTTGAACATAGATACTATGGTGACTATTGAAGACTCACCTCAGAGCGCAAGTTAGTATGACATGTACGGAAGGAGTTATGACAGTTTTTCTAAAGACAGTGCCAAGCCGATAGGACATAATTGATAAAGAGTTAAGGAATTATTTTGTTTATCAAAATAATGACTTAACAATATAAAGGGATGACATCCTAGATGTTAACTCTTGGGTATAGTTATTTTGTAATATGGTAGTTGACCTGAAAAGTTATTATCCTTAATAACTTGTATAAATGTAATTGTAAATTGTAATAGTGACATAGTGATATGATGTGAAATATGATGTATATGTAATAGCGATAGTGAAAGAGTAGTGAAGAGATATTGATGCAAGCAGTATAAGGTTATGTACCTTGACCTCTTTTGTAATTAGTGAATATTGTATATTACTTGTATGGGTAGTGGGATCATCTGGTAATCACTTTTTGTACTACCAACACCTAATAGGGTTGAGGATTCTAATAAGGCCTATAGTCCCTTAATTAGGACTGAGACACTATATGCTTGTAATAGAATCCTAATAGGGTCAACATCCTTAACAGGATATTTTTGATTAGTGGATCTTTGTGGGTACCATCCCCACTGGTGTTTTCCCTTGGCCAGGGTTTCCTCGAGAACAAATAATGTGTTATGAGTTCTTTTGTTTTATTGCTATGCACATTGTTTAGCTTTCTATGTTATGCATGTATTAAGATTATTTGTTATATCCATAATTGGGAAAAAGTAAAATTTTTTGGAATACTGATTCAGCCCCCCCTCTCAGTATTCCCTATTTCTAACAATTGGTATCAGAGCTTGGTCACAGGTTTGAATCCCCTTGGGTGACGCTAAGGGGGGGATTGTTGGACTAACCACCAATGTCTTCCTTGAGGATTCATGACATGGTTTAACAGCCTCCTATGTTCTATAAGTCTAGTGGTTGTATTGGGAATTAACAGGTCGATCTTTTGGTGCAACGACAACCACTACTAGTAACAATTTAAGTTCATAGTGAGTGAGTCACTAGTGTATGCCAAACTCTTGTGATAGATGAGATGTAATATGTACTGAGCTGAAACTGAATGGTAGTATCGACTGAGATCATATTCTACCGAGTTAACATAAGAAGGCCAAGATAGTTGTATATACCTACTCTATGTACGGATCATTTAATGAAGCCTTGATCTAACTGTTTAGTGTCTATAAAGAGGAATGTTACCATTTATTCTCATTTCACTAGTGATTTGAGAACTTGTAGAGTGATTTCAAAGTGATTAACCAGACCTATTTGTGCTAAGTGTAATTTGTGAACATCTTTACAGTGTGCCATCGGCAAACATCTAAGGACTGTTTAACAAGGTATTTACCGAGTAACTCAAATTCATAATTTAAACCCTAAATTTTGGAGATATGGCATCTACATCATCTGCTGCAGCCATGAAGAAAGGAAAATAAGTATTAAACATTCAACTTGTAAGGAATGATGCATGCAAACCAAAAAAATTTCAAGCCATTCCTAAAAGTGTGGTGAAGGGAGATCTCATGGGTGCCTAGTCATCAATCCCTCCTAAGGTCTTGATGATTAATGATGTACACACATGCTACACATGTAAGATCGGGGAAATAAGAGATTATGAGTTAAGGGAAGCATATGATAAGCTATGTAATAACATATTGTTGAAGGATGAACACCAAAAGGTTTCCAAGAGAGCGTTACTGTGTGTCCTTGATTTCCTGTGAAACTTTAAGGTTGAATGGATACATATTGTGTTGAGCTGAATACATGACATGAAGATATGGCTGGAAGGTGGACCGGTCAAGATTACAAAGGAGATGATACACCGAGTCACTAGATAGCCTAGTCTATTAGAGAAGAAGACAATGAGATGTTAGAGTAAGGAAATTGTATAATAAAACACTTAGGCGGTATGAAACAAAAGAGGGATGACTATCTCTACAATCACTGATCCAAAAATAGTTTTTTTAGTGAGAGTGATCGCTCACAAATTCTACCAATTTAGTAGGCTAGATAGTTTTCCTTGTATAGAAATTGACCAGACATGGAAGATGGTGAAGAAATATCATACTTATGATCTTTCCAAGCTACAATTGACCCATCTTGCTGAGAACCTTACTTCAATGAGAAAGGAAAAGAATTCAATGTGTAAGTTTGGCTATCTGCTCACTTGTCTATTCTTCTATGTTCATAATAGTTTTCCTACCATTGGTGATGTTGTATGGAATAAGGACTGACCAGTCACCCAATAGATAAATGAGTTTATTGATTAATTAGGAGAGAATTGTGGGAGTGTGATGGACAATTATTTTGTAGAGTTCAAAAAGAAAATGAGGAAGAGAAGTAGGATTCCTGTATCCTTAGTGAAGTACTATAATAATATATGTTTCCTAGTGGATACTGAATTCACTTATGCTCGGGTAGTTATACTAAGGGTATCATGGCTTAGGCCATTACCTTATGAAGTCAATGTAGATGAGACAAAAATAGCCATAGCCACCCTACTAGCTGAGGAAATAGATATAAAAGCTAAATATTTTGGGACTTATGAGGAAGCTAAGTCTAAGATAACCATGGGGTTAAAATATGCAACCATGGAGAGAAAAAAGGAAGAAGTTAGTTAAGAACCTAGAGAAGATGCTAGGAGAAGGAGAAGAGGAAAATGGACCTCTTGAGCTAACACAAGGGTTAGGAGAGGATAAGTATAGTGAATCAAAAGGAAGTGAAGAGGAGGAGACTGAAATCACAAAGAAAGGAAAGAAGGCATCAATTTCCAAGCCTAACAAGAAAATACTACAAAAACCAAAGCCCACTCCTCTTGTAGTACTTAGACCAAGAAAAAGGGAAGCTTCTACTATCACAGTTGCCAAGCCATTAAAAAATACCCCATCATTAGGAAAGAAGAAACATGTTTAGAGTAAGGTTGTGCCGAGCAACATAAGGAAGAAACCAAGAAGGAAGCTAATCTTGGAGATAGATGATGATGAGGAAATAAATACTGATGAAAATAAAAAGGTTAAGGCATCATCAAAAAGAAGATAATTGACTATGGATGAGATATGTCACAATATCAAGAGCACTGCTAGATTAGCAGGCTTTAAACAAATAAAGTTTGAAAATTTGAAAAATGAGGATAAAGATAAAGTGGAAGAGGCTATGGTAGAAATGTTGTGCATATTCAAAATGACACCTCTATAGATGGGGAATCTTATCCCTAAAGAACTATACAAAAGAATAGATTAGAAATGGTAGTATGCCATGATGACTAAGAATAGATAAGGGAAGGTACTCTAACTCAAGTAATGCTAGATCTATCCCCTGAGTACATAAAGCAATATATGGAGTAGTATCAAACATACTCTATTCTACAACATAAGGTTGAAGATATGGTGCAACAAAGCACAAGGTTGTGGAAGATCATTTTTGGACTGATAATTAACAAGATTTCACAATCGACTGAAGGTACATCTGGTCGACTGGAGTTAGATAATAAGGAAGAAATTGGTGAGTAAATCAAAGGATTTGATCACAATTATGGATATCACTAAGGATACCCCAATAAAAACAAATGTATTAACTAAGGAGGAAATTCATAAACAAATACTTGCCGAAGCAACCTTAGACAAGTTTCTACCAAGCACCAATCTAGTACTAATTTAGGTATAAGATTATCTAAGGATTGAGAGTACATCAACTATGGACACTATGCCTATAAGACCTCAAATGGCTACGGTTGAACCACACACCCCATAAAGTACCAGTGCTAAGAAAAATGACAAGTCAATAGTCACATTTGTGAATACACATGCCAAGGAGGAAAAGAAAGAACAAGCCGAGGAGAGTCTTAAAGAGAAAGAAGATAAGTATGAATTAGTATCAACAAGTCCTCATATGGAGGAAAAGAATAAGATTGAAGAAGAGATAGAAAAGGAAAAACCAGAGCCTAAGGAACAAGAGGCCATAAAATCTCTTATACAGATGTCAAGTGGGAATACACCAAGGAAGAAATCATAGAAGAAGAAGGAGAAATCTCTTGGAACATAGGTTACACTCGATGAAGTTATAGTTATTCCTAAGTGGGAAATTGATAACTTAACTTATGAGAAAATGCAAACATTGCAAGACCTCTTGAAGAAGAAGAGAAAACAAGAAGAGTTAAGAAGAGAGCATCAACAAAACCAAGTCTTACATGAGATTAAAGGTATGTTTATTGACGCTTTTGAAATGCATGATGTGAATGAGTCAGAACCTATCTTGGATCAACTAGTACAAATTGTTAAGAGGGTAAATAGTGATGAAAATGAGTCAAATGATAAACTTATGAAATGGTCTAAGAGAAAGTTTGAGACCAAGGTACTGGAAAAGGTTTCCATTGACATTGTAGTAAAATAGCTAGAACTTTTTGCCTTAGTGACAAACTTAGAGGAAGTTGTGCAGAATGCTCATTATCTATACAAGAAGTTATGTAATATGGAGGAGTTCAATAAGGACAATAAAGATTGGATTGATAAACTACAATTAGACTTAAAGTCTACTGGACATGCATTGAGCATGGATGAAAGTTCTAGCTCCATCCACTTCACTGGATTGTTACATGCACAAGGAAGATTAGCCGAGCTGATGGCTAAGGATGGATGAATAAGGGAAATGATAATTTCCATACAAATGATGTTAACACCTCATCTGGAGGTTATGTAGAAGGAATTTGCAATGGCAAAGGAGTTAGTACAAAGAGACCCTCATCTCTCTATTGCCAAGAGCCTAGTTAATCTAGCTTCCAATCTAGAAATTAAGACATATGTTTTGGAGTTTGTAAGGTCAAGATGGGAAAATGCATTAGGTATGATAATGTAGATCCATAAACCATTTTTGGATAAATACTTCAAATCCCCTACACCCTAACAACTTTAAGTGACAAAAACAAGGGGGAAATGATTTTCCATGACATAAAAGAAAGTAGAAACATGGGAAATGAAATGAGGAAATGGAAGAAAAGAATAAGTGAAATAAAATGCTACATATAGAGGAATACATGAAGAAATGTATATCATGGTATGACATACTATTTTGTAATGTGTATATATTCAGTTGTATGTCAAAAGAGTCTTATGTATATATATGTGTAGAATCTTTTGAAGACCGAGTCAAAGTCTTAGAGGGAGTTTTTCATATTACTAAGTACTCTTGTTGTAATGTAAATGTCATGAAAAAGTATTTTTTCCACTAATATCAAAGGGGGAGATTATTGATCCCTAAGTTTTGTTGTCTATTAGTGTCTTACACTTAGTCATTTTCTAGGCAATGTTGGTCGGTCATCACTGCAACTGAGCCATATAGTAAAGGCTGAGTTATGTCTATACTTGTATCTTGTACAATTATCAAGTAGTAGTTACTTCTGAGAAAGTCAGAGGTCACCGAGTACTTCAGTAATAGTTGAGAAATTTATGACGAGTTGTGTAGATATATTAATGTCGGGGACCAGTATATGAAGAACAACTAATGCTGAGTGTTAGATACTTCATATACTGAGCAAGACATATTTAATATATGTGTTTGTAATGGCGCAAACACTTAGGTAAACCATTTTGGCCGATATTTACACAATATTTAATGTTTGTTGAGGGAATCAAAGATGTGATTATGCTTTATATTTATAATCATTAATCCTTATGTAAGCTATGTAGCCTATCAGATTTAGGGAATGCTTAAGAGACATAAACATATAATATAGATTGTTGATCTTGATCTAAGGAGTTGATTTGTTATCTATATAAGATGAGATCTGAACCCTAAAATGTTGTAAGAGATTATGAGAAGAGTATGAAGGATCTCGTATACATAATAGAGAAGAATTTTTGATATAGGCAGAGATCAATAAAAGTGACCGAGCAAGGAAGTGAAGGACATAATAGAGATATATTTGATTAAGGAGATCAAACTAGTATTGGAAGGAGAAGATATGTTATCAGCATCATAGTGCAAATTGAAGGATCGGGTAATGAGTCATTTTAGCTAGTGAATCATGGTAAATCTCTTAACAAAGTGGTCCTCACAGGCCTAAGTAAATCTCTTAACTGAGTGCTTACTTTGTTGTAAGTTTAAATCCTTTTACCAAAGTAGATTGAATAAGTCTATAAGCTCTTAATAGGGTAGACCCCTCACAGGGTAGATCATTAGTTTATGATCAAAATTTGTAGCCCTAATAGGAAAACTTTAATATCAGATTAGTGAAGATTTGTGGGTGTCATCCCCACCCCAGTTTTACCTTTCAAGGGTTTCTAGATAACCAAAATCTTTGTGTTATGTTTCAATTTGATGGATGAAGATTAGAATGTTAGGTCTATTTCAGTAATGAATTTGATGTTTATGTAATGCAAGTGAATTTATGTCAAAATGGATTTAATAGTAGATATCTGATTCATGCCCCCTCTTAGTATCTCACTTTCCCATATATTATATTTCCAACATAACCCTCTTTAATAGTATAACCCTCTTCCAGGCCTTACAAAGGGTTGTAACACCATTAGGGTGACCTATTATGACTATCCATGCAATAAAATAGGGTCCTTAAATGGATGGATAACCCAAACCTTGACTAATCCCACACTTCATAATTATTCAATCAACATTCCATGCAATCAACACATTGAATCTTCTTTCCTTGTTTAACCCTGCAACCAAGAACAATGTAAGACACATCTACCATCGATTTAAACATTTCTATCTTCCTTCCCATCCATGGAAGTATTAGATTCTTGTGGATTCACTATTAATACAAAGTAAATTATTGTTGCCAGGGACATAGTCTGGGTACAGTCAGTTACCAATCAGGATTCTTTACCTTTTAAAGACTTCAAGCTTTACAACCTAGCATAAATGTAAACAACAATCAAAACAAGATTAGGGAAATCTATTTATAACCATAGTTGCATTGACTCATGGCATAGACATTTAAAGAAACTGATATTGTGCCTCATGACTAGTGAATAGGCATTTTACAATTAAATTACATTTTATTGATCAAAATGGATTTTTACAATGCTCTTCTTGATCCTAATACATCTACCAATATTCCTTGACTCTCTCTCAAAGGTGACAGTTACTATCTCCATTGCAATTTTTGATGCAGTAACTTCGACGTCGTATTTTGTCGAATAACCGACAGATGGTCATTGAATATCTGATAGATAGTTATCAGAATTAGGCCTCAAATGTGCTAGTGAATGTAGCACTATATGTATCATTGTATGTACACTTTGTGGCATACACACTTTGTGTGATGTTTCACACAAGTAGGGCTAGACATTTCCTTGAGTTTTAATATCTTATATGCTAATCCTAAGCTCTTGCTAACATGTATCTTGATCATTTGTGCCATTTAGTTAATTTTTATCATAGATCAACCTATTTCTATACAAACCACAAAATAAATAACCCATGGTGGTTGGAGGTTCATTTTTACAAGACTAAAAATCTAAAAACCTCTTTCACTTCCCTATATTTCTTAATGAATGAATCTGAAGTGACAACTTTTGACAATCATAACTTTTGACTTGGTTGTCCATGTTGAACCTACAATTGATTTACACAAAGCAAGAGATTGATGATACCTGATTGATGAAGATCTTTGATTTGTAGATCACCAAATTGCTGATTAGATATTTAAGATAATTAAATCAGTAATATGTTGTCATTGATGTCAACTAGTTTGACAACACTTATCTTGTAAGATACTATACTGAAACATCTGTAGAAAGGAGAAGAAGAGATGAAGAACATGAATATCTACATGAGGAAGATGTATATGATAGATGAGGATAAGGAATACATTGGGTAACTCATTGATGAGTCTATGACCTTATGTTATTGACTTGATTATGTTGCATTCATCTATGATGAGGAAAAGAGTTGAAAGACAAAAAGTAGTGTGGTCAGTTGATGAAGCATCATAGTATACACCAAGAAGTATAGTGTATACCAAGTATAGTATAAACTGAGCTTGTGTTCATTGACGCATTTCTTTGTTAATTGAGTAGGAGAGAAGAACCTAATGATCAGTTTAGCTGATAAGAATTGATGAGCGGGAAGCACCTTGTGTTTAGTGTTGGAGACAAAGTTTGTTATGAAGATCAATGGATAAAAAAATTCAAGGAAGATCTTATAGATAGAAATGAAACATGTTATTGACACATCAGTCGAGGAAGGTTTAAGAAACAAAATGAATGAAGTGTTGGAGATTTGCCAGCAGGCCAGTACTGATTGTATGTTTATCATTGATGACAACATATGGAAAGTAGCATTCATGGAAGTCTTATGTAGTAATATTTAATTTGATGTAGCATGGACATGATATCAAAATAATATCATGGGTGCAGAGGTTAACTGCTAGTATAGATAGTTATATAGCAGCTTGTGTCAGCAGTGTTCCTAACAGAGTAAAAGATAGTGTTTTGTGTATGGATGTCCATACAGTTATCATGGATCCTTGAATGCTTGAATTTATGTTGGAGACATGTTAGTAATGTTACATTCATGGATGCAAAGTTTGATGATTAGTAGAAGTGAAGTTATGCATTTTCTATTCACCAGTAACAGTTTCTTATGTTTATTCAGAAAAGCTGACAGATATTTTATTGGTTTTGGAGTTGCGCCTATCTTTTGGGTATGCACCCTTGGATTTAAGCTTAGAGAAGAGTTATTGATGTTTAGTTAAGATCACATGAATTAATTCAGCTTAAGGAGAAAGATACAACTATTTTGGTAGAGCCGATAGTGTGTAGTGTGTGTCTACAATTATCTTATTGGACAAGTCCCAAAATGTGTTGCGTGCTTAGTAGAGCTGATTGAATTATTATTGGAGGTTGTTATGGTTTCTCTAATATGATTTCAAGGTGGTTCTAATAGGCCAAATTGATTATATCATTTAGAGGAAAGATATTTGTAGGCCGTCATTTGTGATTGTTTGAGTGTGGTTCATGGTTGATTATTAAGAGTAGAGCAAAGTGTGTAAAGTGCTGAACCATTAGAAGAAGGTCTATGTGACCAAGTGAAGTATTTTTTCTATACATTGGAACTGATCTAGATAGTAGGTCCAAGAGAAATTCACCAGGATCCAGATATAGTGTGTATCTGTTAAATAGAAGGTTGTAGCCTTCACCCATTTGAGTAGTATGCTCTTAGACAGTGCATCCTCTCCCCTAACAAGAACTATTGTAAAAGACTCCTAATAGGGTCTGACCCTTGACTAGGTCTACTATACTTAATGAATTGTAAAGAAACTCCTAAAAGGGTTAAGGATCTTCTAACAAGGATAACAAAACACCAGTACAAAATATTAGTGGGTGTCAATTCCCACTGGGGTTTTTACCTATTTGGGTTTTCCCATAAGCAAAATATTGGTGTTGTGTTCATGTGTTCTTTCATTGTGTTTATGCTTTATGTTCAAGTATACTTAATAGGATAAAGAATTGAAACTTGTAGATAACTGATTCACCCCCCCCCCCCCCCCCCCCCCCTCTTAGTTATCTCTTGGGACTATTACTAACAATTGGTATCAGAGATAAGTGCCCCAGAGAGAAAGTTTAACAACTTGAGGTAGATCAGATGGAATTCTTCATAAAAGAAAGTCCTAAGTTTGATGGAGAGAATTATCTTGATTGGAAGAACAAGATGGTGACTCATTTGCAATGCATTGCTTTTGAATTTTTTGATGTAACTATCAAAGCAGTCAAGATTCCTACTTTAGAAGACCTTGCAAAGGATGATGCTACTGATAAGAAAAAGGAATTACTTCATTAGAATACAATAGCCAAAGAAGCCCTTATCAATGCTCTATTTGATAGTGAGTTTTCAGAAATAAAGAAGGTAGATACAACCCACAAAATATGGAAGTACCTAGAAGACATATTTGAAGGAGACAAACAAGAAAAGGATGCACATAGAAAAACATGGAAGAAAAGATACAATGCATTAGAAATTCTTCTTGAAGAAAACATCAAAGCTTACAATCAAAGGATTAATGAAGTAGTTGCTGGAATCAGATACAATGGTGGGGAGATCTCAGAAGAAGACATTATGGAAAAATTGATGACTACTCTCACTTTAGAGTATGAAAGCAAGATCAACATCCTTGATGAGACCATGCAGCTTACATCAAATTTCAAAAGAGAGACCATGATCAGAAAAATCTCAGCTTTTGAGATTTCAAGATTGAAGACAGAACCTAAAAGTGAGACAGCCTTCAAAGCAACAGTTTATGGTAAGAAATCTATAAACACTTCTAGTAATTTTGATGATGATGAAGAGAAAAATCTAGATGATTTCATTTCTATGATTTCCAAAAGAGAAAATAAAGGAAAAGGAAAATATGAAGGTCAATTTCCATTTAAATGCTTTTCATGTAATAAGATTGGTCATTTTGCATCTAAATGTCCCTTAAGAGCTAGAAAGTTCAAAAATGACTACAAGCCTAAATTCTCTAAGGAATGTTACTATGCTGGAGATGGAGTCTCAGATGATGATTTAGCTGAAGAATAAATTGGATTTATTGCTATCATAGAGAAAATAAACAATAAAACAAATCATGGAGATGAGAAAGAGAAACAAGAGCTAGCATTGATTTACCAAACTGATATACGGACAGATTGGATTATAGATAGTGGTTGTTCACATCACATGACAGGTGATAAAAATAGATTTGTTCATTTGGAAAAATACAATGGTGGCATGGTTAGATTTGGAGATAACACTCCTAAACCCATTGTTGGTAGAGGAGCCATCACCTTGGATGGAAAGAATAGTACTGATGATGTTCTTTATGTTGATGGTTTGAAACATAACCTTCTCAGTGTTGGATAGTTACTTGGAAAAGGTTATCAGTTGGAGTTTAAAGATGAAAAATGCATCATTAACAACAAGGATGGTGTTATGATTGCATCAGGCTCAAAGACCAAAGGTAATGTTTTCCAACTCAATTTATAAGGAATTTTTTTTGTTGCTAAAGTTGATGACAGTTGGTTATGGCATAAAAGACTATGTCATATCAATTTTGATAACATAGTAAAGATAAGCAATGTAAAGGAAGTAAGAGATCTACTAGCATAGCAAAGCTAGTTGATACTATATGCAGGGAATGTGTGATGGGAAAGCATGTGAGAAACTCATTCAGGGGAAAGCACAATTCAACAAAGAACATGTTAGATCTGATTCATATAGACCTATGTGGTCCAACTCAAACAAGATCATACTATGGTGAAAGGTATTTTATTTTGTTTGTTGATGATTATACTAGGATGATGTGGGTTGCGTTCTTAAAAAATAAGTTAGAAGCATTTGAGAAGTTCAAAATATTCAAAGCTAAGGTTGAGAATGAATCTAGACTAAAGATAAAATGTTTGAGATTGGATAGAGGAGGAGAATTCACCTCTAACAGATTCTATGAGTACTGTGAAGAATATGGCATAAAGAGATAGTTGAGTGCACCTAGAACCCCTCAGCAGAATGGAATTGCAAAAAGAAGGAATATGATCATCCTTGATACAGCACACACCATCATGATTGAAGGAAAAGTTGCACACACCTATTGGAGAGATGCATTCAATACAATAGTCTACACCATCAATACAATTTAATTAAAGCTTGGCACTGAAAAAACACCTTATGAGCTATGGTTTGGTAATGTTCCCATAGTAAAATACTTCAGAATCTTTGGAAGAAAGTGCTACATAAAGAGGGATGAAGTAGTAGGCAAGTTTGATGCAAGAAGTGATGAAGGTATTTTCCTTGGTTACTCCACTAAAAGTAAAGCTTATAGATGTTTCAATTTAAGGTTGAAAAAGATCATTGAAAGTGCTCATGTTAAAATTGATGAAAATTTTATGGTTCAAGAAAGATATCATGATTACTCACCCATGATTGAAGAAGAACCTAGACCCTCCACTAGTGAGACAATTATTGAAGAAATGTTTGATAACATTGATGTGTTATTCAATGACCTTGAGACAAGTGAAGAAGATGCTCCAAAGGATGATGAGTTAGCATCACCTAAAGTTCCAAAGTTTACATCTAGAAACCATTCCAAGAAAGACATCATTGGAGATCAGAGCGGCAAAGTCTTAACAAGATCTCAAGCAAAGAACTTAGCTAGCAATGAAGCAGTATGTTTACTATCTTAGATTGAACCTTTAAGTGTTGAAGATGCTTGTAATGATTCGGATTGGAATGATGCTATGCAAGAAGAATTTGATCAAATTATTAAGAATGACAGTTGGGAACTAGTCCCAAGACCTAGTGATAAGAATGTGATTGGAACTAAGTGGATATTCAAGAACAAGATGAATGAAGATGGTATAGTAGTAAGGAATAAAGCAAGGTTAGTATGTAAGGGATATATGCAAAGAGAAGGAATTGAATATTTAGATACATTTACACCTATGAGAAGATTAGAAGCTATTAAGTTGTTTCTAGATTATGCTACAGTCAAAAATTTCAAAGTTTATCAGATGGATGTCAAGTCAACATTTCTGAATGGACATTTGAAAGAAGAAGTATACATTGAGTGGCCAGAAGGATTCACCTTATCAGACAAACATGATATGGTATGCAGATTGAAGAAGGCCCTCTATGGACTTAAGAAAGCCCCTAGAGCATGGTATGCAAGACTAGATGGATATCTAACAAATATTGGATTCAAGAAAGGAGTAGCAGATTGTAATCTATTCATAAGAGAGACATCTGAAAGTTTAATACTTGTAGCTATATTTGTTGATAATATTATCTTTGGAGGTAATGAAAAACTTAGTGCTAAATTTGATAAGGAGATGCAAAATGAATTTGAGATGAGTATGATTGGTCATATCAAATACTTTTTGTGATTGAATGTGCAGCAGACAGAGAAAGGTATTTTCATTAATCAGTCAAAGTATGTGAAAGAAATATTAAAGAAATTCAAGATGGATGATTGCAAGCTAGTAGGGACACCTATGATAACTGGATGCAAGCTTACAAAAGAAGATGACTCACCAGTTGTAAATATAACATTGTACAAATCTATTATTGGAAAACTTATTTATCTCACTCAGACTAGACTTGATATTTCCATTGCAGTTGGCATAGTTGGAAGATTTTTAGCAGAGCCTAAACAAAGTCACCCAATGGTAGTAAAAAGGATATTTAGATACCTGCAAGGCACTATAGACTATGGTCTATGGTATCCTAATTCAAAAAATGTTGAGCTTCATGTGTACACTGATACAAATTGGGTAGTATGCGTTGATGATAGAAAGAGTACATCAGGTGGAGAAGTGTTTCTTGGTGATAGACTTGTCACTTAGACAAGAAAGAAACATAATTGTATTTCTCAATCAATAGCAGAAGTGGACTATGTTGTAGTAGCCTTGAATTGTTCTACAATTATTTGGATCAAATAGATGATAAAATATTTTGGAATTTAGATTGATTATCCTATTGTTATTCACTGTGATAATACTAGCACTATCAATATGTCAAAGAACCCTGTGATGCATGCAAAGAAAAATCACATTGAGATCAAGTATCACTTCCTAAGAGAGAAAGTGGTAGAGAAAGAAGTCAAGATGGACTATGTGATTACTAAAGATCAGTTGAAAAACATCTTCATAAAGCCTTTGCTAAAGGATACTTTTGAGTATCTCAGGGAGAAGTTGGGAGTAATTCCCTTCCCTGATTTTTCTTAGAAGAAAGAAGGGAAAGCATCATTCCTAAGGGACTGATGGATGGTTGAATACTCTACTTCTGGAGTAGTACCAGTGCTTAAACTGATTGGTGCCCTTTTCCATTGATGTCAAAGGGGGGTAATATATAGTCATGAAAAATAGAAGTAAAAGGATGAGTAATATTCAGTTATGATAGCAGTTCAGTTGAGGAAATGGAGAATGTTGAAAAATATTGCAACAGATGAAAGAATCATCTTTGGGGGAGCTTTAAAGAGGAAATGAAGAATTTTATAAAATAAATGTTCATTTGGGTTGGTGGATATTTTTCATTCCATATGTTGTCATCAATGCCAAAGGGGGAGATTGTTGGAGATTTGCCAGCAGGCCAGTACTGACTGTATGTTTGGCACTAATGACAACATATAGAAAGTAGCATGCATGGAAGTCTTATGTAGTAAGATTTTAGTTGATGTAGTATGGAAATGATATCAGCATAATATCATGGGCATAGAGGTTAATTGTTAGCATAAACAGTTATATAGCATCTTGTGTCAGCAGTGTTCCTGACAGAGTAACAGACAATGTTCTGTGTATGGATGTCCATATAGTTATCATGGATCATTGTGTGCTTGAATTTATGTTGGAGACATGTTAGTAATGTTAAATTCATGGATGAAAAGTCTGATGATCAGTAGAAGTGAAGTTATGCAGTCGCTATTCGCCAGTAACAGTTTCCTATGTTTATTCAAAAAAGCTGACAGAGATTTTATTGGTTCTCAAGTTGCACCTATCTTTTGGGTATGTGCCATTGGATTTAAGCTTAGAGGAGATTTATTGATGTTTTGTTAAGATTGCATGAATTAATTCAGCTTAAGGAGAAAGATACAGTTGTTTTTGTCGAGTTGACAGTGTGAAGCGTGCGTCTACAATTATCTTATTGGACAGGCCCCAGAATGTGTTGCATGCTTAGTAGAGCCGACTAAATTATTATTGGAGGTTGTTATGGTTTCTCTAATATGATTTCAAGGTGGTTTTAATAGGCCAATTTTATTATATCATTTAGAGGAAATATATTTATAGGTATTCATTTGTGATTTCTTGAGTGTGGTTCATGGTTGATTATTAAGAGAAAAGCAGAGTGTACGAAGTGCTGAACCATCAGAAGAAGGTCTATGTGACCAAGTGAAGTATTTGTGCTATACATTGGAACTAATCTAGACATCAGGTCTAAGAACAGTTCACCAAAATCAAGATATAGTGTGTATCTGTTAAACAAGAGGTTGTAGCCTTCACCCATTTGAGCAGTGTGCTCTCAGATAGTGCATCCTCTCCCCTAATAGGGACTATTTTAAAAGACTCCTAATAGGGTTTGACCCTTGACTAGGTCTAATATACTTAATGCATTGTAAAGAAACTCCTAACAAGGTTAAGGATCTTCTAACAAGGATCACAAAACACTAGTACATAATATTAGTGGGTGTCAATTCCCATGGGGGTTTTTACCTATTTGGGTTTCCTTGTAACCAAAATATTGGTGTTGTGTTCATGTGTTATTTCACTGTGTTTATGCTTTATGTTCAAGTATACTTAATAGCATAAAAAATTGAAACTTTTAGATAACTAATTCACCCCCCCCCCCTCTCAGTTATCTCTTAGGACTATTCCTAACATGAAGGAGATTAAGCGACAAAATTTGATGGATAAGAAGAAAACAATTTATATGTCTATTTAAGAGACTAAGGTTTCATTATGAAACAAGATGGCAGAAGAAGATAACTACAAAGATATTGTGTGAACAAGCTTCATGTATGCCTGATCAAACTAGTCAAGGAGAAGTGAACTGTAGAGTATACTGAGTGACAAAGAGCTATACCGACAGATAGTAAGTTACTGAATTGATTGAAATAGAATTGATATAGTGATCAAAGGATTTGAATGAGCTTAATATTGATATGTACATTTGTAAATTAAAGTTGTACTGAATTAGATCACCTACTGTTACATTCTAACCATGGTACACAGTCAAATCTCTTAACCAAGTGGACTATGAAAGTCTTTATGTATCATTCATAGAATGAACATTCTTATCCTGTCAATCCCATAGTGAATGTTGGTTGGATGATAATGGTTGGTCTAAAATACTCTAACAAGGTCACACCTAACAGTGTGTTTGTAACCTTTAACACGGTTGGGTCTTCACCGACCTCACTTCAGAAGAGTGAATATTTTTGGGTTACCTATCCCAGGTGGTTTTTCTCTTAATAGGGTTTCCACGTTAAATCTCTTGTGTTATGTGTTGATTGTGATGATTGTTTGTTGTCATACTTTACATGTTGCATATTGGATTTGATCAATAATCACTTTACGATATTAATTGGTAATTGGTAAATGCACAGACATAGTAGTATTTTATCTTACTAAGCTGCATAAATTTAAGTAAATTTTTTTGGATTATACATTTTGACTAGGGACAGTGGATAATTGATTCACCCCCCTCTCGGTTATTCTAACAATTGGTATCAGAGCGTTGGTTGCTTGGAATAGAGTTTTAAGGACTTCAGTACAAAGATCTCAAAATGTATAAGAGGGAAGTGCCAAAGCTGAACAAGGATAACTTCACAATATGGCAAAGCTGAATGAAGTTGCATGTATTTGGAATTGGGAATTTTTCCCTCACATTAATGGAGAATGGCTACCTAGCACCATCCACTGGTCCTTTAACCCTTGATCAACTTAGGGACAAGCATGAGCATAATGTTACAATGATGGAGAATTTTGCTTCCTGTACCGATGCTAAATTTGAAGATATAAAGGACTATACTATTGCTAAGAAGATGTGGGATAAACTTGCTCAAGTTTATAGTGGTGATGCAAATGCCAAAAGAGCCAGAGCTGAAAGCCTAAGGGGAAGATTTGATGACATGAAGATGAAAGAAGGTGAAAACATTGTGTAGTACACAAACAGACTAAAGGAGGTAGTTCATGCTATTAGAGCATCTGATGGTGTTATTGAAGAAGAAACAATGGTAAGAAAAGTTCAGAACCTTACTATCGGCTTATGAAATTAGAATATCTACAATTCATGAAACAAGGTCTACATCTGGTAACGACCTTACTCTTGATAATCTGATTGGTAAGCTTACAACCTTTGAATTGAACAACTTTGACAATAGTGTTGTACCCTCTATTGAATCTACTTTTATGTCTTCTCTAAAGATTGGTAAGTCTAGTAGAAAAAATAAGAATGATGATAGTGATAGCAATACTGATAATGAGCTTGATGAACTTGAAGCTCTTATGGCCAGAAGGTTACCTAAAGGTAAAGGAAAATATAGAGGTGAATTTATGTTTGATGAATTTACTAATTTTTGTAATGAGCATGGTATTCAAAGACAGGTCTCAGCACTGAGGACACCACAACAAAATGGCATTACTGAAAGAAGGAATAGGTCAATCATTGATTGTGCAAGAACACTAATGTTACAAAAGAACATTGCCCAGACATACTGGAGAGAAGCTATCAGCACAACTTTCTATGTTCTCAATTGAGTACAACCGAAGAAGGACACTAATAAGACACCCTATGAGTTACGGTTTGGCCACAAACCCACTATAAGTTATTTCAAGATTTTTGGAAGTAAATGTTTTATTCTGAAAGATGAGAGAAATGGGAAGTTTGACTCAAAAGGTGATGAAGGGATATTTTTGGGATATTCCACTAAAATTAAAGCATACAAGTGTCTTAACAAAGTAAAAAATAAAATGATTGAAAGTACTAACATTCAAGTTGATGAGTTTGATGATAAGAATGCAAAGGAAAACATAAAGGAACTAGAAGACTATGGTAGATTCACTTACATTGAACAACCTGAGTACCTACTGACGCAGCAGACAGTGACAACTAGTTAGCAGGAAAAAAATACCAAGGAACAGGAAAGAGAAATTGATGAGCAGGAAGGACCTACCGAGAAAGCAAATGAACATGCATAGGATGAACAAGAAAGAAGAGATCGAGTATTGGAAAGATTTGTTAGAAGACATCATCCTAAGACACAAATCATTGGAGACAGACAAGCTAGCATACAAACAAGAAGTAAAGAAAGACAAGGTACATGTCTAGTTTGTGAATATGAGCCAAAGAATGTAAAAGTTGCATTAGAAAATGATGAATGGGTTAATGCAATGAAAGAGGAAATAGAGAAAATAGAAAAGAACAAAACCTAGAGTTTAGTACCTAGACCCAAAGACAAAAATGTTATCGGTACTAAGTGGATATTCAGAAACAAGCTAAATGAGAATGGAGAGGTACCAAGGAACAAAGCTAGATTGGTATCCAAGGGATATGCACAGGAGGAAGGAATTGATTATGGTGAGACTTTTGCACCTTTTTCTAGATTAGAAGGAGTCAAAATGTTACTTGCATATGCTGCTCACAAAAAGTTCAAAGTTTACTAAATGGATGTTAAGTCAGCATTTCTAAATGGAATACTTTGAAGAAGAAGTCTGCATAGAAAAACTAGAAGGGTTCATTGATCTAGACAACAAAGATATGATATGTAGATTACATAAAGCTTTATATGGTTTGAAGCAAGCACCAAGAGCTTGGTATGAGAGGCTGCATAACTATTTATTGAGTATTGGATTTGTTAGAACCAGTGAGAATAGTAACCTATACATGAAAGGAAATTTAGATGATACTATATTGATTGCATAAATATTTGTTGATGATATCATATTTGGAGGACAAGATCACATATGTAAGTCATTTGCTAGTGAAATGAGAAAAGAATTTGAAATGTTTATGTTTGGAGAGATTAAGTTCTTTCTAGGACTACAAGTGATTCAACAGAATGATGGTATATTCATTACTCAATCCAAATATATCAAGGATGTCTTGAAGACATTTGGCATGGAAGATGCTAAACCTATGGGAACACCAATGGCTACTGGATGTAAACTGACTAAAGAAGATGGAACTACTGAGGTAAACTAGACACTGTACCAATCCATGATTGGTGAGTTAATGTATGTAGTTCATAGTAGACCAGACATAGCACATGCTGTGGAAATTGTTGCAAGATTTTCTACAAATCCTACAGAGTCACACATGATTGCTACAAAGAGAATCCTTAGACACCTGAAGAAAATAGAAGACTATGGCCTATGGTATCCAAAGGAAGGCAAATTTGAATTGAAGTTATACACTGATGCTGATTGGGCTAGAAATGTGGATGACATAAAAAGCACCACCAGAGGAGAATTTTTCTTTTGTGAAAGACTTGTTACATGGACAAGTAAGAAGTGGGCTTGTATCTCTCAGTCTATAGCTGAAGCAAAGTATGTTGTTGCTACTACTAACTATTCAAATATTGCATATATTAAACAAGTGTTAGCAGGTATGAATGAGGTAATCACTGATCCAGTGATCATATATTGTGACAACACAAGTGCAATAAACATTTCAAAGAACCTAGTGATGCACTCTAAAAAAAAGAAAATATCCATTAAGTATCACTACTTAAGAGAATAGGTACAAGAGAAGCAAGTGAAGCTAGAATTTGTTACATCTAAAGAACAATTTCTAGACATATTTACAAAGCCTCTACCAAAGGATACATTTGAATATTTAAGGACTAGACTTGGGGTCCGTCCCTTGTCTATCGGTCACTAATGTGATCTGGAGGTTACATCAGCCTAACCTTATTAAAAGATCATTCATGTTGATGCAGCATTGGACTAGAACAGATTGGCATATTAGTATACAAAGATACAAAAAATGAACTGAACAACAGTGTGTAAAATCAGCTACTGAAGAGCTATGTGTTTTATATTTTTTTTCTTTGGCATTGCTATCAAAGGGAGAGAGATATGAAACATATCCAAGAGAGAGAGATCACAAGGAAAGAAAAAGAGAAATATGATACAGAGATCATGAACTAAAAAGAAAGGGAGAGCAATTGAAGATTTGTTGCAAAGAACACAAAGAACAAATGGAGCTAAAAAGAAAAATCATATGGTGAGCTATTGTAACATAGTAATTAAACACATTAAGTATAACTGAGTTACATAATCTATTTACAGAGTTGTAGAATTCATGTTTGGTATGTGTATGGCATATTTCATATTTTGTGTGTTGCCATCAATGCCAAAGGGAGATATTGTTGAACCTACAACTGATTTACACAAAGGGAGAGATTGATGATACCTAATTGATGAAGATCTATGATTTTTAGATCACTGAATTTCTGATTAGATATGTAAGATGATTAAATCAATAATATGTTGTCATTGATGTCAACTAGTTTGACATCACTTATCTTGTAAGTTACTATACCGAAACATCTGTAGAAAGGAGAAGAAGAGATGAAGAACAAAAATATCTACATGAGGAGGATGTATATGACAGATGAGGATAAGGAATACATTGGGCAACTCATTGATGAGTCTATGAGCTTATGTTATTGACTTGATTATGTTGCATTAATCTATGATGAGGAAAAGAGTTAAAAGACACAAAGCAGTGTGGTTAGTTGATGAAGAATCACAGTATACACTGAGCAGTGTAGTGTATACCAAGCATAGTATAAATTGAGCTTGTGTTCACTGATGCATTTATTTTTTAACCAAGTAGGAGAGAAGAACCTAATGATCAGTTTAGCCGATAAGAATTGATGAGCTAGAAGCACCTCGTATTCAGTGGTGGAGATAAAGTTTGTTATGAAGATCAATGGCTAACAAAATTCAAGTAAGATCTTATGGATCAAAATTAAATGTGTTATTGACACATCAATTGAGGAAGGTTTAAGTGGAAAAATGAATGAAGGAGATTAAGCGGAAAAATCTAATGGATGAGAAGAAAATGGTTTATATGTCTATTTAAGAGACTAAGGTTTCATTATGAAACAAGATGCCAAAAGAAGATAACTGTAGAGATATCACATGAACAAGCTTCATGCATGTCTGATCAAACTGGTTAACGAGAACCAAACTAAAGAGTATACCAAGCGAAAAAGAGCTATACTGATAGACAATAAGTTACTAAATTCATTGAAACATAATTGATATAGTGATCAAAGGATTTGAATGAGCTTAATATTGATCTGTACATCTAAAAATTGAAGTTGTATTGAATGAGATCACCTACTGTTACATTCTAACCATTGTACACAGTCAAATCTCTTAACTGAGTGGACTATGAAAGTTTTTATGTATCATTCATAGAATGAACATTGTTATCCTGTCAACCCCATAGTGAATGTTGGTTGGAAGATAACGGTTGGTCTAAAATCCTCTAACAAGGTCACACCTAACAGTGTGTTTGTAACCTTTAAGAGGGTTGGGTCTTCATCGAACTCACTTCAGAAGAGTGAATATTTTTGGGTTGCCTGTCCTAGGTGGTTTTTCCCTTAACAGGGTTTCCATGTTAAATCTCTTATGTTATGTGTTTATTGTGATGATTGTTTGTTGTCATACTTTACATGTTGCATATTGGATTTGATTGGTAATCACTTTATGATATTAACTGGTAATCAGTAAATGCACAGACAAAGTAGTATTATATCTTACCAAGCTACAAAAATTTAAGTAAATTGTTTTGGATTATACATTTTGACTAGGGACAGTGGATAACTGATTCACCCCCCTCTCAATTATTCTAACAGTCCATTCGAATTGAAATTTAGAGGAAGACGAGTCTTCAAGAGTTCACGAATATGCCAATATAATTTATTCCATTAGACTAAATCTTGACACATTTTTTGGGTCAAATTCCATCATATCAGGCCTCTTTATTATTTTTTCTGGATTTTCTAGTTTTTTATTAAGTAGCTTTCTTTTTATGCATGTAGGTTCTTAGAGAGTTGACAGATGATGTAACTTGAGATAACTTTAAATAATTGGAAATTTTTATATTTTTTGGGATAGTTTTAGAAATTACAAAAAATGGCCAAATGTTTTTTTTGTGAAAATATGCTAAAAATGGTATTTTTTAGATGGTTGTTAAATTGGTACTTTCTCTCATTGTAGTGAGAAAGTAGTTTGGAAAATAATGAAGAAGCATTGAATTCTAAATCTCATTGTGTTTCTTTCTTTCACTATGATTTATGTTAATGATTAAAAATATAGTGCTGGTATGTGGTGATTGATTAGGAAATTACTATGCACCCACCTTGTATCCTCATTGGGGGTTTAAGGGAGTAGCCCCCAAGGAAATTTTTTGGTTAACTCGTCAAGACTTTTTGATTAAATCATCAACATTTTTAGTGGCGATGTAAGGTGAAATTATCAAATTGTAATTTTCTCTTCATTGCATAACAAAATAAGTGGATGGCTATTTCTTTTTTGGATGTAAGCCCATATTGGGTGAAATATGTTAAATCTTTGTGTTTTTTGTATTTATGTCTTCTTTATTTTTTCATTATCTTAATATTGTTTATTGCTCATATCTACCTAAATACCAACAACTAGTATAAGACTGGCATATACTTCAGTGATCTGGTAGGAAATATCATACTCAAGTGAGAGACATTGTAGAGGAAGGAATTCTTAAGGTTGATAAGCTCAATGACAAAAACTATCAGATGTGGAAGATTATCTATATCAAAAAGATCTTTATTTACCCTTGGGTGGGAAAAAAAAGAAGGCTTCGACTATGTCTAATGAACAATGAGAGGTTCTTGATAGGGAGGCACTAGGATTAATACAGTTGTGCTTAGCATCATCGGTGATGTTCAATATAGCGAAAGAAACGACAATGAATGGTCTAATAAAGGAATTAAACAAACTCTATGAGAAAATATCGACCTCAAATAAGGTATTTATTATGAAACATTTATTTAATATGAAGATGCCAAAATGTGGGTCTGTTACTAATCTTTTAAATGTGTTTAACATAATCACTAGTTAGCTAAGTTTTGTAAAAGTAAATATTGATAATGAGGTTAGGGCCTTGTTAATTTTATGCTTATTTCTCAGAATATGGAATGACTTGGTTACAGTTGTAAGTAACTCTGTCTCTAGCTCAAATACTTTAAAGTTTTATGATGTTGTTGGTGTTATCCTTAGCGAGGAAATGCAACAAAAAATCATAGGTACGACATTAGGAAATGCTTTTACTATTGAGAATAGGTGATGAGAGGGAAAGTGATGCAGGAGCATCCTAGGGTAGTTGGAAATCTTGCATGTTGGTGTGTTATGGTGGAGTAGTTTTCTCTTTGTGTTGCTCATTTGCAGTATTAGCCGAGGAGCTCGGTCACTGAAGGAACTTGGTAAACTCTGGTGCTCAAAAGAACATGTGCTTGTCAATGCTTGTGGTGCTTGGTCAACATGTGGCTTGGCAATGCTTGGCGTCCTTGATAGTTTTACTGACGCTTGGTAGTTTAGCTTGCTGACTAGAGTTCTTGGAGATTTTGTTGGCCAAATTGATGTATTTAATTTGGGTAGTGTGTGTTACATTCTCCTAGGTATATTTGGAGGCTGACATGGAGAATTAATTGTTTGTAAGGCTATTTGAGAGCCAACTTGTATTGCATTTATTATTTGTTTTAGGAGCTGACTCGGCTTAGGAGTTAATTGTTTCTTCCAGCTGACTTGTAGCTGAAGAATTAGTATTTAAAGGGGCATTGGGTAGAGTTGTGAGGTGGGGGTTCTAGAGGATAATCATTTGGATTTTTAGAGAGGCATCTTGTTATTGTGAATCTGTTCAGAGCTAGGATTGAGGCTTAGGAAAAAAATATTTCTTGGTGGCTTGCAAGCACAAGTTTAGATCTTGTGTATGTTTCTACTAGTTGTTGTAGCCTATTGTTACAAATATGGCTAGTTGTAAGTTGGATCCTTCTTGAGCTTGAATAATTACTATTGTAATTATTTATATTTGGTCGTAACTTGGAAGGCCTTACAACTAGGCATGTTGAATGAAAATTCTATTTAAGTATCTCCTTGTTTTGTTTCTACTGGTGTTGTGTTGCTAGTGTATTTTTGGACTATCTATTTTGGGATTTTCCAAAATGCACTGCGTTAGGTGGTATTAGAGCTTGAAGTTCTTGAGTCTGTGGATAGATTGTTGAGTTGAGGTATTTTGCACCAAGACCTTGGGTTGGTGATTTGTTTCCTTGGGTTTTCAAAGATCTTTGGAGATGCCTCTGAGAAGATTGGACCCTAGGGCAATTGTGGATCTCTATGATACAGCGGAGTCTAAGATTATAGAGAAGGTTAAAGTAGATTTCAAGTCTGAGATGGAATTGATGAAGAATGACATGATCATTGAGATCATGAGGGCTATTGCTGGTATGCTGAGGAATCTTGGTACTGATGATGGCTATGAGGAAGTTACTAAAGACTTTGAAGCTACTAGATCTAGTGGAGATGACATAACTGATTAGAGGGATAGATCTGGTGAAGACAAAACTGGTTGGTTGTAGAGATCTAGAACTCGGTTAAGTACTAGTTACCGAATGGATGTTTCTAATTTCTTTGGTACTTTGAGACCTAAGAATTTGATTGATTAGATTGGTGAGTTAGAAGACTTCTTTGAGCTTGAAGAAATTGAAGATCCTCTTAGAGTGAGGTTGGCATAGAAAAGGTTGAAAGGACATTCTGCTCTTTGGTGGAAAGAATTGCAAAGAGATAGAGAGGATGAAGGTGAAATGAAGATCAATCGGTGGAGGTTGATGGTGGAAAAATTGAAAGCTAAGTTCATACTTGCTGACTATAAACTTGAGTTATTTAAGAAGTTATAGAACTTGAAGCATAAATATTTTACTGTGGAAGACTATACCAAGGAGTTCTATAAGTTGACTATTCGGTCTAGACATAGAGAACATGGTAAGGAAAAGGTAGCTCAGTATGTGAATGGTTTGAGATTCAATATTCAAGATGAGCTTGGTATGTTGAAGATTGATTCGGTTGAGGATGTGTATCACTATTCTCTGAAGGAAGAAGATAAGTTGAAGAGGAAACATAGTAATTCTTGAGGGAAGGAGAAGCTTGATCACTTGGTGAAGGATAAACAGACTATTGAAGATAAACGAAAACCTTTTGAGCTGAGGAAGAGGACATGTAAGGTTTCCTTTAAGGATACTTGTTATAATTGTGGTTAAGAAGGATATCGATCTTTTGAATGTTCCTAGAGGACTGGTGATCGAAGAACTGTTGTGGTGAATGAGAACATATTGAATGAACCTAAGGTAGATTCTAGTCCGAAGAACATTTCTTGGTACAAAAGTGGATCCTTGTCAGGGGAGTAACTTGTTTAGAACTCAGTACAAGTTAGGAGGTAAACTTTGTAATGTGATCATGGATAGTGGTAGTATTGATAACCTTGTAGCTAAGGAGATGGTTCAAAAACTTGGTTTGAAGATAGTGATACATCCTTATCCTTATAGGATTAGTTGGTTGCAAGATGTTCATGCTTTGGAAGTAAGGGAGAAATGTATTGTTGATTTTTGGATTGGCCAGTATAAGGATCAAGTGTTTTGTGATATTGTGGATATGAGTAGTTGTCACATATTTCTCAGTAGACCTTGACAGTATGATTGCAGGGCTATGCATGATTGTGTCAAGAATGTGTTTACTATTGAGAAGAATGGCAAGAAGTTTTCCCTAATTCCTTTGCTAGATACAACACTCGGTAGGAGGAGCTTGAGATTTGGGAGATGAGTTGAGTTGAAGGATCTTGAAAGGGTTGGAGATCAGTATGGAGAACATATCTATGGATTGTTGAAGAAAGACTTGAAAAGATAGAGAAAGAAAAAGTTGAAAAATGTGCAAGTTCAAGACTTGGAAGACATGTATGTGAAGAACCAGTTTGGGGTTTATGTGTTGAATCCCAGATGATGTTCTTCCAGCCATTAAGAACATATTTTTGCACCTGGAGTGTCTGATGCAGGAGAGTCCTAGGGTAGTTGGAAATCTTGCATGTTGGTATGTTATGGTGGACTAGTTTTCTCTCTATGTTTCTTGGTTTTAGTATTAGATAAGGAGCTTGGTCACTGAAGGAAATCGGTAAAATTTGGCACTCGGTAGAACCTATGCTCGGTGATGCTTGTGGTGCTCAGTCGACATGTGGCTTGGTGATGCTTGGTGTTCTTGATAGTTTAACTGATGCTCAACAGTTTAGCTTGCTGACTGGAGTTCTTGGATATTTGGTTGGCTGACTTGATGTATTTAATTTGGGTAGCATGTGTTACATTCTCCTAGGTAGATCTAGAGGCTAGCATGGATAATTGATTGTTTGTAAAGCTATTTGAGAGTTGACTTGTATTGAATTTAATATTTGTTGTAGGATTTGACTTCGCTTAGGATTTAATTGTTTCTTTTAGCTGACTTGTGGCTGAAGAATTAGTATTTAAAGGGGTCTTGGGTAGATTTGTGGGGTGGTGGTTTTGGAGGATAATCATCTAGATTTTTAGAGAGGCATCTTGTTGTTGTGAATTTGTGTAGAGCTAGGGTTGAGGCTTAGGAAAAAAATATTGCTTGGTGGCTTGTGAGCACAAGTTTAGATCTTGTGGATGTTTCTACCAGTTGTTGCAGCCTGTTGTTACAAATCTGGCTAGCTGTGAGTTGTATCCTTGTTGGTCTTATAGAATTATTATTGTAATTATTTGTATTTATTCATAGCTCGGAAGGCCTTATAGCCGATCATGTTGAATGAAAATTCAATTTAAGTATCTCCTTGTGTTTTTGCTGGTGTTGTGTTGTTGATGTAGTTTTGGACTATCTATTTTGGGATTTTCCGAATTGTGCTATGTTAGAAAGAGGAATGAGAAACGATCCTAGATAACGATGGTAAATTTTAGAAGGAAAGATCCAAATCTAGGATAAATTTGGAGTACTGGTACTATATAAAGAGATGGACAATAAGAAAATAACAAGGAAGTGAAAATGTAATAGGTGATGTGTTAGAAGATTATTTGATTATTTCTTTGGATAATATTACTAATTCTTTGGTGTTAGATTCAAGGGCTTCTTTTCATGCCACAACACATATGAAATATTTTCTAGACTATATTCAAGGTGATTTTGGATAGGTTTATTTAGGTGATGATGCGCCATGGAAAATTGTTGGAAAATGAAGCATATAGATAAAATTACCAAATGGAAATCAATGGTTGTTGAAAGAGGTGAAACACGTTCTTGATTTGAGAAGAAATTTCATATCAACAAGACAATTAGGAAATGATAGTTGTAAAATCATATTCACAAACATTTCATGGAAGGTTACTAAAGGTTTATTGATAATAAAAGGGGTAAACATAGGTATATTATATTTATGTATTGGTAATGTTGATTATTCTATTTCCCTAGCTTCCACAGGAACAAATAAAAATCTATGGAATAATTGATTTGGGCACATGAGTGAGAAGGGGTTGAAGCTTCTCCATTCTAATAATTTATTTCCAAGTTTTAAATAAGTTGATGTGGACTTTTGTGACATCCGTGTCTATGGAAAACAAAAGAGAGTTTGATTTCTAAAAGTTGGGAAGGAAAGGAAGAGTGAAAAATTAGAGTTTGTACACCTAGATATATTGGGACCAACACAAGTATCATCTCTTTGTGAATCTTATTATTATGTAACTTTTATTGATGATGCAACTAGGAAAAATTGGGCTTATTTCATTCCCAGAAAATTAGATGTATTTTAATTCTTTAAGAAATGGAAAGATTTGGTTGAGAATGAGACAAAGAAAAGTGAAGTGTCTCAAATCAAATAATGGAGGTGAGTAATATAGTAGATATTTTGATAGTTATTTTTCATACCATGAGATTTTTAGACATGAGATAGCTCCTAGGAAAAATCTAAGAAATGTACTTTCATTGAATATGGATTTAATGATTTTGGTTATCATTTATGTGATTTTTAGAATCATAAAATCATTAGGAGTAGAGATGTCATATTCAATGAAAAGCTCATGTACAAGGATCAGATACATGGAAATAAGCATGAAGAGGAACACACATAATGCATGGTGCTTGATGAAATCCCAGTAAATGTAGCACCAATAGTGCCAAAAAATATTGCACAACCAGAACCACATCAAGTTCCTTAAACTTCAGCAAGAATATCTTCCAAGATAAGTAGATTTTGTGAATAATATTCTCCTTCATTATATTTTTTTTTTTGACTGTGTCAAGTGAACTATAAGTTATGCAAAAGTAATGCAGTTTGAAACTAGAACAAAGTAGGAGAAATATATAAAAGAGGAGATGATTCTTTGATACAAAATCAAACTTGGGAGTTATTTGAATTACCTGCAAGTAAAAGAGCATTTCCTAACAAATGGGTCTATAGGTTAAAGGATGAACATAGAGGCAAGAAAAGATACAACTATACACTTGTGGTAAAAGGTTTCGCATAGAAAAAAGGTATTGAGTTTGATGAAATATTTTCTCCTATTGTTAAAATGAATTCAGTTCAAACATGAAATATATAAAAGAGGAGATGATTCTTTGATACAAAATCAAACCTGGGAGTTATTTGAATTACCTGCAAGTAAAAGAGTATTTCCTAACAAATGGGTCTATAGGTTAAAGGATGAGCATAGAGGAAAGAAAAGATACAATTATGCACTTGTGGTAAAAGGTTTCGTATAGAAAAAAGGTATTGAGTTTGATGAAGTATTTTCTCCTATTGTTAAAATGAATTCAGTTCAAACCATTCTAAGTCTTGTGGCAAATTAAGAATTACATATGGAACAATTATATGTCAGGAAATATTCTCCCCATGGAGATTTGGAGGAAGAGATCAAAGGTAAGGAGTACTTAGTGTGTGCGTTGAAGAAGAGCTTGTATGGGCTGAAAAAGGTACCCCAACAATGGTATTTAAAATTAGATATGTTTATGGATAAACAAGGTTATAATAGATGCCATTGTGATCATTGTGTTTATTTCAAGAGATTGGATAATGGTAGCTATATTATATGTTATTATATGTTGATGAAATGCTTTATTTTGGATCTAGTATGCAACATATAAATGACTTTAAACATAAATAAAATTGATTGGGTGTAGAAAAACAAATCCTTCATATGAGAATAACTAGGGACATGAAAAATCACACATTGACATTGTCTTAGAGTGATTACATAGAAAAGGTGTTGAACAGATTTAATATGTGTTAGTAAACATATTTTTCCTTTTGAAAGAAATGTAAATAATGACTCAATATGCTTGAAAAGAAGAACAAAATGTACTAATAGTTGGATGAGTTATCATTGGTTGATAACCCTCCTCTGAATTAAGAGGTACAACTCCCTTATGAAAAGATATTCAACGAATTAGATAACAAAGCATATCTTTAACCTGAAGATACAGAACGCTTTTTGACATTAATCCATAAACATGAAATGAATGTGATTACAATAGAAAATATACAGAGAAAAATAAACAAATGATCAACTGGTCACTTATTCAATCTTCCCAACAATAAAGAAATCAAAGAGAAGTTAAATATTTAAATCATGCTAAGCCTAAGTACACCAAAAACCAATTGATCCATGATATATTCATACACTTGATTTGATGAAGCAGAACAATACTCAAAAATACGATGGAAATGACCAACTGATCAATTTCAATCAAAGAAAATAATATTCAGACACACAGATCTGATGTATCAATTTCTCCTTATTTCTAAATACAAATTTACATCACTTGTGCTGTGATTTGGATAGCCTATCTCGATGAATATTGACCATTAACTATTTTCTTTAACAGAGACACCCTGTTAAACATTTTACATGCACTACTCATGTTTGAATTGGCTCACTGATTATCCATTTTCCATGAGCATTCACATTTGAGACAAATAATTAAGCACTGTGACATCACCGAACCATCAAACTATATTTTCACAAAACATGTCATTGGTATTTGTAAGACATTTAACATGTTTCCCTTTAATCATTATGGATGATATCAAAATCTGATGCTTTATATGTTGCCAGAGTGAAGGGACTCGTCACTGATAAATCATTTGCATTCTTGGTTGGTTAGCTTTGACACTTTGTTACATGCACACATCGAGCCATATGATATATGATTAACTCAACTTGTCGGGGCCTTCTAAAAACTGAACCCCAAATTGGTTCTTTCATAGCCTTTAACCGAGTCTTTTCTTTGATTTTGATTATCTCCATCATAACATGTTGAATCTTTGATTACAATCATTTCAGCTTCTTTATGTTCTTGGTCTATCTTGATATGGTGACATTTAGTCAAATAGCCTATGCTTGTTTTCCATGTGGGTTTGACATTATTATTTGGGCTTATAGAGACTCACTGTATCATAGCAATTTGATGAGGATATTTGATGCACTGTGAGGATGATCTAAATAATGGAAAGAACTGATTCATTCAATATTTTAGGAGTCGTGTGGAATTTAATGTCTTCAATGAAGTTTTCCATAATTGGCTATGTGCTTGGTAGTAGTAAAGACCATTCTCTATGATGATCCAAATTCACAACATATCATGAGTAATGGTATTCTATCTCCAATGCACAGTAGAAATTGCACTTTTGAATTCCTATTCAATATCACATTGAACACCTCCAACAAATGTCATGCCCATCACTGGTGTTTTCTTCATGGATGATCATTGGTGCATATGCCATCTTGGAACATAGAGGATGAGTCCTCTATGATATGAACCTCCTCAAAGAGCATGATGATTAGACCCGGTCCTCTATTTTTATTAACCACACATCCAAGTATCGGTCTAGCATAACATATCCAACTTCAGATTTGTTTGACTCTACTTCTTTGTCCAACCGGCCTTCAATGTTTGAAATGAGTTGAGCTCTTCCTTGTTAGCTTTAACACCAACACTTGGCCCCTTCAAACTCCATGATCATGGAATCTTGAATTCTAAACACCTCTACACACCCCCTGGGACTTTGAATGTCTTCCAACATATTGTATGCTCCACTGACCAATTGAATTTATATGCCATGGGCTTGGGATTGTTGATGAGACTCTTGAATAGTGATCTGCCACTGTCCCATCAGTAGCATGAGGTCTACTGCATTTGACCACATGCATCTTCCACATCCCCTATCAACACAAGCACCCATCCCACTCATGGATCGAGCCATCAACGTTGGGTATCAATAAGCTTTGAAATTTTTGAGTAGGTTTAGCTATTTTCTCATCTATAGAGGATAACCAAAACTTTACACCATGTACATTTGACATGTGTCTAAATAATGCACATGTGTTGCTTATGCCTCCATGCTCAACAAGGATATGAAAATTGACATTGGAGAAATAATCTTCATTTTCAAATTCAAGTCCTAATCATGGCTTTCATAGCAACTCACTCAAACCATTAAGCTTTGCCTTTGTATTTGTGGACACAGTTAATGGGATTTCACCAAGCATCTCGTGGTTGATCTTTGGCACATATATTCTGAGTTCTCTTTTTTTTTGTTCTCTAATTTCCTAATTGGGAACAGAGCGTACAACCCAATCCATCACTTAATCATATTAATTAAGGGAAATTGATTTAGAGGTGTCCTCTTTGTGAATATTTCATTTAGAGAATTCATGTCTTTGTTATCATAGCTTTTGAACTATCCAGATGTATATCTCTTCATGCCTATGTAGTCCCTGAGCATTTTGTAGGCATTCCATCAAACAGTCAACTGTCTATCTTCATGAGTCAGACTGACCTTTACAATTTCATTTATTCCTTAAGTTCTAGCACCATCATTATGCTTTGATACCACTTGACTATAGCTCTAGGCCTTGAATCTTTAGATCTTTTGGATCTGCAAATCTGAATCTGCACTTCAAACCCGACAAGGTGAACCTCTGAACTTGAAGCTCAGACTTTGAAACATGCATCTCAAACCTTTGAACTAGTGAGTTTTGAACTTGAACTTTGAACTTCAAGGTTCAAATTCACAATTCACCCTGAATGCTGATTTATGAGACATAAGCTTTAAAAAATTATAACCAAACCAATATAAGACATCAGGGAAATTTAGGAATTCTTTCCATGGGGATGATTTTTGAAAGTTTAAAACTTGAGTGCTATAGGCAAGCCAACAGTTGGCTCTGACTGGGGATTATATGTTGAAAAGTACATAAAGAATTCAGCGTCTCTGGCAAAAGACAAGTGCCTTATCTATTGGGCTACAAAGTTAAGGAAAAAATGAATAGAGGGCTACTTGCAAAGAAGGCAAGAAAAAAGGTGAGCACCAAAACAAAACACCTAACTAAAACAAGCTAGAAACAAGAAAGATAAACACCTAAGCTAACCAGCACAACAAAAAACTTATTTACAAAAGAAGGGGCTAGCAGCCCATACCTTCAAAGATGCCTCTCATTGGTCAAGTAAAGCCATTGCCCGACTGTGAAAAATATCTACCAATGTGGAAGAGTGGTTGATACATAAGATGCACCACTCCAAACAAACATCTGGTGACTTCTACAAAAAGAGCTCCAACTATAATATGCTATAAAAACTTTAAAATCATGTTGGATCCATAAAACTAATTCACATCATAAATCTCAGGCCACACTATCTTGGCATCATTTTGAGTAAGGTGATTTGTATCACTAATAGCTGTATCTTTTTCCTGGGAAGAACAGATCAAAACATTGAGGAGGGAAACATTGGGGAAGTGTCCTGTAAGAACACTTAAACCAAAGCCCTGAGTTAGGCTCATTGAAAGTTCACCTTCTATAATTCCATTAGTAGCTTTATCTTTAAAATAGAATGCCTCCAATATTTGGGGCTGAGACCATTCTTCTTGATTTGGTGTGAAATCAAACAAGAAGGCCTCGTATTCTACTTCCTCCTCAAGCTCAAAAATAGTAGGTTCTAGATCATCAATTAATACATTCTGAACAACACTAGGCCAAAAAAAGGAAACATGTGGATCTTTAATTTCAGAAATCAAAGGCATCAAAGATAAACTTCTCTTCACCTCAAATATACTCTTATGGTTTTCATCATGTACCTCGGTGATCATTTGGAAATCATAGATCAAGTCTTCTTTAGTTTCCTTTAATAGCCTAGGATGGTTTGTTGAAGAGGCTTCTAAGTGGTTGTTGCACTTTGGATGCACTTCCACCTTCTTGCTTGGCTGCAGCATGGTCATGCCACCATGGTTTTCAAGATGACCCTCCTTCTTCTTGTTCCCATCACATGGATCATAAGGGATGAAGAGGGGATTATCCAAAACTACAAAATCTTTGATAATCTCAGCAGGTGAGTATAGTGCATTCACACTACCCCAAACAATCTCACCATCCTTATTCCCCAATTGATTCCTTACTACTGCAACGTCAACTATATCATTGCCTTGGCATTCAGGAGAAAAATCAGAATCCAAAATTTCTTCTTGCATGCTACAAGTTGAACTATCCTCATGGTGTATAGTTAAAGGAAACAATTTTTGAAAACTACTTTCAACGACCATAGGATCAAACTTAATAGGAAAAGCCTCTTCTTGCTAAATTTGATTAAAATCTTTATCAAGTGAAAATAAAGGAAGGAAATCATGAGTCTTTATCTCTTTATCATCACTTACCAACAACCCTTCTATGGCATGAGACTCTTCTTGAAAATGAAACTCCTCTTGTTGACTTTGCTACTGACTTCCCTTTTGTAGCTAATTGGAAATCTAAGGCACTGATGATTTTTCCATTGGCGATGAAAAATATTGATCTTCAGAGACCAAGAGATTGGGCTCTTTAATCTCATATTTTTTTTAGATATCTTTGAAGTAGCCGGAACTCCTTGATCAGAATTCTTGAGATTATTATATGTTTTATGCACACATTCCAGCAGTATGGAAGATCATCGATCTTCAACGGGATTTAGCTTATCCCTTTTAGCTTCACAAATGCTCCCTTTGAAGGCATTCCAAAGATACTATAGCATTGAATCTTTCTTAGAGTTTAACTCATTAGCAGTAGGTTTCTTTTGTGGCTATTCCCTCAAGTTGATTTCTTGTTCACTCATAACTGAGTAGTTGCAAGAGATATAACTTGATGAAAACACCAGAGCTTCTTCCTCCACATCCTCCAGTTCTTTTTTGAGCTACTGCACTTTTCTCTTGCATGCCTCCAAATATTTGAGCTTGTGAAATTTGTGACACAAACTCATCCATAGCAAGGCAGAGGTGTGATCATCTTCAAGACTTATCTTCAACTTCACAACCTTTGAAATACTTTGTTTATAATGTTCCCATAAATCTTGTAGAACTTTATCATTCATTTGAAGAATTTTTGGGATAGTGGGGCCTGGTACTTTTCTCATTCTTACAACTCTTTTGAATTTGCATTAAGAATCAATAGAGTCACCACTTTAATAGAGTCGTCAATCTCTTGCACATGGAGATATACATATAAATTGAGGAAACAATTATTCAACACTGATCTTTGTTTCCGGTTCCCCAGTAGAGTCACCAAAAATATGTTAGTAAATAGATTTGTCCTTCGGAAAGAAATGTAAATAATGACTCAATATGCCCGAAAAGAACAAAATGTACTAACAGTTGGATGAGTTATCATTGGTTGATAACCCTCCTCTAAATTAAGAGGTACAACTCCCTCAGGAAAATATATTCAATGAATTAGATAACATAGCGTATCTTTAACCTGAAGATACAAAAGGCTTTTTGACATTCATCCATAAACATGAAATGAATGTGATTACAATAGAAAATATATAGAGAAAAATAAACAAATGATCAACTGGTCACTTATTCAATCTTCCCAACAACTGAGAAATCAAAGAGAAGTTAAATATTTAAATCACTAAGCCTAAGTACACCAAAAACCAACTGATCCACAATATATTCATACACTTGATTTGATGAAGCAGAACAATACTCAAAAATATGATTGAAATGACGAACTGATCAATTTCAACCAGAGAAAATAATATTCAGACACACAAATCTGATGTATCAATTTCTCCTTATTTCTAAATACAAAGAAAAATAACCTACATATCATTTTACTTCTACAACTTCACTAAAGATGCTTAGAAAATAAAACATATTACTTTCCCTCTATTCTCCCTATTACAAATTTTACTTCTAAAATACCCTCTCTTTTCTGTAGCCAACTAACTCTAGCCAAAGAAGAAGAATCTTGTGAGTGTGAAAAGTTTTACAATAAGTAATGCTTCTCAGTTGCCTTTCGGTTCCAATAACCGTTTCTTGAAATTCTCTTTATTCTTATATTTTCACTATTTCATGGCTTCATTACTGTCATCCCTGACTCTTTGGGTATTCAACTTTAATCAAATGACTTACATTATTATAAAGTTTTCTTTAATGGCTGATAGGTGGATATAACTTTCACTCCCTCAACACTTCCATGTATCCTTTATTTAATTTGAAGATCCACTCACCATATAATTATTCCAAATTATAATTTTAAAGATGCTTTTCATGCTTAACACATTTCACTTACAGCCCCAACCTACTATGAAACTCAGTTCTATAAACATCTGACATTGATATTGTGTTAGGTGTTTCATTTTTGAAGCATATTCAGTTGGCATTCTATCAAACAGTTCATAGCTAACCTCTAACTGATCCCTATTGAAGATGAACTCTTCTTTGGAATTCATGGTGACTTAGTGTTAGTTATGGTACAATTCCTCCACTGATTATACCTCACCTTTCAAATGCATCCTTTATACAAATTTACATCACTTGTGCTGTGATTTGGATAGCTTGTCCTGATGAATATTGACAATTAACTATTTGCTTTCACAGAGACACCCTGTTAAACATTTTGAATGCACTGATCATGTTTGAATTGGCTCATCGATTATCCATTTTCCATGAGCATTCACATTTGAGATAAATAATTAAGCATTGTGACATCACCAAACCATCAAACTATATTTTCACCAAACATGTCACTGGTATTTGCAAGATATTTAACATGTTTCCCTTTAATCATTATGGATGATATCAAAATATGATGCTTTATATGCTTCCAATGTGAAGGGACTCATCACTAATAAATCATTTGCATTCTTGGTCAGTTACCTTTGACACTTCTTCACATGCACACATCGTGCCATATGATATATGATTAACTCAACTTTTCGGGGCCTTCTAAAAACCAAACCCCAAATTGGTTCTTTCATAGCCTTTAACCAAGTCTTTGCTTTGATTTTGATTGTCTCCATCATAATATGTTGAATCTTTGATGACAATAATTTTGGCTTCTTTATGTGCTTGGTTTGTCTTGATATGGCGACATTCAGTCAAATAGCCTGTGTTTGTTTTCCATGCGAGTGTGACATTATTATTTGGGCTTACAGAGACTCATCGTATCATAGAAATTTGATGAGGATATCTGATGCACTGTGAGGATGATCTAAAGTATGAAGAGAACTGATTCATTCAATATTTCAAGAGTCATGTGGAATTTAATGTCTTCAATGAATTTTTCCATAACTGGCTATGTGCCCAGTGGTAGCAAATACCATTCTCTATGATGATCCAAATTCAGAACATATCCTCAGTGATGGTATTCTATCTCCAATGCACAACATAAATTGCACTTTTGAATTCCTATTCAATATCACATTGAACACCTCTAGCAAATGTCATGCCAATCACTGGTGTTTTGTTCATGGATGATCACTAGTGCGTATGCCATCTTGGAACATAGAGCATGAGTCCTTTGTGATATGAACCTCCTCAAAGAGCATGGTGATTAGACCCGGTCCTCTATTTTTATTAACCACACATCCAAGTATCGATCTAGCATAACATATCCAACTTCATCTCTATCCGACTATGCTTCTTTGTCCAACTGGCCTTCAATGTTTGATATGAGCTGAGCTCTTCCTTGTCATCTTTAACACTAACACTTGACCCCTTCAAACTCCATGATCATGACATCTTGAATTCTAAACACCTCTACGCACCCCGTGGGACTTTGAATGTCTTCCAACATATTGTATGCTCTGGTGACCACCTGACTTTGTATGACATGGGCTTGGGATTGTTGATGAGACTCTTGAATAGTGATCTACCACTATCCTATCGGTAGCATGAGGTCTACTACATTTGACCACATGCATCTTCCACATCCCCTGTCGGCATGAGCACCCATCCCACTCACGGATCAGGCCATCAACATTGGGTATCAACAAGCTTCTATCTTTTTGAATAGGTTTAGCTATTTTCTCATATACAGAGGATAACTAAAACTTTGCACTTTGTACATTTCACATGTGTCAAAAAAGTGCACATGCATTTCTTAGGCCTGCATGCTTAGCAAGGATATGAAAATTGACATTGGAGAAATAATCTTCATTTTCAAATTCAAGTCCTAATCATGGCTTTCATAGAAACTCACTCAAACCATTGAGCTATACCTTTGTATTTGTGGACACAGTCAGTGGGATTTGACCAAGCATCTCGTGGTTGATCTCTGGCACATATATTCTGAGTTCTCTTTTTTTTTGTTCTCTAATTTCCCAATCGGGAATAAAGCATACAACCCAATCCATCACTTAATCATATTGATTAAGGGAAATTCATTTAGAGGTGTCCTCTTTGTGAATATTTCATTTGGAGAATTCATGTCTTTTTTATCATAGCTTTTGAACTATCCAGATGTATATCTCTTCATGCCTATGTAGTCCCCAAGCATTTTGTAGGCATTCCATCAAATAGTCAGCTTTCTATCTTCACGAGTCGGCCTGACCTTTACAATTTCATTTCTTCCTTAAGTTTTGGCACCATCATTATGCTTTGATACCACCTGAATATAGCTCTGGGCCTTGAATCTTTAGATCTTTTGGATCTACAAATCTAAATCTACACTTCAAGCTCAACAAGGTGAACCTTTGAACTTGAAGCTCAGACTTTGAAACATGCATCTCAAACCTTTGAACTAGTGTGTTTTGAACTTGAACTTCAAAATTCAAGGTTCAAATTCACAATTCACCTAGAATTCTCATTTATGAGACATAAGCTTTAAAACATAATAACCAAATGAGTATAAGACATCAGGGCAATTTAGGAATTCTTTCCATGGGGATGATTTTTCAAAGTTTAAAACTTGAGTGCTATAGGCAAGCCAACAATATGAAAGATGCAAAATAAGTTAGTTCACATTTTCATATTCATTTTAAAATATCTAAAGAGATGAGCCCCAATACACATGAAGATATGATGTATATGTCTAAGGTTTCATGCTCTTTAACTATTGGCACCTTAATGTATACCATAGTGTGTACAAGGCCATATATTGCACATGAAGTGGTATTTGTGAGTAGGTATATAAACAATCTTTGAAAAGAGCATTAGAATGTAGTAAAGTGGATTCTTAGATATTTGAAAGGTACAACAACTCAATCTTTACACTTTGGAGGCTCTCGTTCCACTTTACAAGGCCATGTTGATTCAGATTTAGGAGGAGAAATTTATAGTAGGAGGAGCACTATATGGTATGTTTTTACTATAGGTGGCACAATAGTCACCTAGATTTACAGATTGCAAAAGGTTGTAGAACTATTAACAATAGAAGCAAAATATGTTTCTAATACAAAGGCTAGTAAGGAGATGATTTGGTTATAAAGTTTTATGGATGAATTGAGAAAGACACAAGAGAATAACAGGTTGTACAATGATAGTCATAGTGTGACTCATGTTGCAAAGAACTCAATCATTCCCTCTAAGACTAAATATATTAAAATTTAGTATCATTTCATACGATTAGGTTTAGAGGATGGATAGTTAAAGCTGGATAAGATACACACTAGTAAGAGTCTTGCAAATATGTTGACCAAGGTAGTAAGTTGAGAGAAACTAACTTCCTACTTAGTCTCTATTGGTCTTCAAGCATGATACTGATAGAAATGAGAACCAGTCATGTCTAGGTGTGTCAATCTAGTGGGAGCTATAGGGGAAATTGTGTTTTTACAAAATCAGTCTTCAAATGGGATATTATTTAGGTGTCGAGCTTGATGAGTCTCCAAATGGGAGATTTTTAGTATGTGGTGAATGATCAAGAAAGTACTATACACTCTCCATGTATCCACACTGGGGGTTTAGGCGAGGAAATGTTTTGGTTAACTCGTCAATCTTTTTTGGTTAACTCATCAAGCATTTTAGGTTAATTTGCTAACTGACCTTTGTAAACCAACATTGGTAAGCCTCTAAAAAGACATATAAATAAGTGGTAGTATAAGGTGAAATTATCATATTGTAATTTTCTCTTTGTTGGATAATAAAATAAGTGGACGACTATTTATCTATTGGATGTAGCCCATAGTGGGTGAGCCACATTAAATCTCTATGAGCTATTTTTATTTTTTTCTTCTCTATTTCTATATTATCTTAATATTTTTTATTGCTCATTTCTTCCTAAACCCCAACAATTGGTATTAGAGTGGTGTATACTTCAGTTATTTGGCAAGAAATCTTAGATTCAAGTGGGAGAAATGGTAGAGGAAGGAAGGCTCAATGTTGATAAGTTCAATGCCCAAACAACTATGGAAGATGAAAATGAAATATTATCTATATTAGAAGGATCTTTATTTATTATTGGGTGGGAAATAAAAGAAGGCATCAACTATGTCTAATTGACAATGAGAGGTTCTTAATAGGAAGGCACTAGGAGAAATACCATTGTGCTTGGCATCGTCAGTGATTTTTAATATAGAAAAAGAAACAACCATAGAGGGTTTAATGAAGGCATTAGACAAACTATTTTATAAAACCTCAGCCTCAAATAAGGTGTTTATTATGAAATATTTATATAATATGATGATGCCAAAAGGTGGGTCTGTTAAAAATCATTTAAATGTGTTTAATATAGATACTAGTTAGCTAAGTTTTGTAAATGTAAATATTGATGATGAGGTTAGGACTTTGTTGATTTTATGCTCATTACTTGAAAGATGAAATGGATTTGTCATGATTGTAAGTAACTATGTCTCTAGTTGAAATACTTTAAATTTTGATAATGTTGTTGGTGTTATCCTTGGTGAGGAAATGCAACAAAAAATCATAGGTGAGACATCAGGTAATGCTTTGACTACTGAGAATGGGGGGTGACAAAGGGAAATAGGAAAGAGCCTAGATAATAATGAGAAATTTGAGAAGGGTAGATCAAAACCTAGGGTAAATGTGGAGTACTAGTATGTTGTGGAAAGAAAGGACATCTAAAGAAATATTGTTTCTTTCGAAAGGAAGAACAAGGAGATGGACAATAAGAAAATAAAAAGGAAGAAAATCTAACACGTGATACATGTTATAAGATGCTTTGATTATTTCTTTAGATAATATTACTGATTCTTTGGTGTTAGATTCAAGCACTTGTTTTTCATGCCACAACCAATAGGAAATATTTTCTAGACTATGTTCAAGGTAATTTTGGATAGGTATATTTAGTTGATGATGCACCATGCAAAATTGTTAGAAAGGGAAACATACATCTACAAAATTACCAAATGGAAATCAATGGTTGATGAAACAGGTCAAACATGTTCTTTATTTGAGAAGAAATTTAATATCAGCAAGACAACTAGGGAGTGATGGTTGCATAGTCATATTCACAAACAATTCATGGAGGGTTACTAAAGGCTCATTGATAATATAAAAAAGGGGGAAATGTAGGTACATTGTATTTATGTACTAGTAATATTGATTATTCTATTTCCCTAGCTTCCATATAAATAAATAGAACTCTATGGTACAATCGACTTGGGTAGATGAGTGAGAAGGGGATGAAGCTTCTCCATTCAAAGAGTTTATTGCCAAGTTTGAAAAAACTTGATTTGGACTTTTGTGAAAACTTTGTTTATGGATTAAAAAAGAGTAAGATTTCTCAAAGTTGGGAAGGAAAGTAAGATTGAAAAATTAGAGCTTTTACACTCAGATGTATGGGGACAAGCTCAATTATCATCTATTGGTGGCTCTTATTATTATGTTACTTTTATTGATGATGGAACTAGGAAAATTTGGGTTTATTTGATTCCCCTAGATCAAATGTATTTGAAGTCTTCAAGAAATGGAAATATTTGGTTGGGAATGAGATCGAAAGAAACGTGAAGTATCTCAAATCAGATAATGGAGGTGACTATTGTAGTAGAGAGTTTGATGTTTATTGTTCATACCATGGGATTCATATACAAAATATAGTTCATAGAACCTCACAAGAAAATGGGTGTCTGAAAGGATGAACAAAACTATCATGGAGCTTGCAAGGAGAATGAGATTGCATGTAGGATTGCCCTTATAATTTTTGGAAGATGCTATAAATAAACAACTATTTACTTAATAAATATAGGGCCTCCAAGTTTCTTAGATGGTGGTATCCTAGAGGAATCATGGACGTTCAAAAAGATAAACTACTATTTTTTGAAAACTTTTGGTTGTGAAACATATTTCCATATTGATATATAAAAATAACCAAAGCTTCAGGAAAAATCTAAGAAATGTACTTTCATTAGATATGGAGTTAATGGTTTTGGTTATTGTTTATGGGCTTTTGAGAATCACAAAATCATTAGGAGTAGAGATGTCAAATTCAATGATAAGGTCATGCACAAGGATCATATATGGAAAGAAGCAAGAAGAGGAACACAAATAACTCGTGATGCTTGATGAAATCCCTTTAAATGTAGCACCAATGGTGTCAAAATATATTGCATAGCTAGAACCACAACATGTTCCTCCAAGTCCAACAAGAAGATCTTCCAAGATAAGTAGACCTCCTGAATGATATTTTCATTTATTATATTATGTTTTATTGATTGATCTAGGTGAAGAAGAAAGTTACTCAGAAGAAATGTAGTTTGAAACCAGAATGAAGTGGGAATGAGGAATGAAAGAGGATATGGGTTCCTTGATAAAAAATCAAACCTGGGATTTAGTTGAATTACCTCTAGGTAAAAGAGCATTTCCTAACAAAGAGGTCTATAGATTAAAAGAAGAACATGGAGGAAGGAAAATTTATAAGGATAAACTTGTGATAAAAGATTTTTCACAAAAAGGGGTATTGATTTTGATGAAGTATTTTCTCTTGTTGTTAAAATGACTTCAATTCAAACTATTCTAATTCTTGTGGCTACAAAAGACTTGCATCTAAAATAATGAGACGTCAAGACAAATTTTCTCCATGGAGATGCACTAGGAATAAATATATATGTAGAAACCACAAGAGTATGAGGTCAAAGGTAAGGAGGACTTAGTGTGCAGATTGAATAAGAGCTTGTATGGGATGAAACAATAACCTTTACAATGGTATTTTAAATTTTATAGGTTTATGGATGAAAAAGGTTATAACAAATACTATTATGATCATTGTGTTTATTTCAAGAGATTTGATAATGGTAGCTATATTATTGTTGTCAGGTCAAATATGAATCATATAAATGACTTTAAAAAAAATAGCACATTCCTTTTCTACAAAGGATATGGGGGAAACAAAATATATCCTTGGTATGAAAATAACTAGGGATATGAAAAATCACACTGACATTGTCTCAGAGTGATTACATAGAGAAGGTGTTGAAAAAAATTTATATGCAAGATGAAAAACTAGTTAGTACAACTTTTCCTAGTCATTTTAACTTATCCAAAGAGGTGAGCCCCAAGATACATGAGGAGGTGGAGTATATTTCTAAGGTTCCATACTCTTTAGTAGTTGACACCTTGATGTATTCCATGGTGTGTACAAGGCTAGATATTGCACATGCAATGAGAGTTGTGAGAAGGTGTATGAACAATCATATAAAAGAGCTTTAGAATGCAATAAAGTGGATTCTCAAATATTTAAAAGGTACAACAACTTAGTCTTTACACTTTGGAGTTTTTCATTCCACTTTACAAGGATACATTGATTCATATTTAGAAAGAGAAATTGATAGAAGGAGGAGCACTATAGGGTATGTTTCTACCAGGCATAATGGTTAGCTAGATTTCTAATTTAAAAAAGGTTGTAGCACTATCAATAATAGAAGCAAAATATGTTGCTTCTACAAAGGCTAGTAAGGAGATGATTTGGTTACAAAGGTTTATGGAGGAATTGGGAAAGACACAACTTTGGTATCATTTCATATGCTTAGTTTTAGAGGATGGATAGTTGAAGTTGGATAAAACTAGTAATAATCCTACAAATATATTGACCTAGGAAGTAACTTAAGTAAAAATGACTTCTTTCTCAATTTTTGTTGGTCTTTGATCATGATACTTGTGGAAATGAGAAATAGTCAAGTCTAGGTATGTCAATCTAGTGGGACCTATAGGGGAAGCAATGTTGCTATAGGATCGGTCTCCAAGTGGGAGATTGTTTAGGTGTGGAGATTGATCATTCTCTAAGTGGGATATTATTGGTTTATGGTGACTCGTCAAGAAGTATTGTACACTCACCATGTATCCTCGGTTGGGGTTTGGGCGAGGAAATTTTTTGGTTAACTCGTCAAGATTTTTTTGTTAGCTCATCAACCATTTTTAGGTTAATTTGTTAATCAACCTTTGTAAAAAAACATTGGTAAACCATATAAAAGACCTATAAATAAGTGGTGGTGTAAGGTGAAATACTAGATTGTAATTTTTTCTTCATTGGATAACAAAATTAGTGGATGGATATTTCTTTGTTGGATGTAGCCCATATTGCATGAACCACATTAAATTTATGTGTTTTTTGTATTTCCATCTTCTCTATTTCTATATTATCTTAATATAGTTTATTTATCATATCTACCTAAACCCCAACATCTAGTTACATCATATGGTATCATGATAGGGAGATTCTTGGGAGATGATGAGGAAGAGGTATTACACAGATGCATATAGACATGAAAATAATCTTGAGACAAGTAGAAGATAGTATAAAAATTCTAGAAAAATGAGGAATAAGGTAAAGATGAGATGATTTGGATGACAAGGTGAGCCATGGATGAGGATCTAAAAAACATGCAAAATCCAACGAAGTGGAGGAGAAATTAAATGAACTACAATTTGAGGAAAGGATTATCAAGACATTTGAAGGAAGAAATGATGGAATCAAAGTTGAAGTATCAGATTATGTAGGTAGTCTTCAACCAAAGGAGATAATAGATTGTCTAAACAACATGGGGAATTTATTTGAATGAAAGCAAGTGACATAGGAAAAAAAAGTAAAATTTGTATGCACAAATTTAAAAGGGAATGCAATGATATGGTGGGATCACTTGTAGAAAGAAAGAACTTGAAAGGAAAAGAAGAAGATAAGAACTTGGGAAAAGATGGAGAAGAAATTGAAAGAGAAATTTCTACCTATAGATTATACACAAACCCTTTTCAAAGGTTACAAGATCTAAAGAAAAATTTTCCCACTATAAAAGACTATACAATTGGGTTCTACAAATTGTACATTCATGCAGATCCCTAAGAAATTGGTGAACAAATAGATGCAAGCCATGTTAATGGCCTAAGGTTTTCTATCCAAGATAGGTTGATCATGCATAGGATTAGTAGTATGGAAGAGGCATACTAGATTTTCTTTAAGGCATAAGAAAAGAAAAGTCAATAGTATCTTGAAAAAATAGAGGAGCTTGAAGGGGTACATCATCCCCATGATGTATTGGTTCTAATTAAAATTAGGGAGAATCAACCCAAGGAATACATAAATATGAAGATATCCACTAGACTCAATAAAATCAATAGAGAAGGAGATTTTAAACAAAGAAGAGGTTTTTGTAGTGACAAAGGATGGTAAGGCCAAAGAAGACCTTTCACTTTATTTAGGTGTGGTTAAGAAGGCCATAGAGAATTTTAGTGTTCAAATCATAACATACAAGATAGAAATAAAGGACCATCCAAATTGAAATTGTTAGAATGTGAAGTTGATGCTATTCATGTTGTTGTCATTAATGTCAACATATCAGATGCATAGTTGTGTCTAAATTATGAATTGGTTGTTTTTTTGTATCGATTTATGTGTAACAATATATTTGGTGTATCACAAGATGGTGTTGGTGTGTCAATAGAAGTATTCACCAAAGGATGTGCTTTAATTTTTTATCCTTATCCATTTAGATGATGATTTCTTTTAGTGTGAAAAATATGATGGATCGTTGTTCTTGGTTCTAACCTAACTTTGATGTGTTCATTATGTTTTGATCCAAGTAGTTACTATATAATACATTGTTCATATCCATTGGTATTAAAAGTCTCTAGGAAGGTGTAATGTGTTGTTATGCATGAGGCATGTTGTACTGAACAAGGTAGTCAACATTCCATTCCTTACAACCACAGGAATACTTCGATATGACCTATTTTAAATTGGTTTTGGATGACTTAGTTGCTGGAATAAAAAATATACTATGAGAGATAATCTTAGTCATTTGTGTGAATCTCATATTCAAGTATATGAGAAGTGAATGAAAATTTGATAAGGAAGATCTATGTGTGTGAATGCAATCAATAGAAAACTGATATATAATTTCAATATTGCAGAGTGTTGGTGACAGTGATCTCACTATTGGATTCAATCTCATTTATTATATTATAGAAGTGAGCCTAATTGTATTGGTAGTGAGCCTTATTGTATTGGTAGTCAGACATATTTGTATTTCATGGTAGTTAGCCTGACTGAAACTGAGCCAAGTGGCAATGAAAAAATCACTAGTGAGCCCTTGTAAACATCACCTTAACCAGTATCACCTTAACCAGTGTCACCTTAACTAGCTATAATGTTGAAAAATGGAAAGGGGTATATCTAAAATGTAGTAAGGTAATGGGGGAATGTAAGATCTACTTCTCAATCCAAATTCCCAAAGGAAAGATCCAAATTGATTAACCACAAGGAAATGATTAATGTACAAATGAATCAATGGATGAAGAATATGAAGAAAGGAGAAAACCTTATATTCCATTATAGAAAGTAGGTATTGAAATCTAGATTGAATTGAAGATGAATACTAACCTCAAAATATGACAAATCTAGAAAATATGGTTTTCTAGTGTCTGTACATAGTTTTGGGAATTTCTGCAACCAAATCTGGCCCGGAAACATAAAAATAAAGAATACCCAAAAATATTTTGTTTTTCTGAGCTAGGTCAACCTTGACTCAAAATAGGGGTAAGATCTTACCCTAGGGGACAATCTTACCTCTAAAAGTTGACCTTGACTTGCACTGCTCTAACGAAAATTCTATTCACGGATCCTGAAAGTTCACCGAAAAGGGTATTCAGATCTAAACTGTGATTCATTGTCCTATACCTGTACTTGCAAGAAAAATGGTTTTGTTTGTTGGATGAGGGGTTTGCCTTGGTCAAACCCCAGTTTTGGAATTAACCTTGAAATATAATGGAAATTGCAACAATAAACAAAGTAAATGGAACAATTCACCTTGCTTATGTTGAAACCCTTGTCAAGGATTTGAATCCTTCAATCCACAAGTATGGATGCTCCAGATGAATGTAGAATTGTATGTAGGATGTCTCAAATCAATTTCATTAGATCTTCAACACCAATCTTGAATGGATCTTTGAATTGGAAGAGGCTTGAATGGATGTAGATAGAGAAATCTTCATTGAAGGGGCTCCATAGAGATTGAATCCTTCAATGGCTACCAATAGATCTCCTTGATGAATTGGATCTTGAATATTTGAATGCTTGAAGATGAATGAATGCTTGAATGCTTTCCTTCTTCTTCTTTTCTTTATTGAAAGATCATGTAGTTGCTTGATGAATAATGGATTTGAGATATCAAAATTGAGAGAGGAAGACTTCCTTTTATACAAGTCTAGGGAACAAACTTCTAGTGAGGCTGACATAGGAGAATTAAATTTCCATTTAAAACTTAAAACCTAGAAATGGACCTAGATTTAATATAAATTAAGATTTTACCATTTTGAAATCTGAAACAACTGACCCAAAAGTAGGAAATAAAACTTTCCAAAGCCTGACATCCTGAAACCTCCAGAACTTGAAATTTGGACCTAGGGTCAGGGTTAAGGTCGACTCTGACCTAGGTTATGGTTTAGGTTGACCTTGACTTTGAGGTCAAGAATCTCAGTTTCTCAAGACCACGTGCCAGGAAAAGGCTGGAAACAGGTGGAAAGAGAAGTAGAATAGGGGGAAAAAGCTAGATCTACTCAAAGACCCATTCAAGGTGCTTGACATGACCCCAAACCACTTACTCGAAGGGCTAAACTAGTCCTAAATGGAAGTGCTTCCATTTTTTGATGATACATTTAGCCCCCACTTTAGCAAGAGTATGGACTTAATGCAAACTCTTGGTAAAGGAGATCACAATGAAAAGGATAATCTTATTAAAATCAAAGGGACAAAGGAATCCTCAAGCCTCCAAGGACTCAAGTCTTTGTCAACTCCAAGATTACATTAAGAGATGCATCTCTAGAGAAAGAGAGAGAAGTGGGTGTGATTACCTTACCCAATGAGAACTTATGTCCCATTGTGAACCACACAAGGAAACAAGGCAACTGGAAAGATAGAATTAAACTGCCTAGTTAATGTGGCTACTCACTAGTCAACTCATCAAGGATTCACCCTCAAGAATATTCTATTCCATAAGTGCAAAGCCAAAAAAAGAGATCCAGTCTTAAGGACACCTCCAACCTTAAGGGATCATAATTTTGAAATTTGAAACTAAAGGGATCAAGAGATCCTATAAGATAAAAATCCACACTTTAAGGATTAGTTACTAATCCATAAAGGGAGAAAAGTTCTTTGAAAAGTATACGTATTGAAAGTGCGTGTGTGAAAAAAGTGAGTAGAGCGTATGCCCCCATGTTAAAGTCATTGCTAACACTTTAATAGGAGCAATGGATTTAACAGAAACATAAACAAATCCAATGATTACATTTCCACATCAAGATGCCCCCAAGAGAAGACAAATCAAGGGAAATAACACATAAACATATAGAGAACATAGAAGGGATCTACCTATCGTGGGGTCAGTACAATCATAAGATAATATATATATATATATATATATATATATATATATATATATATATATGATATTATTGCAAATGAATTGACAAAATTCCCCAAAGAAAGTAGAACTACAATCACAATGGAGGAAAGAACACATAAGAGTTATGAAGAAGAGTCTTTTTGAATCACAACATGGAGACCAAAAAGAATCAGTGCTACCAAGTCGCAAATCCAAGAAGACTACACAAGGAAACATTTACGAACAATAGCACAAGTACAACATAACATGAAACATTATATATAAGAATAAAGATACATATAGAGGAAATATAAAACAAGTTTGATTCCTTTATCACCTTGTACCAACAAAGTAACAAGGGTCGTATAAAAGAATCTAACAACATTTAGCAAACACATCATGAGAGAAGCACAGTACAATAGGAAAACACACAAAAACCTACCATGAAGGACAAGCCAATCAAGCACGTCACCTAATCTCCCCATCTCATTCTATATCATTTAGGGAAGGTGAGAAACTCGCAAGAGGGACTATATCCAACATAGTAGGAATAATAGCTAGTTTCAAACAAGGATCCTCTTGAGAATCATAATGTTCAATACTAGGTGTAATTATCAATTGTGATGAAAGCATATTAGGTAAATCAATATCAATGTTAATAGTTTCATATTCATCATTAACATCATTAGGATTATCAAGAGTATCTTCTTCATCTAGATTAATCAAAATAGAATCTAAGATACCAAAAGAATCATCATAATCATTCATCCTAATATCATTATTAGTATGAACTTCTTCTAACACATCATGCATAGGCAGATCAAAAGAAGGTAAAGAACTTTGTAGAACATAGACATGAGCCTTAGCTTGAGCTCAATGCTTCTTACTGTGTTCATTAGAAGATCAGTTACATTTTGTCTTATTTGAAATGTGTTGAGAACTAGGAGGGACAACTATTGGTTCCTTCACAAGTTCTATAGGAGGATTAGGAGGATTCTCAATAGGCTGAAAAGAAACACTAGGAGTTTGATTAATAGAACTAGAAGCCATAGATAAAGGAGGTATGGAAGGCATAGGCAAAAGACCAAGGTTAAGATCCATCTGAGGCATGCTTAACTCAAGAATCTTGCAATACTTATAGGCTTGCTATGAACAAAAAATGTTATCAGGTCGACGACATGAATTAGGTAATGAAGGCCAAAAGAAGTCAAGCGTAGCACAATCCCTAGGCCTAGAAGGTTGATGGAGACTATGATTAATCATCTTCAATTCTTCATCATGAATGAATTTAAGAAACTTATGGATAGGAGAAGTGAAAACATGCATGGCATTCAACCAAGGTAAACCAGGCTTAACTTGAAATTGATCAGAAGTAGGAACAACAACGAAGGTAGTGTTCACAATTTTACCAAAAACTTCAACCGGTAAGTTAATAGAACCAAATGATGGATAAAGAAAAATATTACAAGTTTGGATCCATACATCAGATGTATCATAACAATCATGTTGTAAGTTCTTCATAAAAATATTTTCTTCAGTAATAACATTGACTAAGGATGTAGGATCAACAAGACAACCACATGTAAGTATCTTAGAAATCCTAGCATAAATGTAAAGAGGACCATCAAGAGCTTTAATAGTCTCAAAATCATCAAAGGTAATCAAGAGTTCCCTAGGTCTTTTATTCTTAGGTTGTTTTCAAGGTTTAGGTTGAGGTTTCAATTTAAGCTTAGGTTGAGGTGGAACTCAAGGTTGAGTTTGAGGCTAAGGCTAAGGTGGAACTTGAGGTTGAGTTTGAGGTTGAGGCTTAGGTGGAGATACAGATTGAGGCAAAACAACATGCTCCACATGGTTAACAATGTGATTAAGATCATCCATCTTTGAATCATAAACAATATCCACAGAAGATGGCTGACCAATGGTATTAGTATCATGTGTAGGCAAAGGATTCATATAGATTTGAAGGTTTTGATTAGGAGGAGAGACATATTTGTTTCCACTACCATCAAAATTATCAATAGATAAAGTATTAGAATCGATTAAGACTTGGAACTTATGTTTTAAAGAATAAAAATTCTCAGTATCATGGCCATTTTGATGATGATAGTGACAAAATGCCTTAGGATCAAAGGATTTGGATGCCACCATAGCAGGTAAAAGAGGTTGAATAGGAGGTAAAGTGATCATATTAGCAGTTAACAACCTATTAATAATAGAATGTAAAGATTCAGAGAGAGGAGTAAATGTACGATTCAAATGAAAAGTAGTGGATGCAGAAGTGGTATTGTGGGATGCAACAACAACTTGATCAACAACTACATTTTCTTGTTTATTTATCTTGATATAGTTGTTGAGATTTTGAAATTTTTTTGGATTAGGAGCAGCATCACTCTTATCAACTAGACATGAGCCATTGGAGTGTTGCTCTCAAATTGACTCACTTGTAATTGATAATGATGAAGCGCTACACAAAGTTGTTGAAAAGAGGTAAATTTAGTAAGTAGAATCTTATCTCTAATATCCTTTTGCAAATTTGAAATAAACATGTTGAATATCCATATTTGGAACTGGATAAGAAATCTGAGCATGCAAATGCTTAAATCTACCAATGAATTTAGTCAATTTTTCCTTATTATTCTATTTACAATGCATCAAATTAGTCAAGGACACTTGTGGACCAATGTTATTTTGAAATTGTTGAATAAAGGCATTAGAAAGTTTTGGAAAAGAATCAATAGAATAAGCAGGCAAGGAAAAATACCATTGTAAGGCCTTGTCACAAAAATTTCTAGCAAACAACTTGGCTAAAATCCTATGGTCATGAGCATAGTCACTACAAAGTATTTGAAATGTTTTAACATGAGTAACATGGTCTCCCTTACCTTGTAATTCTCAAGATGAGGCATATCGGCTTGCTGAGGAACATGAGCATGAATGATGTCTAGGGATAAAGGACTTCCCATGTCACATGTAGGAGTATTAAACTTTGATTGAGTCAAGGATGCAAGTTGTTGTTGTAAAGAGGACGTGGTTTGAGCCAAACTGATGATTGTTGAATAATTAGATGAAATAGGAGGCATAGAAACATTAGAAACACTAGGTAAAGTGTATGAAGTGGCAAGAATGGAAGACACAACTAGAGGAACACTTGGAACCATAGTTAGAAGAGGATTGGAATAAGTAAAAGGAACATTATGATAGGAAGGTTGTGATGTAGGCAGGGACATAGGAGGAACACTCATAGGAAGAGAAGGGACCATCGTAGTCACCAAAGGAGGAGTATTAGTAGGAATGCTAAGAAAAGGAATGGAAGAAGGTTCTACACTGGTGACAGGATGAGTGAATCCTAAATCTTGAGCTTCTTGAGCTAAAGGTTTAAAATTTGAATGCACAAGATGAGTAATACAATGCAAGAGATTAACACCTTGATCACTATCATGAAGGACTTTTTTAAGAGCCTCTATAGCGTGAATAAAATCTTGATTATGGTTTTCTTGAATAAGCTAATTACCCTTTTTATCAAGTTCGGTTGAAAGTTTTTGGACTTGTTCAGGAGGAAATCTTAAAGAATCATGCCCATCATGTGATGAGTGAGAAGAGTTTTGCTCCATAGTAGGATTAGAATCATCAATAATCAAATTGTCATTCAGGATCCTAAGGAAAGGAGAGGAAGACTCAAGATCAAAGGCACCCATAAGTCTATGACTTCATCTAATTGGAATATTATAAGTAGGACTAGAGGTAGTAAAGCTCATATACCAATGCAATGCAAATGAACTAAACTAGGAAAACACAAAGAAAAAAAAATGAATGTTTTTATATTTTTGCTTTATATGAAATGCAAACACATAAAAGAAATCTAATACATGCAAGATCTAACACCATAAAAGAAAGAGGTTTCATAACACGGGTTCACCAAAATGTAATGTATGGTGAACACAAAATGTAATACAAAGGGAGATCTAACACCATAAAAGAAAGATTTTTCTATCGTGGGTTCACCAAAATGTAATGTTGAAGATGAAAACATGAGATAATACAAAGTGAAATCTAACACCAAAAAGAAAGAGTTTTTGTAACACGGGTTCACCAAAATGTAAAATTGAAAAATGGAAAGGGGTATATCTAAAATGTAGTAAGGTAATGGGGGAATGTAAGATCTACTTCTCAATCCAAATTCCCAAAGAAAAGATCCAAATTGATTAACCACAAGGAAATGATTAATGCATAAATGAATCAATCGATGGAGAATATGAGGAAAGGAGAAAAATTACATTTTGTTATAGAAAGTAGGTATTAAAATCCAAATTGAATTAAAGACAAATACTAACCTCTAAATATGACAGATCTGGAAAATGTGGTTTTCTAGTGTTTGTACACAGTTTCAAGAATTTTTGCAACCGGATCTGGCCTCGAAACACAAAAATAAAGAAAACCTAGAAATCTTTTCCTTTTCTGAGCAAGGTCAACCTTGACCCAAAATAGGCATAAGATCTTACCCTAGGGCACAATCTTACCCCTAAAATTTGACCTTGACCTGCACTACTTTGACAGAAATTCTATTCACGGATCCTGAAAGTTTGTTGAAAATGGTATTCAGATCTGAACTGTCATTCATTGTCCCATACCTGTACCTAGAAGAAAAATGGCTTTGTTTGTTGGATGAGGGTTTTGCCTTGGTCAAACCCTAGTTTTGGAATTAACCTTGAAATATAATGGAAATTGCAGCAATAAACAAAGTAAATGGAACAATTCACCTTGCTAATGTTGAAATCCTTGTCGAGGACTCAAATCCTTGAATCCACAAGTATGGATGCTCCAAATGAATGTAGAATTGTATGTAGAATGTCTCAAATAAATTTCATTAGATCTTCAACACCAATCTTGAATGGATCTTTGAATTGGAAGAGGCTTCAATGGATGTAGATAGAGAAATCTTCAACAAAGGGGCTCCATAGAGATTGAATCCTTCAATGGCTACCAATGGATCTCCTTGATGAATTGGATCTTGAATGCTTGAAAGCTTGAAGATGAATGAATCCTTGAATTCTTTCCTTCTCCTTCTTTTCTTTCTTGAAAGATCATGTAGTTGCTTGATGAATAATGGATGTGAGATATCAAAAATGAGAGAGGAAGGCTTTCTTTTATACAAGTCTAGGGCACAAACTTCTAGAGAGGCTGACATAGGAGAATTAAATTCCCATTTAAACCTTAACCCCTAGAAATGGACCTAGATTAAATATAATTTTAGATTTTACCGTTCCAAAATCTGAAACAGCTGACCCAGAAGCATGAAATAAAACTTTCCGAAGCATGACATCATGAAATCTCCAGAACCTAAAATTTGGACCTAAGGTTAGGGTCAAGGTCAACTCTGACCTAGGTCAAAGTCAAGGTCAACTATGACCTAGGTCAGGGTTGAGGTCAACCTTGACCTAGAAGGTCAACCTTGACCCTGAGGTCAATAATCTCAGTTTCTCAGGACCAGGTGCCAGAAAAAGGGTGGAAACAGGTGGAGAGAGAAGCAGAATAGGGGGAAAAAACCTGATCTAGTCAAAGACCCATTCAAGGTGCTTGACATGACCCTATACCACTTACTCAAAGGGCTAAACTGGTCCTAAATGGAAGTGCTTCCATTTTCTGATGATACACCAGTGTCACCTTAACTGGTGTCACATTAACCAGTGTCACCTTATTAACTGGTGTTATTTTCATTAGAATTATCTTCTCTGTGGTTTTACCTAGTTTGGGTTTCCATGTAAATTCTAGTGCTCACTATGTTGACTATTTTGTGCTTTCATGTTTACATCTATTATAATTCTATATCTATATTAAGTATCTATCAACTTAGTAAAAAGTTTAAGAAATTTTTTGAGAATAACTGAGTCACCCCCCCTCTTAATTATTCATCTTGTTCAACAATTGGAATAAGAGTTTGGTTACTCAGTGTAGAGATTAACCACTTGAGGAATATCCAATGGCACACATTCCTATGTTTGATGAATTTGACTATAATTTATGGAAAGAAAAGATGAGAGGATATATGATTTTTATCAGTTACACTACTTGGAAGAATGTGGAGAAAGTATGTGTTTCTTCATAATGTCTGTAATAATCGGTATGAAATCACAACCTATGAGGAGAAAGAGAAAGAAAGATATGTGATCTTTAGTGCTTTATCAAACACTGAATTATCTAAAGTCATTTGATTGAAGAGTGTTTATGAAGTTTGGGAAAAATTAAAAGAAATTTATGAAGGAAATCATAGAGTTAAGTTATCTAAGAAGCTAACAACTAAGCATCACTATGAGAATTTGAGAATGGAAGAAGGTGAAAGCATTAGAAGCTACTTTCATAGGGTTGAAAATGTAGTGTGTTGGTTCTTCAAAAGATTTTACACTCCAAGAGATACCAATATGCCTATGACTGATGTTAAGGAGTGGTTAATTCCAAATATGGGAAATCTATAGGTAACTGGACCAACTATAGGGACAATAATGCCCTCTTCACTTTTGGCTCTACAAAACCAAGGTAGGTACACCTGATCCAATAGATACAACTCTATTCTTTACTCAATACTGGATCTTACAATAGATAACAGTGAGAAAGTACTAAATAACAACCTATTATTCATTGATTCTCCATCATTGGGTAGGACTGCTTACATAAAATAAATGAAACTTTAAAAGACTGGTATTGATTATATGTTTATGATTACAATGATTTTGATCATTCCCCACAAAGAAAAGATAGGTGAATACAGGCCAGTACCTTATCCATTGGGCAAACAATACCAAAAAATAGAGTCAACACAAAGATTCTTGAAGTAACTAGTCTCTAAACATAAATACAAATATTTCAACTGATCCCTACTTGCAGATAATCCCTATGTGAATTCAATGAACATGTATCTCACCCTGAGCAATATTCAATCCAACCCTAGATCAGAACTCAAAGCAAAGAATACATACATATAAACCTCCAAGAGATTTAAAGATTCATAGAATAAACACAATGGAGAGGAAGAGACTTTGAAATTTATATTAAGTATGACCTTTTGTCTTTGTGTAGAATATGTTCTAAATAGTAAGCACACAAGACAATAGAAACAACCTATACTTCTTCTCTATTGCTTTGATAAAATGATACAAAATATTACAATCTAGACTGAGGATACACACTTGGCTTTTTCAGTTTCCTGTGTCAAGATTTTTTCAATCCCCTCCTAAATGATCACAAAAATCCTTTTATAGGAACAAGGATGCCACAAGAAAAAGATCATTTAGGGCATAATTTAGGGAAACATTACCAACCACTGTAGCATGAAAATAGGAAACTATTTATTGTAGAAGTGACAAAGAAGTTATCATAATTCTACCAGAAACATCAGAGACAAATTTGATATCTTTACATTCTAGAAACCGTTCGCAGTCAAAACTGCAAATCAAAGCATAATCTTATTATTCATCTGGAAAGCATTCATTTCCACAAAATATCTTAGCTACCCCTATGCACCAGTGAAGAAAATATTTAACACTTGGTTAACCTCATAACTCCTACATCCAAAAACAACCACCTGTAAAATATCAAGCCCTAAGGTGGCAAGCAAAATATGATCATATCTAGCTCAACCATCTTGGAGCTCACCCATTTTTCAACTGCAAAAAACCCACATTTATGACTTGTGAAAAAGGAAATCAGATTTCATACGCTCTGGCACATTAATTCTCTCTTTTTCTGCAAAATTTTGTATTTTAAAACTTCAAATGTTGACTGACAACAGTTATTTTGTCAAGTTTGAAATGGAGTCGTCGATCTCATTCTTTCCCGGCATATTGGGCAATTCATATCTTTCTCCACAACAATCACAAGGCTTTTGAAAAGTCTACGGCCATGTCATCAGTTGGCAACCAATAAAAAATGAGCATCTCAACATGACTGGCACCCCTGACCCAGCGCACCTTTGTCTTTAAAATGGACGGTGGGCGCATGATCGCATGGGTTGGAGAGATTCCATGCGATCATGCCCCAACCATAGATCTTCTTGCATTGTCATACCTCTTGAAATATTTGGGCCCACTGACATATCCTTGTGACCATCCAACTTGGCTAATAAAAAATGAGACACCTCAGCATGACTGACAACTCAACATGACTAGTAATTCGGACCCCCCGTACCTTCCTTTGATACCAAATCAATGGTTGTTGCATGATCACATGGCTTGGAAAGATTCCATGCGATCATGCCCCAGCCATAGGATTAAGGTGATGGCCTATTGGGCCCTACTGACAGATTCCATGCAATCAAAAGTTGCCACATTGCAAAAACTGGCAAGCAGACCACTACCTTTTTCTTATTCTTTCTCGGTATCACCCACTCTAACAACTGCCACATCAAAACCCTCCTCAATGAATAAAAAATGGACACATAAGTGTGACATGGTGATTTAGGGACCACTGCATAGTTTGAAAAACACATGGAAGATCAGAGGGCTCTCGCATGATCACATGGGCCTTGAAGATTCTATGTGAACATACGCCAACCATCGATCTTCTTCAAAGATTCGAAGATGATAAAATACTGAAACATTAGAGATAATAAGGTATTCAGACTTAGGCATATTTCAAGCATCACTGGGCCTTTAGACTTAGGGAAATATTAAAATGGGGAACTAGCTTAGGTAGTGTAAAGATATGACCCCGTGTGGTGATATAAAACACATGCACAATTGGAGAACTTAAGTGACCTGAAAAAGGTAACGCTCAAATATAACAAGGCCATAGCTCAACTAGGGCTTCCGTTAAAACTTAGGGTTTTTAGCATGAAAACTAGCCCTCAGACCTTTAAACTAGATTATTCTCAAAAATATTAGCATGAAGCTAGAAAATTTATATATTGATAACAGTGGCTCATGCTTGGGGATGTGCATCTACTGAAGATACAATGAGAAAACTAGAATCTCCTAGAAGAGCAGACCAAAACAAAACTTTGACCAAAAATAGGGAACTGCACACAAAACCCCTGAACTAGAAACTATATAGAGACTCAAAAGACTTTATGAGAAATAAAACTTTAAGAATTGGCCATGAACTGGCAATTCCACAAGCTCTCCTATTATATTCTTCAACAAATAAGAATTTGTTCCCCATTTCTGCTCAATAATATGTGGGCCTAACCAAATGGGATCAAATTTCCCATGCTTTCCTTTATCTTCTAGTCTTGCGTTCCACATTAGGACCATGTCTCCATTTATAAAACTTCTCTGAGTAGTCCTTCTATCATACATGACTTTACATTGGGCTTGCATCCTTTCATTGTTATCATGTGCATCATTTCTCACTTCATTTAATTGAATCAAATCATTTCTTCTAACAATCATATCTTCCTCCATATCATCATCATATGTCTGTATGAATTGATACATTTGTAACAAATTGTTTTGGGGTAATCTTGCATTTATCCCATACACCAAGTCAAAAGGAGCACATCCTATTGCCTTTTTTACTGTAACCCTGTCAGCCCACAGGGCTTGCAATAATTTGGAATCCTAGGCCTTCTTGTTCTTATCTAGTACTCTTTTCAAAAAATTTATCAAGCTCTTGTTGCTGGATTTTGCCTGACGATTGCCCTGTGGATGGTATGGAGATGAATATGAGATTTTTATACCATTGCCTTGAAAAAGTTGAACAAATTGTTCAGACCTAAAACACAGTGCATTATCGACCACCATGGTCTCTGGGCAACCAAACCTTGTGAGAATGTTTTTCGTCATGAAGTCTGTCACCACCTTACTAGTTTCTCTCCTTGAAGGGATTGCCTCAACCCATTTGGTGAAATAGTCAGTTGCTACTAAGATATAAGAATGTCCACCACTAGACTTATTAGGGATTTCACCAATGAAATCCATACCCCACTTCTGGAAAGGGGCCTGAATAGTGATAGCTTTAAGAGGTATAAACATTCTTGGAGGCTATCTTCATGCCCAAGTTTATCTCTTCAAGCTCATTTACTTTATTAGTACTAGTAGAGAAAACTTTGTCTTTATTGTCAAATGCCCTTTCCAGAGAAACTAATCCCTTGGGAACTCTATTTGATTTTAATTGTAAAACCTCTTTCCCAAAAATGATATCTTTACCATCCACTATATCAACATAAGTATTGAAAACCATTTCTTTATCATGAAAATGGGATTCACATTGGAGGAACCTTAATATGTCTTGGTCATCAGAGAAAACCTGCCAATTATCTATATTGTTAGGGATAGAAGGCCTGGCTTGGACCTCTATATTGGAAATATCTACAAATGTAACATCTTTAGGTCTAAGGGCCACATTTTCCAACAAATATGCCATTTTTTTTGACTCCTTTCCATCCAACAAATATTAAATGCACTGAAGCCTTCAATCTCATCCCATATTGCATTCCTATACTACTTTAATTTTTTATTTTTTGAAGCAAACTTTGATCTAATTTGGGACACAACCAACTCAAAATCACCTATTACTTTCAAACATTTTATGCCATGCCTTGATGCCAATCTTAGACCTATCAATACAGCCTCATACTCAGCAACATTATTTGTGCATGAAAATAACAAGGTAAAGGAGAATTTGAAAGCTTTACCATTTGGAGATACAAGCAATATTCCAGCTCCAGATCCCTCCTTTGAGTTTGCTCCATCAAAATACATAGTCCAGAGACTATCAAGATCAATCTATCCCTGCTAGCTTTTTGATACATGGGGAGGTTCAACACCTTCCTCTACTTCCTTATCTTGGACTTTGAAGGCATTAATATCGATGTCAAGGAAACAATTCATGGTATCCTCTTCCTCTTCTTCAATCATATGTGGAGTTCTAGATTCCCTAGTAATCTTGATATTTTTTCCCTCAAGATTAAAAGTAGCAAATGATAAGTCACACTGTATGCTACCTCCCATGGAAGCACTCCACTTTCTTGATAATAACATCTCATACTGGGGAGGAATGTCCACTACCAAGACACTCATGGTTAATTATTTGTTGGGGTATGTGGCTAAGTTGTAAGGTAGAGCCTTAATAGTACCTACAACTAGTACCTCCCTTGAGTCCATTGCTTGACACCTTCCATGGGGTGTGTCCACCTTTAATCCTAAGGACTTCATTACCTCAGTAGGCATAATGGTGTTTGATGCTCCAGAATCAATCATAAAATTTTTTAGTAGCTTTCCATTTATCTGTAGAGTCAAAAAGAATGGGTTAACTATTCCTACAGTAGTACTAACAACATTTGTATCCAAATAGATTTCGGGAATTTTAGAAACTATCTCCTCATTGCAGTTTCCATCTTCATCATTCACAGTTGCTATTTGTTTCTCAATTTTCTCTATTTTTTGAGAATCCATAGATACCACACCATTTACCCAATCTAGGGCCTTTTCTTTATGCTCTTCTATTCTCATCATTTCCAACAAAGGGACTTTGACAGTAATTTGTGACAACAACTTGCTCATATCAATTGGGACATATTTTGAATTAGATACATTTGGCTTTAAATTCACAACCTCTTTATCAGTCTCTTGGATAGATATATCTGTAGGTTTTTTGATTTGGACTTCATTCTCTTTCTGCAAGGTTGGGACAACCTCAGGTGTGGGTCTGGATTTTATCTTATAAACAATGTTAGGTTTAGTAGTTTTCTTTATTTTGACCCTATCAATAGGATTGGCATCCTTAGACTTATCCTGTGATGCTTTTACATCTTTGTCTATTTTCTTAATGAAAATTCCAGTAGGTTTCTGACTTGAATCACCAACTAATCTATTTCTCAAGTTATAATTTTCTTTTTCCTGAGTAACCATATTGGTTGTTATCAAGGCAATTTCCTCATCAGAAGGTCTCCTCAGAACAACTACTTCCTTGCTTTTCAAAACATTGCACTGGATGTTGTTAGGCTCACTATCTTCATCTGAAAAAATCTGTTGGTGGTATGACTCAATTTTGGTTTGGGAATTAAATACATCCTAATTTTCATCCTCTTTCACAGAGTCCACTTCATCCCAGATATGGGAGGAAATCATCCCACATCCTTGATCATCATAAGGCTATTCCTCATTGCATTCTTGCTCTCCCTGTGAAGAGACATTCTGGGATATGACATAACAATTAGGATCATGTGGTGACTAACAAGAAATACACCATGGGACCTCTTCTACTAAATTCATTAAGTTTCTTTGTAATGGATCAGGGGTCCTATCATTTGGTTTATCCTTTCTTTCAGGAATAAAAGGCTTGCCATCCTTCCATTGAGTATTGTATGGGTAGTTCTGCATTCTTGGCAATTTGTTGAAATTATTAAATGGAGGCTTATCCCCTCCTGTAACTTTATTATTCCTACTTTTTCTAGGCTTCAAGTCTTTTATTGCTTTCAAAATCTTCTTTAAGCTATCATCATCCTTAGGTTTTATACCCACAGGTTTTCCTGGATCCTTTCTATTTAGTAATGGTGATATGTCATCTTCCCTTCTTCCCAACTTTCCTGAAATTCTTCTGTTACTCTCTATGTTCATAGCTAATTTGTAGGCTTCAACAAGACTCCTTGGATTTTTATCTCTTAAAAGGTAGCCCATCTTAGAGTCAAAAGCATTTAAATATGTGACAAGACAGACTCTATCATCCAATCTAATGACTTGCAATAACTTATGCATGGCTTTTTGGAATCTGACATTAAACTCAACAACATCCTCATTAAAGTTCTTCTTTATTTTATTGAATTCATTTAGCATAAAACCCTCGTGTGTTTTATCACCATACTTCTCTTTGAAACAATGCTTAAGCTAATCCCATGAACCTATGTTTCCATGTGGCAAAGCCCTAAGCCAATCCCTTGAATCTTCTGTTAGGGATTGTACAAATAATTTCATTATAACATCATCTGGCACAATGTTATAATCATCAATTAGATCAATAAATTTTTTCAGGTGCTCCTCACAAGTAAGAATGTTACTTCTTGTGAATTTGGGAGGCTTCTTCCTAACTTCTTCAAGAAAGGGGTTAGGGTATCTAGGGATGCCATTAAAAACCAACTGTTTGCATCTTTCATGTATAACCCCTATGTTAGAAATACCAACACCCTAAGATGTGGATGCATTATTATTTGTTAAGGAAGAAATCTTAAGTCCTCCTGGTGGGGGAACACCAGCTGTCTGATTTGCAAAATTTGTGAAATTTGCCCCTTGTGCAAGAGTGGAACTAGCAAAATTAGTGGGTCATGTGGATTTCCTAAGAAAATCAATTTTCTTTTTCATTTCTAATGCTGAAGCCTCTATTTCTTCCTTTTCAAGTTCTTTTGCTAGCAATTCACACTCCTTTTTAGCTTTCTCAAGGTCTTGTTCCACCCTCAAAGCTAAATCCATAAGGATATTAGGACCTACAGGTTCTTTGATTGAAATACTAATTTATTTTTGTTTTCCCTTATCCTTTGGCTCTCTTGTTTCAAAAGTTTGTTGAACAACAGGCTATTCACTTGTTTGTATAGGAATGGGAACCTGATTTATAGCTTCTAAGTTCAATAATTGCCTTTTCAACTGGTTAGCCCTTATCATGGCATGCCTGATTTTTTCTTCTCTTTTCTGCGTAATAGCTGCTTGTTCATGAATCCTCCTTTCCAATTCATATACTTCCTCAAATATTTCCTTAGAATCAGGAAAATTTGTTTCAGATTCAACTTGTTGTGTTTGAGGCTCTTCCTATTGATCCTAAGGTTCATGAAGGCCTTGGGGTAGTGATGAACCAAGGGTGAAAGGGGGGACAAAATCTTGTCCACTTCTGCTTTTACTTCTAGATCTCCTCTCCCTCCCATACCATTTTTTTGGGATTATCTTTCTATTTTGGGGTAACCTTTCACCCTCTCTTTCTATGGGGGAATAATAATCCTCATACTAGTTTAAACCTAGATCAACTACCTCCTCATATTCTGAGGCATTTCCATCCTGGCTAGGAGGAGAAAGACCTTCTTGTCTTGAGTTCCCCTTTTGTTTCGAGGTAAGAGACATGTCATTGATACTTTTTTCTGTTCTAACCTGACCTCGTCTAGATGTGGCTGGAAGCTCATGCTGTAAAATTTCCTCTGGGTGTTCATTCCTCCAAGACCTGGTATTTCTGAAACTCATAGTGATATAATAATATTTTATTAAGCACTAGTATAGAGATGTTTCAGAGTTGCCAACCAAGCTTAATGGGATAATATCAAAACTTTTAAAACTGACTCTTATACACTTCAATGGAAACCACTGGATAAATAAGAAGCTGGCTAGGAGTCAAAGCTCTACTCGTACCCACATTATTTATAATTGATTTATAACACCAGAGATATCAACTGATTGAAATAGGCATGCTAGGAGTCCAACTCAACTTGGAACTTGCACTATTTACTCTTGATTATAATCTCTATTCCCCAACAGAGTCACCATTTTGTTGGTTCTTCAAAAGATTTTACACTCCAAGAGATACCAATATGCCTATGATTGATGTTAAGGAGTGGTTAATTCCAAATATGGGAAATCTATAGGCAACCAGACCAACTATAGGGACAATAATGCCCTCTTCACTTCTAGCTCTGCAAAACCAAGGCGGGTACACCTGATCCAATAGATACAACTCTATTCTTTACTCAATACTGGATCTTACAATAGATAATAGTGAGAAAGTACTAAATAACAACCTATTATTCATTGACTCTCCATCGCTGGGTAGGACTGCTTACATAAAATAAATGAAACTTTAAAAGACTGATATTGATTATATGTTTATGATTACAATGATTTTGATCATTCCCCACAAAGAAAAGATAGGTGAACACAGGCCAGTATCTTATCCATTGGGCACACAATACCAAAAAATAGAGTCAACACAAAGATTCTTGAAGTAACTAGTCTCTAAACATAAATACAAATATTTCAACTGATCCCTACTTGCAGATAATCCCTATGTGAATTCAATGAACATGTATCTCACCCTGAGCAATATTTAATCCAACCCTAGATCAGAACTCAAAGCAAAGAATACATACATATAAACCTCCAAGAGATTTAAAGATTCATAGAATAAACACAATGGAGAGGAAAAGACTTTGAAATTTATATTAAGTATGACCTTTTGTCTTTGTGTAGAATATGTTCTGAACAGTAAGCACACAAGATAGTAGCAAAAACCTATACTTCTTCTCTATTGCTTTGATAAAATGATACAAAATATTATAATCTGGACTGAGGATACACACTTGGCTTTTTCAGCTTCCTATGTAGAGAGTTTTTCAATCCCCTCCTAAATGATCACAAAAATCCTTTTATAGGAACAAGGATGCCACAAGAAAAAGATCATTTAGGGAAACATTGCCAACCACCACAGCATGAAAACATGAAACTATTTATTGCAGAAGTGACAAAGAAGTTATCCTAATTCTACCAGAAACATCATAGACAAATCTGATATCTTTACATTCTACAAACCTTTAGCAGTCAAAACTGCAAATCAAAGCATAATCTTATTATTCATCCGGAAAGCATTCATTTCCACAAAATATCTCAGCTACCCCTATGCACCAGTGAAGAAAATATTGAACACCTGGTTAACCTCATAAATCCTACATCCAAAAACAACCACCTATAAAATATCAAGCCCTAAGGTGGCAAGCAAAATATGATCGTATCTAGCTCAACCATCTTGGAGCTCACCCATTTTTCAACTGCAAAAAACCCACATTTATGACTTGTGAAAAAGGAAGTCAGATTTCATATGCTCTAGCACATTAATTCTCTCTTTTTCTGTAAAATTTTGTATTTTAAAATTTCAAATGTCGACCGACAATAGTTATTTTGTCAAGTTTGAAATAGAGCCGTTGATCTCATTCTTTCCCGACAGATCGAGCAATTCATTTTTTTCTCCACAACAATCATAAGGCTTTTGAAAATTCTACAGCCACATCATCAGTCAACAACCAATAAAAAATGAGCATCTCAACATGACTAGCACCCCAGACCCAGCACACCTTTGTCTTTAAATCAGACGGTGGGTGCATGATCGCATGGGCTGGAGAGATTCCATGCGATCATGCCCCAATCGTAGATCTTCTTGCATTGTCATCCCTCTTGAAATATTTGGGCCCACTGACATATCCTTGTCACCATCCAACTTGGCCAATGAAAAATGAGACACCTCTGCATGACCGATAACTCAACATGACTAGTAATTCGAACCCATTGCACCTTCCTTTGATACCAAATCAATAGCTGTCGCATGATCAGATGGCTTGGAAAGATTCCATGTGATCATGCCCCAGCCATAGGATTAAGGTGATGACCTGTCGGGCCCTACTGACAAATTCCATGCAATCAAAAGCTACCACATTGGGAAAATCAGCAAGCGGATCACTACCTTTTTCTTATTCTTTCTTGGTACCACCCGCTCTAACAACTGCCACATCAAAACCCTCAATGAATAAAAAATGGACACATCAGCGTGACATGGTGATTTACGGCCCACTACATAGTTTGAAAAACACATGGAAGATTGGGTGGCTGTCGCATGATCGCATGGGCCTTGAAGATTCCATGCAAACATACGCCAACCATTGATCTTATTCAAAGATTCAAACATGATAAAATACTGAAACATTAGAGATAATAAGGTATTCAGACTTAGGCATATTTCAAGCATCACTGGGCCTTTAGACTTAGGGAAATATTAAAATGGGGAACTGGCTTAGGTAGTGTAAAGATATGACCCCGTGTGGTGATAAAATAAAACACATGTGAAATTGGAGAACTTAAGTGACCTGAAAAAGGTAATGCTCAAATATAACAAGGCCATAGCTCAACTAGGGATTCTGTTAAAACTTAGGGTTTTTAGCATGAAAACTAGCCCTAAGACCTTTAAACTAGATTATTCTAAAAAATATTAGCATGAAGCTGGAAAATTTATATAGTGATAACATAGTGATTTAAGTAAAGAATCAAGGAGGGAATATCACTAATAAATATGTTATGGAGAAGATCTTGATGTCAATACTGGATAGCTACAATGACAATATATAGACAATTGAGGAGGTATATGATCTGAAGAATTTTACCAGAGAACAATTGTTTAGCACCTTGAATGCATTTGAATTATGGAAGTTCATAAAAGAGAAGAGTAGATCTAAGACAACATTTAAAGCAACAAAATCAGAAGAAGATCCAGATGGCGATGAAGTCTCATATGAGTTATAAGAAAACTTTACAAGGAAGGTAAAGAAGGGTATTGACAAGTATAAAGGTATGTTACCTCATAATTGTTTTAGATGTGAGAAAATTGGTCATTTGGCTATTAGGTTTCCAGAGGAAGGCCCTAAACAAAATTTTAAGAAGTTCAATAAGAAGGATTATTATGTTAATGATGATTCTAGTATTTTGGATGATGAATTAGAAAAAAAATATTATTTTTTCTATGCTAAAGAAGGAAAAACAAGGATTGATATTCTAGCATTTGTGTAAAATTTGATGATAATGTTGAAACTTACTTGTATGTTAGAAGGAACACAAATTAATGGTTGATTGATAGTGGTTGTTCTAATCATATGACTAGTGAGAAGATAAAATTTTCAATACTTCACAAGTATGATGGTGGTCTTGTTATATTTAGCGATGATAAGGCAATATATATTATCGATAGAGGCTCTATTACTTTTTATGGGAAGAATAAAATTGACAATGTTTATTCTGTGAAGGGTTGTGTCACAATGTTTTGAGTGTTGGATAGATGTGTGAGAATGGCTATGATGTTTTTTTTAAGAATGAAGAATTTGATATTTGAAGGAGATCTAAAGTAGTGATAGTAGTTGGAAAAAGAATAAGAAGGAATATATACCATCTTGGAGGAGCTAGAAAAGGATGTTTACTATCTCAGATTGATAATAGTTGGATTTGGAACCAGAGGATGTGCCACATCAATTTTGACAATCTGGTAAGGATAAGTTCATCATATGCAGTAAGAGACTTACCTAGATTGTACAAACCATACAATGTTATTTATAAAGGATTTCAAGAAGGAAAGTAGAGAAGAGAATTGTTCAATGAAAAGGGTTATTCATCTACTAGATCTAGTGCACACCGACCTATGTGGTCCTACAAGAATAAGGAGTTTACAAGATGAGAAATATCTCATACTTTTCATTGATGATTATTCAAGATTATCTTGGGTTATATTTCTAAGAGAAAAATTATAAGAATTTGAGAAGTTCAAGATATTTAAGGATAGAGTTGAAAATGAATGTGGTAGAAAGATTAAATATTTGAGATAATATAAAGGAGGAGAATTTACTTCTAATGAATTTGAATTTTTTTGTGAGAAACATGGCATTAAGAGACAATTTTCAGTAGCTAGAATACCATAGTAGAATGGTGTGGTGGAAGGAATGAATCAGAAAATTTAGGAAGTGAAAAGGATTATGTTGAAAGGAATCAAGTTTACTGGATGTCTACTAGAGAGAAGTTGTTCATACAACTATATATAAACTTAACAGAGTTTTGTACCAAAGGAAATATGGAAAGACATCATATGAGTTATGGAAGAGTACCCACAGTGAAGTATTTCAATATTTTTGGAAGAAGATGTTACATTTGAAAAGATGAGTACAATCTTGGAACATTTGACAACATAGAAGATGAAGGCATATTTTTGGGATATTCTACAAAGAGAAAAGTGTACCAGTGTTATAAAAAAATATTGAATAAGATTGTGGAAAGTGAGAATGTGAAGGTTGATGAAGATTTTCAAAAGACTCTTGAAAAACATATTGAGTATGAGTCGGATACAGAGGATGGAGGAAAAGAGGATAAGAAAGAAGAGGAAGAGACAAGGAATGCTCTAACATTTGCAGTTAAGACACCAAGGTATGTATAGAGAAATCATTTCAAGAATCAGATTATTGGTGATAAGAATAGAGGAGTTGTTACTAGAAGTAGAGAAAGATTTATTTAGTTTAGTTTTGGAAATTGAGCCTAAATATGTAGAAGAATAATGTAATGATTAGAACTAGGTTAGAGAAATGAAGGAAGAACTTGATCAAATTGAGAATAATTAGACTTGGGAATTTGTGCCTAGATCGACTGACAAGAATGTGATTGGTACAAAGTGGGTTTACCAGAACAAGATATAAAAAAATGGTAAGGTAATAAGGAATAAGGAAAGGTTAGTATACATTGTATGAATTGAAATAGGCACTAAGAGTGTGGTATGGAAGATTGTATAGATATATAATTGGACAAGTATTTCAAAAAGGTTTTGCAGACAATAGCTTGTATTACAACATTTATTTAGATTAGATTCTGATTGTTGTTATTTATATTGATGACATTATTTTTGGAGGAAAAATTAACTTGTGCAAGAGATTTATAGAGGAGATGCAAAAGGAGTTTGAGATGTACATGATTGGTGAGATGAATTTCTTTCTTAGATTATAGGTAAATCATAACAGTAAAGGCATTTTTCATTTCATAGTCCAAGTATGTTAAGGAATTGTTGAAGAAGTTTGGTTTGGAAAATTATAAAATGATATGTACTCCTATTGTTACCAACTATAAGTTGACTAAGGAAGATGATTCACCAAAAGAAGATACAGGTATATATAGATCAACAACTGGAGGATTATCATACCTGACTACTAGTAGACTAGATATTATGTATGCAATATGTTTAGCAACCATATTTCAACAAGAACCAAAAGATTCACATGTTATGGGAGTTAATAGGATTTTCATATATTTTAAGGGAATAAAAGAGTTTAGATTTTGGTATCCAAAAGGTTGAGATTTTACACTGACAACTTATACTAATGTAGATTGGATAGTTTGTATGTATAACCAGAGAAGTACTAGTGGTGGAGCTTACTTTCTTAGCTCTTGGTTGGTTGCTTGGTCAAGAAAGAAGCAAGATTCTGTAACTTTATCAATTGTTGAATCAGAATATATTACAACATCCTCATGTTGTACTTAGGTATTATCTATAAAAAAGCATTGAAGGATATAGGTATAAATTTTGATGAACCGATTTCAATCATGTGTGATAATACCAGTGCTATAAACATTTCTAATAATCTAGTGCAACATTCCACAATGAAACATATATCTATCAGGTATCATTTCTTAAGAGAGAAGGTGTTGGAGAAGGAAGTAAATCTTGAGTATGTTCCTACAAAGGAGCAGATAGAAGACATATTTACAAAACCTTTGTGAAAGGATAATTTTGAGTATCTCAGGGGGAAGTTGTGCATTCTAACCCTTTCTAGTGTTCACTAAATGCACTTGTGTGTGCATTGGTCTAGTACTTTGCATGCTTATTCTTTTTTGGATCAATTCTTGGTGTATTCCTCTCAAGGGGAGAAAAATGTTTTAGTAAGGGAGAGTTTTGACCCTTTGTCATTGTTGTCAAAGGGGGAGAAGAACAGTTAGAGTAGAATAGAGAACTTTGATGCTAATATATTTTGACAAAGAGTTAATTATTTGTTATTGATGAATGTTTCCATCAATGACATAGGGGGAGATTGTTAGAATGTGAATTTGATTCTATTCATGTTGTTGTCATTGATGTCAATATATATGATTCATAGTTGTGGATCATTTATGATTTGGTTATTTTGTTGTATTGGTTGATGTGTGTACCAATATCTTTAGTGTATCGGTACCTGGCTTTGGTGTATCGATATAAGTGTTCATTGAAGGATGTGATTTAATTATTTACCCTTATCCATGTTGGTGATGGTTTCTTTTATTGTGAAACATATGATGGATCATTATTTTTTTCGGTCCTATCTTGGACATTTTCGTTGTGTTTTGGTTTAATAATTATAGTGTAATACATTATTCATATCTGTTGGTACCAAAAGTCTTGTGGAAGGTGCAATGTGCTATTATGCATGAGGCATGGTGTATTGAGAAAGGTGGTCCATGTTCCATTCCTTACCACTGCGGGAATGTATCGATGTGACCTATTTCAAATTGGTTTTGGTCATCTTGGTTGTTGGTATTAAATAGTATAAGAAGAGATATAATATCAATTATTTGTGTGATGCTTGTATGCAAGTATATGCAAAGTGAATTTGAATTTGATAAGGAATATTTGTGTGTGAATAGAATATGTAGTAGACTATTATATCATTTCAGTATTGCATAGTATCAGTGAGAGTGATATCAGTGGTGGATTCAATTTCATTTCTTATATTATATAAGTCAGCCTAATTTTATTGGTAGTGAGTTTTATTGTATTGGTAGTGAGCATTATTGTATTGGTAGTGATCCACATTTGTATTTCAGGGTAGTTATCCCTACTGGCACTGAGCCAACCCATAGTGAGAAAACTAGCAGTGAGCCCCTTTAAAAATCACCTAAATCAGTTTTGTTTTCAAGAGAATTAGCTTTTGTATGGTTTTTCCTAGTTTGGGTTTCCATGTAAATTTTGGTGTTCATTATGTTGTTGGTTTTGTGCTTTCATGTTTACATGTGTTATAATTTTATATCTACATTAAATATTTATTGATTTAATAAAAATTTTAAGAAGGTATTTGAGAATAATTGATTCACCCCCATCTCAGTTATTTGTCCTATTCAACAGAGCCTAGCTCGAGATGAGAATGAAGGAGAAAAACAAGAGGTATCTCCATATGTAGGAGAAAGTCTCATGATGATAAGGAGAATGAAAATTCTAGTAAAGGTGAAAGAAAAGGGAAAAGGCCTTGATGATTCATGGCTTAGAACTAACATATTCCACCCAAGATATACTTTAGGTGGAAAGGTATGTCAATTAATTGATGATGGAGGTAGTTGAGAACATAGTTTCTAGAGAAATGCTAGATAGATTAAATTTGCAGTGTTAAAAGAATCCTCATCCCTACCATATTGCATGGTTCAAAAAAGGGAATGACATTATAGTAGATAAGAGGTGTCTTATTAAATTTTCCATAAAAAAGGTCTAAAAGGATGAGGTATGGTATGATATTAATCCAATGGATACATGCCATGTATTTCTAGGAAGGTCCTGGCAGTATGATAGGAAATTTATTCATGATGGAGAGGAAAACACACACAAACTTTTGGAAGGATGCATCTAAAGTAATTATGTATCCTCTTAAGGATGGTGGAAAGGGTGAGAATAAGTTATTTGAAAGAGAAATTGTCAAATAACTGAAGCTAATATGGTGTTTTTATGCATTGGTAGTGCAAAAGGGAGAAGAGGAAGACTTGTCAATACCACCAAAAACAACTATGATATTGGAAGATTTTGTTAATGTTATCCTGAAATAATCATCTAAGTGTCTTCCTCCAAAGAGAGATATTCAACATCATATTGATCTTATCTAAGGAGAAAGTCTTTCCAATCAAGTTTCTTATAAAATGAGCCCAACACAATATGCATAATTGAATAGATAAGTGACAAAACTTATAAGGAAAGTTGTGGTGAGAGAAAACACGAGCCCTTGTGTTGTACCAACATTACTGACCCTAAAGAAGGATGTCATGTGGAGGATGTGAATAGATAGTAGAGTAATCAATAGGATCACCTTCAAGTGGGTATCACCATATCTGTATTCAAGAAAGGGATGAATGGAAAACAACTTTCAAAACTAGAGGTGGCATGTATGAGTGGGTGGTTATGGCATTTCGTTTATCAAATTCTCCTAGTTCCTTTATGTGGCTAATCAATACTATGTTGCATCTCTACATTAGTAAGTTTGTAGTAGTTTATTTTGATGATATATTGGTTTTTAGTAAAGGTGAATAAGACCATCTGTAATACTAAAGTATTATATTAGGTGTATTCAAGACTTAGAAACTCTAAAAAATTGAAGAGGTTAAGGTTCATGCAAAAGAGTTTGGTTTTCCTGGGTTTTTTCATTTCTACAAATGGTGTGCAAATAGGTGTAGAGAAAGTTAGAGCCATTCTTGAATGGCATAGTCCATATAGCATAACGAAGGTGAGGAGTTTTCATTGGTTGAATACATTCTATAGAAAGTTCATTCATAATTTTAGTAGCATTGTATCACCCATAACAAATTGCACCAAAGGTAGGGAAATTTTATGGACTAAAGAAGGGAAGGAAAGTTTCTAGTATTTAAAGAAGAAGGTCACAATGCTCCTATAACGGCATTACAAAATTCTAATAGAGTGTTTGAGTTGGATTGTGATACTTCACATGTGGGAATTGAAGCTATACTTAGTCAAGTAGGAAAACCCATTGCCCTTTTTAGTGAAAAGTTGCTCAAATGAAGTGCAAAAGAGTTATTGAACTTATCATATATTTATATGTAATTGTATAAGCTTTGAGACATTGGGAACATTACCTAGTGCCCAAGGAGTTTGTGTTGGTTACAAACCTTATGGTATTAAAATGGGTGAACACACAAAATAAATTGAATAGTAGAAATGCAAAGTGGGTCTCTTTTCTACAAGGCTATAGTTTTTTTTAATGCATAAACTAGGGAAACATAACCAATTTGAATATGCCTTGAGAAGACATGTAGTACTTTTAATCACAATGGAAACTAAGTTAATTGGCTTTGATGTAGTCAAAGAATTGTATGAATTTGACAATACTTTTTGGGAAATTGTGGACCAACTGAAAAATCTTGTATCCAGGAAAATGGAGAACATTCGAGGTGAATATCTTATTCGGGATGGCTATCTATTCAAAGGAAACAAGTTATGCATTCCTGTTAGCTCTATGAGAGAAAATATTATCAAAGAGTTTCATAGCATTGGTATGGCTAGATATTTTGGAAAAGCTAAGATAATATCTTTGGTAGAAGATAAATACTATTGTCCAAAGATGAATTGAGACATAACCAGGTATGTGGAGAGGTGTAGAATTTGTGAAGTAGCTAAAGGACACTTACAAAATAGAAGGTTGTATATGTCATTTCTAGTACCCACAAAACCATGGGAAAATCTAAGCATGGAATTTGTATTGTGGTTGTCAAACACACAATAATGTAATGATTCCATCTTTGTTTTTGTTGATAGGCTCTAAAAAATAGCTCATTTCATCACTTTCAAGAAAACTAGTGACACTAATAGAGTGGTAGAACTATTCTTCTTAGAAATTTTTAGGCTGCATGGTGTTCCAAAAACTATCCTCTCTAATTGTGATATCAAGTTCTTGAATAATTTTTGAAGGACTTTATTGAAGAAGATGGGGACAAAGATATAGTTTAGTAGTGCCTATCATCCTCAAATGGATGGGAAAACATAGGTGGTCAATCAAAGTTTGGGTAATATGTTAAGGTACATTGTTGGAGAGAAGCCAAAATAATGGGATTTGGCATTACCCTGATGGAATCTTCCTATAATAATTTAGTGAATAGGTCAATAGGAAAATCACCATTTCAAGTTATTTATCAAAAGAATCCTAAGAGTATTCTAGAATTGGTACAATTATAGTTGGGTGATAGAATCATTGATGATGGAGAAGCATTTGAAAAACATCTTCACCAGTTGGAGGAAGAAGTAAGGTTGAAGTTATAAGAAAGTAATGAGAGGTACAAATCTTTAACATATGTTGGTCGAAGACATCATGTATTTAGTGCAGGTGATCTAGTGGTGGTCTATCTATGAAAGGAGAGGTTTCCTATAGGGAAATATCAAAAATTGAAATATAAGAAAATTGGTCCATGGATAATTCTCAAAAGAATTAATGACAATGCATATGAGGTAGTTTTACCAGTTGGTCTTGATATTTCCCTTATGATTAATGTCTCTAATTTATATAATTTCCATGGTGAAGATCATTAGACTAATAGTAAGGATGAAGTGCATTTGCAATAGACAATCCCCAACAAGAAAAATGAAAATATTGCATAGGTTTTAAATAAGAAGACTGTTCATACTTGCCAAGAGAATACACCAAATATCTCGTATAGTGGGAAGGATTAGCACCAACATAAATCACATGGTATATAGAGTGGGAATTGAAGAAGCTAGATCAATCTAAATGGAAGCAATTTGAGGATGGGAACTTGCAGGAGTTGCAATCTTTTCAACCAGAGGAGAATGATGTAGGGACTTCTGAAGGTCATAACTTTTGACCCAATTATCCATTTGGGATGAAATTTTAGAATCAAATGCATCTTCAAGAGTTCATGAATATGATAATATAATCCATTCCTTTGGGCCAAATCTCAACACATTTTTGGGGTCAAATTACATCATATGAGGCCTCAAAAATAACTTTTACTATTTCTTTGAAATTTTCTAGTCTTTATTTTTTGAGTAGCTTTCTTTTTATGCATGTAGTTGCTTAGAGATTTGATGGGTGATGTCACTTGAGATAACTTTAAATAATTGGAATTTTTTGTAGCTTTTGGGATAGTTTTAGAAATTATAAAAATTGGCAAAAAAATATTCTATGAAAATATGCCAAAAATGGTAATTTTTGGATGGTAGTTAAATTGGATTTTTCTCTCATTGTAGAGACAAAGTAGTTTGGAGAATAATGAAGAAGAATTGAATTCTAAATCTTACTATGTTTCTTTCACTTATTATTTCTATTAATGGTTAAAAATCCGTTACACCAAAATCTTTCTTGTTCATCATGCTTATTTTTATTTTTTGTGTTTGGGAAATATATTGTGTATTCCCTTCTCTCACACCATGAGGTAATAATGAGGATCAAAATAACTTTTTTTGAAATGAATTTCTTGAAGGAAACTTGCATATGCTCTCTCCTCAATCCTCAAGGTAGTCTTGGAGATCAAAAGAAAGCATAAGCCTCTAAGTTTTTATAGGGGGCATGGCTTGGATTTCATAAAAAAATAGTGGCTTAAATGACCATCCTTTATAAGGATATAATAATTGGAAGGAAGAATCCTACCTTTGAGGTGCATTTACTATTTTGGGCTTAACTTGCAGAAAATTTATAACTTGTAAGTGAAGGAGATTTCCCATTATCCTCTTGTACTAGGCCATGAGAACTTCAACTCAATTTTATTTTATTGGTCCTTAGATACCATTGAATATATCAAGGATATCCATCTAATCCCCTATATATTCCCAACATAGTAGACCCATCAACCATTTGGTATTTATAGTGCACTAGTAAGGAGTTTTTTATTAAGGTAACAATAGGTTTTGAAGGGGCCTCAAAACCCTTTAACAAAGCTTAGAAAAGATAGGCATGGAAAAACAAAAAGACAACAGACTATCCCAAGAAAAGATAGTCTCTAGAAGGGACACTTCCTAGATTTACAATAAGCACAAACTCAAAAAAGGACAAAAGTGAGAAACCCCCAACAAGACAGAGCCAAAAAAGCCACCAGCAACAGATTCATATCAGAGTCTTCAGGAAGCCCTTTGATTCCACCAGTTGACTCTGCATAGTCTTAATAGAGTCTTTCAGATTAGTTATTTCTTGGTCCTAAGCTAGGATCTTCATCCCGGTGTTTGATCTAGTTCTAGGACTTGGTCCCAGTTGCTAGCTGGAGTCAGTCCCTTTATTTTTTCCTTTCATTGTGTCATTATTGTTTCCTTCCATCACATTACACAAAGTCTTCAAATTTTCCATAGTAGCTTTCATTCCAGTGTTAGACAGAGTAAGTAGTTTCTTAAGCATGGCTTCGTTGTTACTAATCTTGTCATTTAAAGGAATCAACACTTTCTGCAAGACTTTGTTCATGTTTTCCTTCAGCATAGTAGTATCATCCAAAACCTTATCAAAAACCTCTTTGTTTCTTTCATTCAACACAACATCCTTCCTAAGCTTATCAATGGTATCCTCCAACATTTCATTCCTTGTTTCCAGCCTTATGTACCTATTTTTCAACTCCATAAGGTCATTTTGAACCCATTTATAGAGATTGTAGCCCTAAATTGTCTTGTTCTTAGCAAGTTGAAGTGAAGACATGCTTATAGCTCTCTTCACATGGGAGTCCCTATCTCTCAAATCCTCCTCAAGGGAATGTTGATTAATATTCCCTTCAGAACTGATCTCACAGTCTTCATTTTCTTTATCCTTCCCAAAGATACGGGATTCAAAGTTAGTAGGGATTTCCTCATCCATTGTCCTAATGTCCTCTTTGCTGGAATCATCATCTGCAATATTAGCAGCCTCCTTGCTATCCTCCTTATCATCATTTTCTCATGTATTGCAATATAGTTCTTGATTTTCCACTCCCTCATCATCGTGTTTTCTATCTTCACCAGCAACTAAAATATCAGGATTGTCCTTCTCCCCATTATGAGAGACATCCTCCTTAGCATCAGTATTGTTAGTGATATCCTTAGTCACTTTAGGATTCTCTTGGTCAGTCTCAAAATACCCTTTCACCATATCAATTATATTTTTTGTGACATCTTTAGGATTAACCATAGCCACCTCTTGAATATCTTGAGAGTAAGAAATGGTCACATCATTATGACCCTTGACAAAGTTGACAATAGCATAGTATCCTTCTTTGGAATAACTCTATTCTCATCATCTTCTTTCATAGTCTCAACTTTGTCCATTTCATCAACCACAACCTCCTGACAATATTTCAACCCAGAAGCCTCATGGAAATTAGTACTATCCTCTTTAATCCCAATATTTTCTTTCCCTGAAGAATCCTTCTCAGCCTCCTAACCTTCCTTCAACCCAGTTGTCTCAATGACAGTCATAGAGGAGGAAGGATCTTTTTTGGTAGAAGTGATTTTCTTCAACAAGGGAGGACTAGTAGGGTTCTTTCTCTTTTTTCTACTAACCTGAATAGGTATGGGCTCATGGATATGGTCCCTGGCATACTCAGCAATTAGAAGAATAAGCCCAACATGAAGAATGGGAAAATTCTCTGTCCTATGTTCATTGATGCTTTGGTTTAGCAAATTCAACAGAAAGAAAGGAAAATAAACTTTAGTTTCATGTCTGAAGTGATTAACCAAAACAAAGTGATAACTATAGACTCTAGAGAACTGGCCTTCTAGGGTGAAATACTCCATTATAACCCTAATGAAAGAGCCCTAGATATTCTCAATGTTGTCCATATCAACATAATCTTTTAAGGAGTTATCCCTAGGAAGTTATACCATACTTTTATAAATAAAATAATAGGAAATGTTTATTTTCCTCCCACACCTTAGCATAATATCAAGATGAAAAGTGGTTAGAACCTTGAGATCAATCACATGGGTTTCACTTAGTGAACCTAAGTCATATCACATTTTTTGTGGCATATTAAAGAATACAAAATGTGGCATACTAAAGAATACCCCTAGTTTCAAATAATATCACCCTAAACTCCTTTTTGTCACCTCCTCCAATACCCCACACACACATTTTCCTCTATAAACCCTCTTAGTCCCATACCTCCTAATATAGGCAATATATTTTCATATTTTTTACCTATTTAAACCCCTCAATTGAATGAACGTGATATGATATTGCCCCATTAGTGAAGCCCCCTAGAGATCAATATGTCATACTATTGACAATTGGGTCAAGGTATATTTATGGGCATAAAAATAAAAAACTCCTACTTTAATACCTAAATGGTTCTTATGTTTTCTTTGCCATCCCACTTTTAAGTTGAATCTTTGTAAATATAATCAAAATAAAAAATTTAAAAGAAATGATTTATCCCTTTTCAACCATTTCACGGATCTTGTTGACTTTGATGATGATGATATCCTTGTTTGTCAAGATGCATAATTTATTAAATCCTTAATGATATTATCATGTGTAAGTTTTTCATAAATATTAATCACTGAAGCATAAATAATCAAGAGCCCTTTGACCAAGAAAATATTTACACTAGCTATCTTGTATGTATAATTCAATAACTTATTGATCATCTCTATGGAAAGAGAAGAACTATACTTGATAATATCTAACAAAAAGTAAAGATACCATGATTAGGTGCCTTATAAGCATAAGATCTGAATCCCCCCATAAACTATGAAGTTGAATACCTAAGTAGGAGGAATCTTCCAAATCAAGATTCATACATGGCTAATCCTCATCCAATAAATCCACAAAATGTGAATTTTTTAATTTACATGATGTATATTTAATATTATAAGATGAAAAATAGATTTTTGATAAGGTTTATGAGCTAACCTTCAAGACAATTTCCCCAACCATTTGTAGAAATTTTGTGAAATTTCTTTCCCACCAATAATAAATTAGATGAAAAAAATATGGGTAGGAAGAGGAGTGGATCTAGGAGTTGGTTTAGGATTTTGAATGTAAAGGAAATTGTGGAGGGTGAGATTGATTCTAAGGATGATGATGATGGTCTTATTAGTGAACTAGGTCTTCTTTTTGGTAGTTGGGATTCCCTAGCTAGCTATTTTTGGCCTCTGTTATGGTGTGCTTTGAAATTATTGACAACTTTGGAGCTTTCGGAGTCTCCTCTATTTTGCATGTGTTTTCTTTTGTGTCGAGGGACTCTCCATGGGTCTCATCAAAAGGTGTGTTGGTTTGGAAGGAATCTTTCTTTTTATTGGAGCCTTTTGTAGTCACTGAGGGATTTCTTCCCTACTCTTTGTGTTTAGGGGAGATGAATTTTTTTTCTTTTTTCATTCATTTCTTTCCCTACTGTGCATGGTTGAGGAGTGGTTTTGGTTGCTAAAAATTAATTTAGGGATGACCATGGTCATCCTCTAATGTTATAATTACCCTAAAGGTGTTGGTCTTTTTACTTGCCTTAGTGTTCATGATTGGAGTGATTTTAAAATGTTTGGGTCTTCCAATGTGGAAGTGGTTGGTGCTATTATTATTGGATTTGGAATGGGTTTGTGGATTGAAGGGGATTTTTGTTGTCTTTAAAATAGATGTGATGTGGAGGGTGTGGTATTTTAGTGATGCTCTTCTAGTTTGTGTATGGATTGATGTTTCCCTAGTTGTAGATTCCCCTCATTGGCTACTCGACATTTGTGGAAGGGGTTTGGGGTTTGGTTATTTCCCTTCCCTTGGCCCTTGGTTGTAGAGATTCTCACCGGATTCTACCTTCTATATGAACCTGTTTTCCACCTTGGGTTCTCAACATGTGTGGATAACTTGGTGGATACTCCAGACTGGTTGGAGTATGTTTCAAATCCCCTATTGTGGGGTTACTGTCTTTGCCTAGTACTAGTAAATTTTAGCTTGATTTTTTACATGAATTAGTCAATTTTTTCATGCACATTGGTTGATCAAATAACCATTATTATTGTCAAACTTTCTTCGTCGCTTATTCGACACATTAAAATGTTGTCAAATATTTGACTCTTATATTTGTTGAACTATCAACTAGTCCGACGTCAAAATAATCACTTCAATCATGAAGAATGTCTGACAGATATTTCATCAAGTTCGACCAATGTTGGTTGAAATAGTAGTATGGTTGGTGTAAATATCTAAGATATCTTTCTTCATTTTTTACCACATATGGTCAAAATATTGATTGATGAATACATCGACAGTATAGCATTTATGTCAAAATATACAGTCATTTGGTCAAAAACTCGACAACAAATTACATTGAGAGTATGAAATTCTCGTCGTACTGTATAGTCTGTATTGGTCAAAAAATTGACAACATATTCATTTTAAAAAAAAAAAAAAATATATATATTATGAATCTATTAATATATTATTAATGATATTCAACCATGATATTATTACCAATATGAATCAATAGGATGACATGAAAGGGGTCACATGGATGGCCTATGAAGGATAAAGGATGAGGGGTCAAGGATGAAGGATGAGGGGTCAATCTATAAATGTAACATGGCTTGAAGCCAATTTGGTGTAATAAGCTTGAATATATATAAGGCATGACAATGATGTAATAGGAAGTAAATGCCTAGATTGGCATAATATGCATTAAGGGCTAAGAATAGGTCTTAGAATCAACTTAGTGGGCTTAAGATTGTATTAAGGTCCTAAAAGGCCAAATTTCAAACTCCTAAAGTATGGGGAGTTTAATTAAATAAGTTTTAAAATTTAAAAATTTGAATAGCAATAGTCAAGTGTACTTGGAGGGAAAATACAAAAACAAGGATTAGTTACATAGTTAGAGGAGTTAGGTTGAGTTCATTTAATCCTTGAGAGGCATGAGAGCAGCAAGAGAGTACTATTTAGATTTACATTTGCATGAACTGTACTTGCCTAAAGTAATAAAAGTTTGAATTCTTTCATTTTTGGTCAACTATTCAAACTATCATGCCATACGTAGTTACAAATGTCAACATGCAATCACTAGCTCTCTTGTACTAATCATCAAAAGATGATCAATCTAATAAGGACCATACTATTATGAAGAAACAATCTTTGTAGCACAATACTTGTAAATAAGACCACTAAAAGATTCAATTTGAATAACATAAATAACACCACATATAATATATTGTTAGAAAATACTTACATCTATTTCTATCGATGTGTAGGATGGTCAAAGTTTTGTACTTGAATCACTGCCCTTTTCTCATAACCCTTCTTAAGACGCTCATCCCAGACCTAGATATCCAAAACCCATTGTTCAAATTATTGCTGACAAAGAAAATGATTGGTAATTTTCTTCCTATCACTCACCATATATTTTTCCTAAGAACATTAATTGTAAATAAATTCTTATATAGTATTAATAATTGCATTGGACCATAAGATACAATTAAAATTATAGCAGTGATTAATATGTTTTTAATGGCATGCAAAAACACATATGATCAGTAGAAAGCTTTCATGCATAAGAAAATAAAATAACACAAAAATATCAAGACAAAAATCACACAAAGATATTGTCAGATAATCACCCTCATTAATCCAGTCTAGTAATCAATGGAGGACTTATAAGCATTTTACTAATGATAAACAAACAAGATAGTATAGAGCTCTTGAGGTTATCCTTGGAGCTGACTACTGCACTTCTATAGATATGTGGTCATCTGCATGTATTTCTTTTGAGCTTGCTACTGGTTATGTGCTCTTTGATCCACATGCTGGATATTTATCGTAATAAGGATGAGGTATGAAATATGCAATTTTTGTTTCAGCCCATTCTTTCTTATGTCATTTTCACTCCTTTATTAGGTTGTTGGATTTTCATCTCTTGGAAAATGGTTGATGGTGATTGATGAAGAAGATTTGAAAATGATGATTGATGCAATTTAGATTGGTGCAACATTTTCAAATCTTCTTCATAATCATCATCAACATGGCCAATTTTGTAAAACTAATTCTACATACACTGAATTTGGGCTCAAATAATGAGCAAGCCCACCAAAAATAAAATTCCACATGTCGATAATGAAAGAAATCAAGATGAATTAATTTTGAGTGACTTCTCTCTATAAATATTTGGAGTCCTGAAAGAAATCATAAATATGGATTTTCAAAATTAAATTATTTTCTTCTATTCAATTATCTAAAATATACCAAATGAAAATGTTAAATTTGCATTGATATTTTGTTTGGAAGGAAATAATGAAATATGAATGATGATACATAAACTTTAATTCTTACTTTTAAATGCCATTGACAAGCCAACGGTTTTTTTATTTGAATATTTGAATAAAATTCCAAGTATCCCATATTGGAACCCTACATCTCCAAGGATATTTCAAATTGTACTCAATCTGATAAAAAACATCTTATTAGAAATATTATGTACAAGTATAAGAAGTATCTATTATGTAGCTCAAACAAGTTGCATGTACTTATTATTACTAAACTTTTATTTTTAAAGTAAAATAAAGGTCGTAGCTATTTTTTTATTCATATACTCACTAATTTTAGTAAACCTTAATGAATAATTTATAAGTGAACATGATATATAAACAAACTTAACATGAAAAAGTACTTACCTCCATTTGAAGTGGGGTTTTATTTTCTTATTATATTCCCCCAATTTCCTTCATAGCTTCTTGCAAGTATGCTATATGTGTAAGTCACCATTTTGGTGAGAGAATCAATCAATAAAACAATATTTCCCTATAAATTACTACACTATTCTGTAGGGTACAGTTACAACACCAGTGAATTCTAATGATTGAATAAATGTGACTTTGATCATGAAAATGGTGTAATAATGTTACCTTGAGTTTATTTTACATATTCATGCATTCACTTTAGTATTTTGATTGTTATTGAAGCTAAACAATTGACTGGTATTTGACTGTTCATGGGCATTGAGGGCATAGTCAATGTTTTTGGGTTTGAAGCCTTCATGATGAAGTGACTCTCCCACCCCTGTGGTCACATTAATTGGTGGGAGAGTGTAACAATGTAATACATTTCCTTAGTGTTATTCATTTTATGAAAGGAAATGGAGTAATGGGTGGAGAGACCACAAATGAGTGGATGTTGTTGTGTGAAGTGTGCTCTATTTTGGCACCAGTTATAATGGGGTTGAATGCCCTTAAGAAAGAAGGTATTTGGTGATGAATTAGTGTTGTGGGGGTCCTACTAATTTGTTGGATTAGATGGTTTGATCTGGAGAGAGTTGTGGAGGCCCTTTTCAGTAGACCCTAGATAGGTGACCCTAGAAACAAGGGTTTGATGAATGGGAGCATAGATGAGTATGTCTGATCAAAAAAAGTTGAAAATCTATTGTTTGAAAATTTGAAAATATCACAAATCATATGAATGGAAGAAAAAGTTTCAAAAAGGACTGTCATCATTCAGTGCTCACTATTTGTTCATTGTTCTCAATCAGATCATAACTATTCTTAAATATAGATCCATTATATATTTGTGTTCATTTAATTCCTTAGGATTGGTTGTTGTATTAGTCATCTCTAATCATCTAGATCAAGGTTCCCAAATGATTTTTCAAGTCTTGTATCCTATCCATTGTCATAACTAGGGCAGTCTTATACTAGGCATTTCATTTGTCAAGGTTGTTGACCACATAGGGGTATGGTACTATTTAGGGCCTCCTTGACATTATAGCCTTGGTGTTGTTAAAAATAAACACCAATATTGAAAGGTCACACCTTCTCAATTCCATTGGAATCATGAAGAGTAGTGCCATGGAGAATAAGGTCACCCAAAGGTTAGGCATGTTGGGTCAGAACACCAAGGGAGATTGGTGAGATGTGTTGAAGGTTACTATAGTTGAAAAGGAAGACTCTTGAGTTAGCGAATGTTCCATGATAGAGAAGACCTATGGAGGGCCAGGACTAGTTTTTGAAGCATTGAGATATGGTGATGATCCTTGTATCTCAGAGGGCATAGGAGAGTTTTTTTGGGAAACCACTACTTCCTCCACATCACATATCCAATCCTATGTGATGGAAATGAAAACTATAATAAGATGGTAGTCCAAGAGATAGGAATATGGTTTAGAGTAAACATTCCATCTTCAAAGAGCATAAATTTTGCAATAATGGAGCACTCAACTAAACCCGAATGCAGAGCTTCCCTAATGGTGAAGGCTAGAAGCACACAAGTGCCTACAAGCTCAAAGTCCTTGGCCTTTCTTTAAATTCTACCATAGATTGATCATGTGACTCTTGTTTTGTATATGGATTTATAGGTAGGGCTATGGAGGAATTTTTTAAAGGGATCACCAAGAATTTTTTTTATTTGCAATAATTTTATTGTAAAAGGTTTTCTTTGCAATAGAATAATTTTGTTTAACAATGGTTACTGATTAAATATTAACAATATCTTTGAACAATTTATGGCATGTAACAACATAAAATCTGATTCAATGTGATGATTTTATTTTGAATTATAATGTTTATCTTTGACATTTGACATTTGACATTGATCAATGATCAAACATCATAGATTCATACTATGAAATGACTTAGTTTTACAATTATGTATATTTCTCTTATTTTTTAAATATATATGTATAGAGAAAAATTGGATCCACACTCTATAAAAAGGAGAGGAAGAATACCAAGATTTATCCTCCAATGAGACCCGATTAAGACAAAGGTAAGTGTCGATTCATGATTTATACAAATGAGATAAATGGCTTGGGTTAACTTCTCCCTCGCCTCTAGAAAGAGAGGGTTTAAGAAAGAGAAATTGAGAATATTTGAAAAGTAAATCTAGAAGACTAATATTGAAATGAAGAAATAAAAAGTACTTACCTCTAAAAAATAATCTGTTGAAAACCTTGTCAAATAGTCTTAGAAACTATTGACTTCTACATTGCTAAACCGAAACTGTGAGATCTACAAAACCCAGAAATATTTTTCTTTTCTAAGAAAGGTTGACCTTGACCCAAATGAAGGTCGACCTTGACCCCTTGATGTCGACCTTGACCTATGCTACTCCGATGGAAATTCTATTTGTGGATCCTAAAATTTTACTGAAAAGGGTATTTGGATTTGCTCTATAAGTCATTGTTCCACACCTGCACCTGCACCTGCACCTGCGAGAAAAAGTGTTTTTTTGTTTGGATGAGGGGTTTACCTTGGTCAAACCCTAGTTTAGGAATTAACCTTGAAATATAATTGAAATTGCAATAATAAACAAAGTAAATGGAACAATTCACCTTGCTTATGTTGAAACCCTTGTGGAGGATTTGAATCCTTGAATCCACAAGTATCAATGCACCAAATGAATGTAGAATAGGATGTAGGATGTTTCAAATCAATTTCATTTATATCTTCAACACCAATCTTGAATGTATCTTAGATTTTGGAAGAAGCTTGAATGGATATGGATATGGATGGCTCCATTGAGCTTGAATCCTTCAATGGCTACCAATGGATCTCCTTGATGAATTGAGTACTTGAATGATTGAATTCTTGAAGGCTTGAATGCTTGATAGATTTCTTGATGTGTAATCATTGATTTTTCTTGTGATTGATTGAGAAAATGAGAAGAGGAGGCTTCCTTTTATAGTGATCTAGGGCACAAAATTCTAGAGAGGTCGACATAGGGAAAATAAATTCCCATTAAGCCTATACCCCTAGAAATGGACATAAATTAAATATAATTTAAGATTTTACCATTTCAAAGCCTGAAATAGCCAACCCAGAAGTGGGAAATAAATCTTAATGAAACCCAACATCTAGAAACCCCCAGATTTTGAAATTTGGACCCTAGGTGAGGGTCAAGGTCGACCTTGACCCAAAAGGTCAACCTTGACCCTGAGGTCAAGAACTTCAAATTATCAGAGCATGATGCCAAAAAAAGGCAGGAAAGAAGTGGAAAATAGGGTAGGACAGGGGAAAAAGCCAGATCCAAGTCAAAGACCCATTCAAGGCGTTTGACATGACCCCAAACTACTTACTCAGAGGGCTAAACCAATCCTAAATGGAAGTTCTTCCATTTTCTAATGATACAATATTTAAAGTGCACACACATGAATCTATCTGAATCATAATGGGGAAAATAAAATTTCATGAATCTATCAATCCATGAGAGACACTCAAGACTTTAAATCAACTTGTTTCCATGAAAGAAAATGAGATCAATAATGCAAACCTTTTCTTGTGCATGCATGGTTTTTGCATGGGGTAGCCATTATCCTTCAATAATTACCTTTGAAAAGATGTTTTTGTAGAGGCTTCATATTGATTAGATGCACCACTTATACAAGAACTCGCAACCTTTGATGATAAAGTACCACAGGGTCTGCTAAGAAATGTACTGCAACTCCAACTTATTGATATAATAACCTACATGATAAATCTACTACAACTCCAACTCATTGATATAATAACCTAAATTGATATAAAAATTTGTCATAAGAAACTTAAGAAACCATATTTGACATAGATTTAGAATCTAGATTAGAGAATGGTCTCACCTTTCCAATAGTCTCTGGATCACCAAAGCAATCAAGATAATCATCCTATGAAGAACACAAAAAGGTATTTATTGTACAGAAGAATAATAAGAATAAAGGAGGGGGCAGTGGAGGATTTTACAAGAATAAAAAACAAATAATAGTCAGGACTCAGAATTACTCACATGTGCTTGAAAATAGGCTCCCATTTGTATTAAAATGTTCTTAGCATCTAAGAATTTATCAAGATTTTCCTCTACCATTAATAGGGCACAAGAAATCACAAGAAATAAAATCATGGTTTATTCACGTTAAGGTCCCCTAATAATCCATAAATGCTAATAATCGATAAAAATGACGTATAAAATAAGATTCTGCTATAAAGAATTAGCAATAAAAAATGTTGCGATTTTGTAAAGGAAAATATATGGTGAAAGGAGGAGTACTTGGTACAATATGGGGGAAGTGGAAAATAAGGGGGAAGTGAAAATAAATTATTGTGAACAATGAAAACAATCAAGGTTGAAATTTTTGGATAGTGAAGGTAAGATTAAAGCTATCCACTATTTGGGAAGTAAGCAAAATCAAAGATAAACTATCAGATCAAAAAATAGTGATCTAGAATGATAGCAACGAGCAATCGACAATAACCCATTAGTTAATGATGACAAGTCAAGAATCAAAATGATACTATCCTATTGAAGGAATTATAATAATTGTATGCAAAGAGAATAGGACTTGAGTGTACCTAGGGAGGGGTACTCATCCTTGAGGAATAAGACTTATGAGAGTGTCTGACCATTGGATTTTCATTGAAGGTAATGGAATTTAGTGAAGACCTTGGGAAAAGAACTTGTACAACAACATATTAACTTATTAGAGTGAGGTTGAGGGATGCCTCTGCATCAAAAGGGGTACTGAACCATGTGGAATAGGACTAGTAGGTTTTTTTGACCATTGAATCTACGTCATTGGTTTAGTTTGAGCTTAACTTAGTTTTGAGAATAGTTTAATATTCTCTACTTAACAAGGCCAACCGCATGAAGGTGGAAGCTCATTTGGCCCCTCCCCTTCCCCCTAACATCACTCTAAACATCCCATTAACATCTAATAACATTCATTCATTCATTCATCCATTTTTTAAATATAACATTCAATCATTATAATCACATAACATTCATTAACACACAAAATTTATGAATAATTCATTAACACATCATTCATCAACATTTACTAGTACACAATTACATCCATTAAGACAATGTTCTTTCATTAGAAAAAAAATGTTAATTACAATCATTTCTTTTTTTGTTTCTTGATTGTTTTTTTAAGGTAATGGCTAAGAGGAGCATCATTATCCTCGTCATTCCCCTCCTCTATTGCTTCTGATCTCAACACATTCCTCCTCCTCATGTGTTCAGGAACAGAAGGGTGTAGTGCCAAAGGGGGGTCTACTGCAATAACAACTACATGGGTTAAATTCACACCATTTTATATTAGTGTTACAAGTATTTCATTAATTAAAAGAACTATAAATCAAAAGAGAAATTTAAAAGAACAAAACATAGATTTTCTTTACCTAAATGTGCCAAATCATCTACATGGTGATCACTCCCAACATCCTCCACTCATTCAACATGACATTCTGTATGCTCTAAAATATACACAAAAAAGGTTACACCAATTTCAATTTAAGATGTTAAATTGTATTAATAATTACATAATTAATTTTCAATAGAAAATGAACACCTCCATTGACACTGCGATGCACATCAGGACCTTCGTCATGCGGCGTAGGTTCTGTGTTAGGATTACGAGGTTGCATTGCAATGTCATGCACATTCTTATCATTGTTTTCTTTTTAAAAACAAAAATAGTCAATTTATGTTCAAAATTAACATCAAATAGATTTTTGCTCAAGTATTCAATTTCAAATATTTTTCATTTGGCATATTTACTCATTCAACTGATGCAGGAGACTCTTGGGTTGGGCCAATGGAAGCTTGGCATAGGTGTTCAACCATGACTTGATAGCCTTCCTTGAGGGAAATTTTTATGTGTTCTGTCGTGGCCTCTAAATTAAATTATGAGCCCTATATTTTTTGATTAAACAAAATTATTTGCAATTTATAAAAATTTTGATCTGGAATTCATTTACTGCTACTTACAATTCATGCTTGAATTTTTGAATAACCACCAGAGCCAAGTTTGTGTTTCCTAATCTTTTGCATTATGGCCTTTGTTTCCTTTGATGTGTCCTGCAACCTATGAAAAGTTTAAAATATGTTAGATTATATAGATATAAAGATCACTAATTAGTGCATAATTACATTCTGCTAGTAGTTAATACTATCACATACCTTATTCTCTCATTTGCTAGTGTAATTCCTCTTTGAGTATCCCCTTTCTCCTTTGCATCCAAAATGAATTCATTCCAATGCCTCACTAAAATAAAGGTAGGGCACTCGTACTTTGGGTTCTGGATGAGACTCCTTATATATAAGTCCCTCACAGTCTTAAGATGTTTGGCAGCTTTTTCTAAAATTTTCTTCTTCTCAAAAATGATACTACCAAACTCATGCTCTAAATCTTTTATGAGCTGAGCTTTCAATTTTTTTTCTTGTAAGTTCCACCTTTTAAGAAAAAACACAAAATTGTTAGATAGAAAAATTAACTAAAGTTGTGTACCTTCAATATAGTAAAAGAAAAGGCCTTAATGAAAGGAAAAATATTGTACCAATTAATGATATGAAATAAAAATAGTGGGATAGGGTTAGTTCACTGATGATGTTCCACTTTGTACGTATGGTGGTCCCTAATATCTTCAATGCCAAGTCATAAAGAATCTTATAAAAACAATCATTTCCTACAAAAATGTCATGGGATCATCAATCCAAAACTAGTTATGAATAAGTAAATTACAATTACAATATAAATAATAATAATTTTAAAGTACCTGGAAGCTTAAGACATTTTAAGGAATCAACTTTTTATCGTCCATCAACAATGATGTCTGCATAACTCCCATGCTAGAAATACGGGTAGATTTAGGAAATGATGGTGAATTATCACCAATATAGGTACTCTAATCTGTATCTGGCGTAGCAAATGCTAGTGTATCTCTTAGTGCACAAAATTAATCCACTATGAGATGCACCCAAGATTAAAGTACAAATTATCAAATCATAATTAACACAAAACCAGATATAGAAAAATAAGGATTTACCAGACATAAATTGTGAAGGTGTCAATGTTTGCATGCTCCTCCTTTCTGACATTGGACTCAGCAATCTCAGATGGTCGATCGATCTTCTAGGAGGATTCACTTGCACTTGATGACCTAAACAATACATTGTTAGAAAAGAAATTTTGAAATAATAAAAGTAAAAGTAGCTTTCAATAAAGTTTGAGTGAATATTTTCTTTAAAAAATTGAATTAGTTATAACTGTACCTTTTCCTATAGTTGTATCTATGATATTAGTAAGTCCAATGAATTTTTTGAATGTTTCAAAGAAAAAATTCATTGTAACTTGTTAACTTAAGGATTATTTTACCTAAGGTGGCCGAAGTTCTGTTAGTATCGGCCTCACTGCGATGTCCATGACCAGGTACTTGAGCAAACAAAAAATCCTGTAACAAGAACACATACAAATTTTAGTTCACAACATAAAAGAGTATAAAATATAAACCTTTATTTAACTTTTATTATAACTAAAGATTCATTATTGCTTACTTCATAATGATGTTCTTGCGAAAGCAATTTATCTTTCCTCTTCAGCATCTCCTTGGTTGGATTTGGATCATCCAAAATGTTAATAATTTATGCACTGACTTTTTTTAGTTTTTTCTTCACCATATTTATAGGGATAGGGATATTTGGGATATCCTCATCCGTATCTACAGCTATTTCCTCTATTTTTGTAGGTGCTTTTCCCCTATCCAGAACATCAATTTGTGATAGGAATATCAGTAAAACTATCAAAATAACTCCACAACCCTAAATAAAATAACATAATAATATAACATTTTTCAACTATCTAATTTGGACAATTACAATAAGGTTTACTATTGCTAAAGAATGCATGAGAGGAGAATCCCCATGGCCTCTATCATGTGGGGGATCCATGTTGTCTTGTGATAAAGATTAAATATAAAAATGTCAGCAAACTAAAAGTAATAGACTTAGCAAAAAAAACTTATTAATAAAATGGTATATTGGAGTCATAAACTTGAGGTTAGTTTAAATGGTATATAGTACTTACCACCCCCATGATAGTAAATTTTTTTTGTATCTATGTGATTTAAATGGTAATCTATTAGCAGTTCTTCCCCTGCACTTATTGATTTTATCTCACATACAAAAACATGATTCCCCTCATGTGCCTCAAATATGCAATTGGGTTGCTTAATAGTTGACCCAAGTCACGTACTATTTATAAAATGCACAATATTCCTTGTTGCTTTTGGCCTCCCATCAATGTACATAGAAAATATTTTTCTTTGATCATTTTCTTTCCATTGTATATAATTTGTTGACAGTGCATAACTACACATACTTTTTTTATATTGAACAATATGCATCCAATCATTGTAATTGTAACAAGGTTTGAAATACTCCATCAATTCAAAAACTTTGTTGTAACATACCTTTATCCCATCTATGGAAAATAGGCCCAAACCATGTAATGAGGATGGAGCTATGCGATATATCCTCTTGTTAACACAAAAATCAATGTTAATTGGAGGTAGCTCATTGGGTACCCATTCTTTCTCAAAATGTGTGTACTAAAAGGGCACCTTGATGTCGCCTTTGGTCTCATCATCATAAGAACATGACCCCCCTTCAGCAAGGAAAAATTGAATGTGTTTATTGAATTTTTTTCTAATCTTTTGACCTCTAGTTGATCTGCCTATTTTAGCCATACTACATGTCAAACTTTCTTCTACCATTCCCACATTTCCCTCATTTGAGGAAGATAGATCTGACAAGTACCTATTTGGTGGTTCTTACAATCCATCAAATGAGATATTGTCATGTCCCCACTTCAAATAGAATTTTTATAATAATTAAATAATAAAATATTATTAAATAAATAATAATATTTAAAATAAATAAATAAATAAATAATCAACAATATTGTTTATCAATTCATAATATTAATCAAATAAATATAATGCTAATAATTAATCAATATATAGAATAATCAAGTCTTGAATAGAGTCGTGACCCATACGGTTCTGCTTTGTCTATACATGGGAGATATAAAATGTAAGTTAAAAATGAAGGAAAGGCACAAAAAAAAGGAATCATATAAAAGGATAAAAAAAGTGATGAAGACAAGTCATATCCTTAGCATATCATGCATGCAACATAATACTTGAATTCGGTCAAGTAACATTTGAGGTATTAATCTATAACATTGGTATTTTTTACCATTGAACAAGGAAGAGATAATAAGAGGTCATCAAAGTATGGGGACATTGGTATTAAGTCAGTGATAAGGAGTTGAGATAGTCATTGTAAAAGGCAATCACAATACATGCTCACTGATAAACAAGAACAATATAAGAAAATTAATAATTTTATTGACTAAGGTAGCAAACATTGAGAATAAGGAGAAAAGGTCATTCCACAGGGAAAGTAGTCAAGTTAAATAAGTTGAAACAACCTTACTTTAAAAAAAGGTACGTAAAGTCATTCTCTTTGTGTTTATGTATGAATAAGATTAATAAGAATAAGTTAGCTATATATAAACTAAAGTTGGTCTATCTTAATATTAGTGAGCAATAAATCATATTATATAGTGAATATAGAAGTATTATTATTAATAATCAGAATTTATATATGTAAGAGATATATACATACATATATATAGTGAATATATAAGTATATATTATAATTGATAATCATAATTCTATATATATTTGTTATATTAATATTAGGAATAATGGGAGTATATATTGAATTATATAATACATTTATATATGATATAATATTTATGTAAATTATGTCTATTTATTAGTAAATAATGAAATCATAATTTTATATCAATTATTTGTTATATATATAGGGCGTATTGACTTATACCTACTGATCCATGTCACTATGCAGGATCCTCTTCAAAGGGGTTAAATTTCCTGCATATGTGAATCATTTATCTTAAGCTAGCTAAAAATTACATGATACGTATGCTACAAATTACATAGAAGACAACATGAAAAATATGCAAGATCATAAACATGAACAAATTACCTTTACCTTATATATGGAATGCAAGATCATCAACAGAAGGGGTGATGATGTGTATAGTTAATTTCTTGTTTCTAGAAAGGGTGACAATCAAACAAAATATATACATGTATCAATAGAAATTAATTGAGCATCATAAGCAATACATTGGTAATCATAAATCACATATGTTGTAATCATTAGAATTGAACACAATAAATTAATGTTACCATGCCATTAGAGTTGAATATATGAATAAATCAATATTAAATATATATACTAATCAATATAAATATATAAAAATAATTAAATCACATACCTTGTACATTTCAATGATGTCATTAATCATCTTCTTCATCCATCTCATCATCATCACCATCATCATCATCATCACCATCATCATCATCATCATCATCATCATCATCATCTTCTTCTTCTTCTTCTTCTTCTTCTTCTTCTTATTCATCTTCTTCTTCTTCATCATCATCTTCGGTATCTTCTTCTTCCATCACATTATACTTTATCGGCCTTCCTCTTAGATCATGTCTAATAACAAATGACCAACCTAGGTTATGTCAAACCTCTAAGTAAAACACTTTCTCACATTGTCTTGGAAGAACATATGGCTCATCTTCAACTTGCTCAAATGACTTTGTATTAATCATTGTAAATCCATTATCATGTTGAATAAAAGTTCTATCAGGATCATTTTGATTCAGTCATAGCCTGTACCATTTGATGACTAATAGAACTAATTTGAAGGAGTTAAAGTCGTACTCAAGTATATCATCCAAGATTCAAGCCATAGTGGAGTGGCTAACTCCGACTAACATCCTCGAAGTTCACAACTTTATGGGGCTGGCTGGTTAGTATAGACAATTTGTCAGGGAGTTCTATCAAATAGCTCATCCCATCACTTCCTTGAAAAGGAAAGGGAAGAAATTTTTATGGTCAGAAAAGTTTGAAGCTGCTTTCTTGTGTTTGAAGGAAAGATTAACTAGTGATCCAATCTTGGTAGTCCCTAAACCTTCAGGAAATTTTGTGGTCTCTATAGATGTCTCACTAGAAGGGATTGGGGCAATCCTTATGCAAGAAGGACAAGTTGTCACTTATGAATCTAGGAAACTCAAAGATCATGAGCTCAACTATCCCACCCACAATTTGGAGTTAGCAGCAATAGTTCATGCCTTAGTGAAATGGAGGCACTTTCTATTGGGTCATAAATTTTGACCCCATATAGATCATCAAAGCCTTCAATATATCATCTCTCAACCTAACCTCAATGCTAGACCACGCAAATGGATGCAATTCTTATGTGAGTATGATTTTGAGGTTAAGTACATCCAAGAGAAGATGAATGTGGTGGCAGATGCGCTGAGCAGTCGCATGCATGGTTTGGCTGCACTTTCTCTTAGCACAGATTTGGAGAAATGAATCAGAGAGGCTCTCACTTTTGATTCTTGATTTCAAGAGGTAAAAGTAGTATTAGAGTTGGGAAGACCCTTGGAGGGTCGATTTTCAAGATATTCCTTGGATTCCCTAGGATTGTTGCACCAGAAGGACAAAATTTATGCGCCCTTGTCAAGAGATCTCTGTGTGTTTATTCTTTCAGAAAGCCACAAGGCTCCCTATTAAACACATCTAGGGGTAAAAAAAATGTATGATGTCCTATGTGATTTGTACTATTGGTCAAGAATGAAAATAGACATAGCAGACTATGTGGCTAGATGTTTGGAATGCCAGAGACTAAAAGCAGAGCATCAATATCCAGTAGGTCTTTTGCAACCTCACATTGTGCCAGAATAGAAATGGGATATATTTCCATGGATTTTATTGTGGGACTTCTAGTTACCCCACCGAGACATGATTCTATCATGGTAATAGTTGATAGGCTGACCAAGGTAGCCCATTTCTCTCTCATGCAATCTTCCTATTCAGCAACTTCGGTAGCTAGAGTATTTATGAAGGACATAGTGAGACTCCACAAAATTCTTAGGAAGATCATTTCTGATCATGATCCAGTATTCACATCATCTCTATGGACTTCCCTTCATCACACATTAGGGACTTAGCTCAACTTCAGTTCAGCCTATCATCCTGAGATAGATGGGCAGACCGAGTGAGTCAATCAAGTTCTAGAGGATATGCTTAGAATGAAAGTTATGGACCGACAGGCCCATTGGGAAGAATAATTATATTTGGTGGAGTTTGCATATAATAATGGATATCACAGTTCCATAGGTATGTCTCCTTTTCAAGCTCTATATGGTTGTATGTGTCATACTCCTTTGAGTTGGGACCCTTTGGAGGACATGGTACTTCTTGGCCCTAAGATGTTACATGATATGGAGCAGTAGGTTAACCATATTAGAGAACATATTATGATAGCTTAGGATAGGAAAAAGAAGTAGGTAGATGCTCATAGGACTCATGTACACTTTTCTCTTGGAGATAGAGTTTTTCTTAGGGTACGCCCATGAAAGAGTCCAATCCGTTACGGAAAAGGCTCCAAGTTAGAACCCTGATTTATTGGCCCTTTTGAATTCCTAGAGAGGATAGGACCAATACCTGATCAGCTTGCCTTTCCACCCGTCCTTGCTTGTATTCATGATGTATTTCATGTATCAGTTCTTAGAAAATATATTCTTGATGTGACTCATGTTTTGGATTGGAATGCATTACAAGTAGCAGACGGGTAGCTGACTTTAGAGCTTGTACACATTTTGCAGTAGTAGACATTGACCCTTAGAAGTCACACCATAGATAAGGCAAGCGTCCAATGGGACCCCAATGATGATTCCTCAGCCACTTGGAAGGATGCTGTTAGACTTAGAGATGTTTATCCTTATCTATTTGTAGGCTTCCAGGAGTAAGCCTAACTCTAGGGGGGAGGATGTAATACCCTCTCAAATGATTATACTTCGACTCTTTGATTTGGACATTTTACATTATGATGGTTAAAACTGTATGTTTTTAGTTATGCTTAATTGGATGATGATATTCTTATTTAGACATACTCATTTATGATTGTTGTTTAATGTTTATGAAATTGAAAATCATCTATCTTTATATGTTTACAGAAAATAGATCTAACCAAAGGATTTGAATCTAACCATTACTATCTATGATGTCTCATGTTTTCATGTATATATGTGACTGATGTGTTTTAATGACTCAGGACAAAGTCGTAGTTACTCACTTAGCTGAGGTCCACATGATGTATTGATCCTGGTCATCTACTTGCAAATGTCTCATTTTTTATATCTATGCACATGTATCTCTTCTCAGTGATGCAGGCTTGTAGGTACTAGGCATCATCTCCACCTAGTCTCATAGGTATGAGCAAGCCCTCAAAATTCTCTATCGTTGTTGTTGTTATGGAGATATCACCAAGGTTTCATGAGATGGAACCATACCTCTAATCCTTTTATTCCTTAGGTGGGGAAATTCCTCAATCAATCCTTTTGTTGATGGTGTATGATTGTGTTGTCTCAATTTATTAGATCCTGTGGATCTTGTTGCATTATTTCTTGCATTTATTGATTATGAGGTGTTCTGAATGGTAACTCTAGTTCTGTTGTATAGAATATTCTATCTTTTGTTAGTAAATACCTTATATGAATTATTTCATCTTGTGTGAAGTATGATTTAGCGTATGATTAAAATAATGTGGTTAGAATGGAAATAATAGTAATATTTTTTATGGTATTAATAATGTCTTAATAATATTTATTATGATATATGTAAACATAGGCATATGGGTGCACACGTATGCATATGGTTACATATATTTATATAATTATGTGTGTGTAAGTAATCATTGTATTTAAAATAATAATAATAAATAAATAAAATTATTTATTTGGATGACTAATAAATAAATGGTAAATCACTTTTACCATAGCCTAGGTAACTAGGTAACTTAGAAATAGTAAATAAACTTAAGGCAAAAGTTACCATTGCCTTCTTTAAATAAAGTAGATATAAATTAAATTATTGTTAATACATATAAACAATATCTTTTCTTGGGAATGGATTTATTAAATATATTAAGCCTAACTATTAACCAACAATTGGTTTGAGTAGTTGCATCATTTGGATTTCCCTGTGCAACTACTCCCTTAATCTATATACAGGAAGGAATCCTGTGAGATGGGGAGTTGGCTGGAAAAATAATCTCTCAAGAAGATTCACTATTGTTTTAGATAGGATTTCATAATATTTTTGGAGGATTTCTATGGCTTCATTCAGAGGGTGTCTAGAGGATTGTTTGAAGTAGGCTGAGATAATCAAGATCCTTCTTCATCAACAGTTTCTCCGCAGGACTCCAGGTAGGATCTATCCTAGGAGATGATCCTTCTTAAGTGTTTGTTTTCTTGAATATATTTCTATCTATCTACTTGTTGTCTTCTATGAATCTACAATTGAAAGGAGGATTGAATTATTGTATTATGTCTATATTGTTAGCTTAATGAGAATGGATGGCTATGTATATGCTTTGAAATATATTGTTGTGTAAATTATTGCATTTTCTATATGAGTTATTTATCTTCTCCCATGTACTTGTTAGAGTCTAGAGGCTACTTAGGATCTATGATTATACTTCCTTTCATGTTTAATAGGCCTGTAGGTTCTCTCAGACCTTAGGAAGAACTTTTCTCCTTCCTTGTTTGCATTCTGGATTTTGTACCTTTCTGATCATTCCCAGATTTTTCTCACTGGTCTTTTTGATAGACCTTTACACATTCATCCATATCTTTTGACTCCAATAATGGTTACTCGATCTCTCTAGTAAGAAGTTTCATAACTTGGATCTCTCCAACATATCAAAAACACAACCCAATCATTAGGAGATATGGTTCCCGCATCAGGACTATATTTTATGCAATAGTCTTTTCTTCATTTTTCTCCAACTAACCACCAACTTCCTTCCATAAAATCTCATTCTCAACTATACATGGTCTCCTACAGGGTTAGGATAGTAAAATACATTATTCCTACTATCTAAATGACCAAATTTGATGGCTTGTATGTTAGAGGCATTACAAATTTACATTGTATTATGATTGTTACTACAATGAGGGTTTCAAGCAGTCTGTGTTTCTTGGGTCATAAACCTAGGGTCTACACAAAAGAACTTCACTAACATCTCCAAATTAATCCAAAGGTATTAACACCTCATAATGGACACAAATAATCCATGTTTCAACACAAAATGCAACTAATCTTAAGGCATTCACTTCCCAAATGAATGGTGTCATTCCAGGCTTCCCACAAATCAACAAACCATTCCTATTCTTGTTTGCAAGCACTTGAGTGTTTTATGGTTTGTCTTATTTCATATCTAGTAGGTTTATGATGGTTGGGTAAGGGTAGAGAACCTAAGAACACTAGGTGAGTGGCTCTCAGTGTGGGGCTACGGCCGTAAGTGGCTAGTACTAGGATAACCCACTAATGAGTTGTTTAATCAAGTGATAACTTTAATGAAATGAATGGGGATGGAAACAAACACTAAAAATATAAATGTAATGCCTTGCCCATGCCATTAGTGCTAGTAAAGGCCATGGATGGGAGTGGGAGAAGGTACCTATGCATAGGTACGACTGAATAGCACTTGTCTGTACGAAAGGCATCTGATTCCACATGTGCCTACTTGGGGACCAGGACCAAGAGTGGCTAGTACTAGGACAACCCAAGGGGTGAGTGCTATGTGATGACACTCACCTAGCTTTTTGCTTAGAGTTTCTACCTAGTCTTGTGAGTCTTTGGGAAAGGATTTGTGTTTTAATCTTCCTTGTTCAGTTAATTTTTGGGAAAGGTTACCTCAACCCTAGGAATAGCCTAGTTATCTCTTCTAGTGTGCACCTTGGTGTTCATCTCCTAGCTCGGGGGATTGGGCCTTTTGTGATACAAGCAAGACCAAGAGGGGAAAAATGATGGTGCACCCTAATGAACCAAGCTTGCTCAACATAGTTGGAAGCTAAAACAACACAGTGAGAGAGAGAATGCAGAGTCTTTCATATGTTTTCTTCAAATGAATTCATACATGTTAGGCTTTAAGGCCTACCTGGTTAGGGCTAGCTATTAAAATCAATAGCATAAGTCCTCAAACATGCGAGGATCTATCATAATACTATTAATCTTCTATCTCCTATCTCCCCTCTAAACTACATCTAGCAACTACATTTATACAAGAGTCTACCAAACTGAGTCGACCTTCAGATCCATAATTCACAGAGGTAATGGTCAAATCTAGAACCACACACCTCCCAAGGATGAATTCCAACATTAAATCTGTGACCAAAAATAAATGCACAAGTAAGCCTCAATAGGAACTAAAACTAGGCCTGTCAATGAGCAAGGATAACCGAGCAACATACAAGAAATGCCGAGTGCTAGTGAGATAACTAACCACCCAGGAAACTACCGACCATGCTCAGTAACGAAAGGAAATTGACCGACATAGAAATGAACTTGATTAAAGTAGGAATCAAGCAACACAGACAACTTCAAATTCTTTTTGGTGACACAAGATTTCCAAGGACCCGAGATGCTCCTACATCAAACACCTGGGGTTTTTTTGAAATGATTCTCTGAATCATTTGATAGGTATGATCTGAGTGGCATCCAAATCAGACTATGAAATCCATGAACTATCTTCAATCAGTCTATTCTTCCACTTCACTAGATACTCCATGGACTGTTTGCCTCTTGTACTCTTGCCAACTCTCTGCTCCAATAGGAACTAAAACTAGGCCTCAACAAGTCGGCCTCAACAAGAACTAAAACTAGGCCCATCAGTGAGCAAGGATAACTGAGCAACATACAAGCAATGCCAAGCACTAGTGAGATAACCGACCACCCAGGAAACCATCGACCATGCTCATCAACCAAAGGAAACTGACCAACACAGAACTAAACTCAGTTAAAGCAGGAACTAAGCAACACAGACAACTTCAAATTCTTTTTGGTGACATAGGATTGCCAAGGACCTGAGATACTCTTGCATCAAATACCTAGGGTTTTTTTGAAATGATTCTCTAAATCATTTGGTAGGTATAATCTAAGCTGCATCCAACTAAAATTATGAAATCCATGAACTGTCTTCAATCGGTCTATTCTTCCACTTCACTAGATACTCCATGTATTGTTTGCCTCTTGTACTTTTGCCAACTCTCTGCTCTAGAATATGTTCAATTTCTTCATTCTGCTTCTTAGGATAATCTATTGGTACTGTCATTTCTTCATTTGACTCATTGTGCTCATATAACTTAGCAACATTGAATATAGGTGATATATCCATGTCATCAAGTAATTCAATCTCATATGCATTCCCACTATCAAATTTCCTCAAAATTTTGCAAGGTCCAAACTTCTTCATCTTCAGCTTCCCATAGGTTCCAATAGGAAATCATCCTTTCTTCAGATGAACCATTACTTCATCACCAACATGAAAAGTTTTATGTCTTCTTGATTTATCATCTTTGTCTTTGTATTTCTGATTACTCTCTTCCAGCTTTAGCTTCACATCTTCATGCAATGTCTTCATGTACTCAACAAATTTTACTCATTCAACACTTCTCTTTTTCTCATCAGCAATGTCTCTCAAATTAGATAGACCTCTTGGTTGGAAGCCATTTACAATCTCAAAATGTGTCTTGCTAGTACTTCTATTCACTGAATTATTGTATGCAAACTCTGCCTATGCCAATACAGAATCCCAAGTGCCTAGTGTGTCTCCAACTAAACATCTCAAAAGATTTTCCAAACTTTTGTTCACAACTTCAGTCTATCCATTGGTTTGTGGGTGAAATGTAGAACTATATTTCAACTCAGTGCCAAATTTTTTCCAAAGGGTCTTCCAAAAGTATCCAACAAATTTACTATCTCGGTCAAAGATAATACTCCTTGATAATCCATGCGATCTAACAATTTCCTTGAAGAAAAGCTCTACTACATGTACTACATTTGATGTCTTTCTACAAGGTATAAAATGTGCCATTTTAGAAAATCTATCCACAACAACAAATACAGAATCATTACCCCTTGCTATCTTCGGTAAGCCAAGAACAAAATCCATACTAATGTCAATCCAAGGTTTCTTAGGTACAACAATCAGTGTATACATTCCAGTGTTCTGACTCACTCCTTTTGCAACTTAACAAACTCTACAACTTTTCATAACTTTTTGAACATCTTTATATAACTATGGCCAAAAGTACTTCTCCTTAAGCAAATTCAATGTTTTATCAATGCCAAAATGTCCAGCCAAACCACTACTGTGTTTCTCCTTTATGAAATTATTCCTCATTACTCCTCTCGCTATACACAACTAAATACCTTTAAACAATATACCTTCCTGAATAAAATATTCATCCCATTTAGTATCTTGTTGATCTTGAATAGGTGCTTTGCACTTTCTCCATGGCTCAGAAAAATTAGGATCACTTTCATACAAATCTTTCATCTCATCAAAACCAAGAACTTCAATTTTCATCTCAGTCATGAAAGATCTTCTTCTACTCAATGCATCAGAAACTCAGTTAGTGACTCCACTCTTGTGCTTTATCAAAAATGTATAACTTTGCAAATACTCAACCCATTTCATATGTCTTTGATTCAACTTATTTTGACTACCCAAATACAGTAAAGCCTTATGATCAGTATACAACACAAATTCACTTAGTATCAAATAATGTCTCCATTTCTTCAGTGCTTGAACAATAGCATAGAATTCTTGATCATACACAAAATATTTCCTTCTAGCATCATTCAACTTTTCACTAAAGAAAGAAATAGGTTTACCTTCTTGACTTAACACAGCTCCAATTACACTACCACTTGCATCACATTCCACTTGAAATACCTTACTAAAATTAGGTAATACCAAAATAGGTAACTCAACAACCTTCTGCTTCAGAGTCTCAAAATTTCTATCAGCTCCATGTGTCCACTTGAATTCTCTCTTTGCCTCCTCTCATAGTCTCAGTCATAGCATTACAATTTGAATTGAAACTTTTTATGAACTTTCGGTAAAAAATTGCCAAACCATGAAATGATCTTACCTCACTAGCATTCATAGGTGTAGGCCAATTCAAAATAGCTTCAACCTTTTCAGGACCCATCTCCAAACCATCAGGTGAGATCACAAATCCCAAATACACAATCTCCTCTTTCATGAATGAACACTTTTTCAGCTTTATCAGCAACTTTTCTTCTTTCAACCTCTCCAAAACTTGTCTAACATGCAACAAATTTTCTTCTCTGGTCTTACTAAATATCAAAATATCATCAAGATATACAATCACAAATTTACCCAATAATTTCTTCAAAACTTCATTCATCAGCCTCATTAAAGTACTCAGTGCATTAGTTAAACCAAAGGGCATAACCAACCATTCATACAAACCTTCTTTTGTCTTAAAATCAATTTTCCACTCATCACCTTCTTTGATTTTGATCTGATGAAACCCACTTTTCAAATCAATTTTGGTAAAATACTTTGCTCCAGTCAAACTATCCATTATATCATCCATCCTTGGTATAGGAAACCTATACTTCACTATTATCTTATTGATTTCTCTGGAATCAATACACATTCTCCATTCTCCATTCTTCTTAGGTGCCAATACAATAGGTACTATACAAGGACTCAAAATTTCTCTTATCAAACCCTTCTCCAACAACTCTTGAATCTATTAGTTAAATTTCTAATTATCGGTAGGTGTTAACTAATGAGGTGCCTTATTCGGTAAAATAGCTCTAGGGATTAGATCCATACAATGATCAATGCTTCTTTTCAGTGGCAAACCATCAGGTACATTGTCAGAAATGATATCTTTATACTCAGTGAGTAACTCATCAATCTCCTCAAGAACATTATCCCATATTTTCTTACTCAGTTTGTTAGGAATCACAACAAAACATACATCATTTCTCTTCAAATATTTCACAAACTTTCTTCCTTCCATCAAGCAAACTTTCACAAATGTGAAAACATTACTAACAGGTTCTTCCATCAATGGTAACAAGATTTTTTTCTTTCCATCACCCACAATAGTATACTTATGTAATCTCCCATCATATATATCATGTCTATCATATTGCCAAGGTCTACCCAACAAAATATGACAACAATCCATAGGCATTATATCACACAACACTTTATCATAGTATTTTACAATCTTCAAATTCACATAACATTGTTCACTTACCAAGAGTGTGTGCTCATCCTTGATCCATGAAATCTGATAGAGCTTTGGATGTTCCAACCTTTTCAACTGTAATTTTGTGACCATTTCCTCAAAAGCCAGATTCTCTGAGCTACCACTCTCAATGATTACCTTCCAAAATTTGTCAGAAACTCTACATCTGGTCTTGAACAAACTTTTCTTTACCAAATCTTCCTTTTTAATCTCAGTCCATAGTGCTCTCCTTACCATCAAGTTATTTTCCTTCTTAGGTTCATTCGGTGACTCTTCTTGCACCTAAGCATTTCTACTACTACTAGCCTTCTTACTTCCATGTGTGCATTCAAAAGATTTATGTCCTTCTTCTCCACAATTGTAACAAGTTCCTCAGAAACTTCCTCTGCTATAACCACCTTGGTAGTTACTACCTCTACCTCTAGATGAACTTTCACCATTCCACTCATTCTTGTCTTTATCCATATTTGTCTTTTCAGGTTCAGATCTACTATTTTCACCATGAGATCTACCTCTTCCTCTAGGGAATCTACCACCTCTACCACTCTGTCTCTATTCATGTCTTTTGTTCAATTTCTCCTTGGCCTTCAATGCAAATTGATAAGCCTCTTCAATGTTCTCCAACTTAACCATGTTGATCTCCTCTTGGATGGAAACCCTCAAACCATTCAGATATCTTGCAATTCTTTCCACATCATCTTCATCATGACTAGATTTGATATCCAATCTATAGAATTCCTCAGTATATTCTTTTACCAAGCTATCTTTTTGCCTCAAACTTTGTGTTCACTGAACTAGGTTAATCTGATAATTACAAGGTAAAAACTTTCCTTTCAACTTATTTACCATCTTAGTCCATAGCTTGATTTTGTCTTTGCCTTTCCTCTTTCTGTCCAATTGCAGGTGTTCCCACCACAAGGATGCATGACTTTTCAGCTTTGTGCTTGCAATTTTCACTTTCTTATCTTTAGAAATGTTTTCATACTCAAAATACTCTTCCATCTCAGTGATCCAATCCACCAATTCATCAGAATTCAATTTTCCACTATATTCAAGAGGGTTGAGATGTGGTTTGGACTTCAGAATTGTCAAAGCCTTCAGAAATATTTCCTCATCCTGATCCATCATGGGTGTAGGTTCCATATTCAGCTATTCTTCCTCATCTTCATCATCACTCACATCTTCAAGATGTCTACCTCTTCTTTGGTTTGTTTTAATAGCTTCTAACCTAGTAGCAAGTTGTCTCAACATGTCTGCCAATCCTAGATCTGCATCTCACCTCCTACAAACCATCTTGGAAATCCTCTGCAATTGTATGTCAAATCGTAAAATGCTACCCCATAATAATCAATTAGGGTTTCACAAGAAGGAACCAACAAACCTAGATCCATAGACCTAGATCAAGATCTCACCTCGCTATGATACCACCTAATGCAAGCAAGACCAAGAGGGTCCAAATGATGGTGCACCCTAATGAACCAAGCCTGCTCAACATAGTCAGAAGCTAAAATAATACAGTGAGAGAGAGAATGCAGAGTCTTTCATATTTTTTCTTCAAATGAATTCATACATGTTGGGCTGTAAGGCCTTCCCAGTTAGGTCCAGATATTACAATCAATAGCAGAAGTCCTCAAACATGCGAGGATCTATCATGATACTATTAATCTTCTATCTCCTATCTCCCCTCTAAACTACAACTAGCAACTACATTTATACAAGAGTCTACTAAAATGAGTTGGCATTTAGATCCACAATTCATAGAGGTAACGGTCAGATTTGGGACCACACGCCTCCCAAGGATGAATTTCATCATTAAATCCGTGACCCAAAATAAATGCACAAGTAGGCCTCAACAAGAACTAAAACTAGGCCCGTCGATGAGCAAGGATAACTGAGCAATAGACAAGAAACGTTGAGCACCAGTTGTATACACCTAAAAATGGTCATCTAGACTATTAGCCCCTTGCTAGCATTTTTGCTAAAATCATCAATTGCTTATTCTTGATCAAATCCTAGTTCTATCATTTATTCGATTATTTCTCCTCTTTGATGCTCCATCGTTGATTAAATCTTTTGCCTCTTAATCTCCATGGTCCATCCCTTCTCATTTTGTATAAAAGGAGAGCTCTCTTCTTCATTGTAGATCCCCAACTTTTTATGCTAATGTTATGCTGCAGGTTTTCTAGGTCACTTTGGAGCTTTTGAAGATTTGGAGCATTCTTGGCTTTTGCATCTACATGCTATCATAGTTTCATTTCTTGCATTATCATAGCATTCATAGCTTCATATTTAGCTTAGTTTCCTTTATGCTTTAGATTACTTCATGTAGCTTAATTAGGAGGCTTTGTAATACTTGCATATTTCCACTCATAGCTTAGTTGCATTGTTCTTTCATTTCCATAGTTTAGCTTGCATATTCATCTTAATCTAGCTTGCATTGCATTTCATTTGATTCTTGAGGATATTGGCATTCTTGCCCTTGTCTTCATTTGAATCTCTCATTGTATGCTTTACTAGCAAGGTTATTGGCTTAATAGCTCTAAGCTGAGAACATTCTTAAACACCCTTGCACTCCATGCCTAGGGAGCTATGGATCGATTTTTGAGACCTCATTCTTGAGTGTTCTTGATTGTAATGATTCATAGAAGTGCACATCTTAGTGTGTACATTTTTGGCATCCACCATGGGGCAAGATAACTTTGTTTTGCCTTTCTTTACTACATTTTCACTACAGGTTTTGGCTATTTTTTATTTTTTTGTTATTTTCCTACATTGTCCGTACTTTTGTGCATCACTGTTATAGAATCTCATTTAAGGTTTCTCACCGTATCACGTAAAGATTTGTTGTTTGTAGCACTTCTACGCACGATGAAGTACTTTCTTGCATGGGCCTGTGTATTTTCTTACGCAAGCCAGTGCACTTTCTTGCACGAGCCAGCATACGTTCTCGCACGGGCTTGTGATTTCTCGTGCATGGTTTTGTACTTTCTCGCACGGCCCTGAGTACTATCTAATGCAAAATTCTATGACAGATAGAGACCAAAATTCCAGATTTTTTAGTTTTTCTTGTTGTTTTCATTTGTTCACCCATTTTTTAGAAATTTTCACAAATGGTTAGACTCTAGAAAACTTGCACCCATTTTTTAGAAATTTTCACAAATGGTATCAAAAATTTAAGTGTGATATATCATTGGAAAGGTCTTTCCAAGCTTGATCTAACCATGTTGGTTTCATTTTCAAATTTTTTCATTTGATCAGCTATTTTACTTACAGATTATCTAAATTTTGATGTGCTAACCTTTGTGGGGCTAACAAGTTGTGCTTGTAGGTGCTCTCATTGCTTAGAATTTTCCAAAAAAATGCATGTCAAAGAGGGCTACTAATGGTTTTTTTAGGATTTCCCTAAGCATAAAAACCAAATGAAGTGTTTGTTTAATTTCTTTCTTTATTGAGTGCAGCATATACTAGTTGTTTCTTTTAGTAGACACATAATATCTTGTGGAAGAAATTTTGAGGTGGTAGGAGAAGTATGCTCTTCACCCTTGTGGTGAACTAGAAAATCTTGAACCATCTTAGGATTTTGGAAACAAGAGGGTAATTGAACTCTTGTCTTGGTGTGTTTGGGAGAAAACTTTGAGATAGGGGAGTATGCTCTTCACCCTTGTGGTGAAACAAAAACTTTGAACCTCATAAGTTGATCCATTCTTTGTTTAGATCTTTTAGAATCCTTTAGGGGGCCTACTCTTGAGCAATCACGATGAACAACCCAAGTGGGGACAAGCTTATTGCTAGCTATTTTGACCCACTATAATCTCAAGGCTATCAAGGACACAAAACCTTGGTAGACGTAGTGCTTGTCTTTGCTTGATGTGAGTACTTGTGGGATTGTGACCATGAGGAATTTATTGAGCAAGAATGCTTATGGTACTCTTGAGTCCGTGAGCTCTGTTACTTGCTACAAGGTAAGGAGTCCCTTTGGGGAGCAAGAGGGGTGCTACGAATGGAAGCCCTTACTAAGAACCATAGGTAGAGGCCACCCTATTTTTGCCGCTTAGCTTCTTGGTGCAAGGATTGATCCAAGTGGACTTACCCGGATCACCCCAAGATTACTCACCATATATGTTCCTTTGGTTGTGTTTTTGACACTTCCATGACAATGCCAATATCTATTGTGGGCAACCACTTTGTGTGAGGCAAGGGAGCATCAAGTTGTGGGCCAAGTTGCTAAGTAATGAGCCTTGACTTTCTAGGTAGTAAGTGCTTGAAGTGTTTTCATTGTGCTATACCAGTGTGAACATTCTCAACATTCAAACAAAATGGTAGCATTCATAAGGTTTTCTATTTTGATATCACAAGTTCTTATCTTGGAAAGGTTTCTTTTGCCCTTGTTTCAAGTGTTCTATTACATGTTTGATCCTATACTATTTGCAAACCTATCTTTTATCTATTGTTACTGCATGTCAAACTAAGAAATTGCACTATCCAACCTTCAAACTTGATCAAAATGCTTCAAAACTAAGATTTTTATGTTCACTGGTCAAAGAATCACACAAATCTACAACAGTATCGCACGCTTTGCTGAGAAATATCATGCGATAGTTCACTTCTACCAAACTATCACCCTACCTACCTAGAAAGTATTGCCCAGGCTTATTGGAAACTATCACCATACTTAGCATGAAGTGTCACCTGGTCTTAAAGTGTCACCTTGCTTGCCTGGTAATTGTCACCCTATGTCATTCTATTGTCCTATCGTTGTTGCAACTCGGAGTTGCTAAACTTGAGTTTTAACTAGTTGTAGAGTGTCTTTTCCTATTCTTATCTAAAGCTGGACTGTTATTTGCATGCTTAGATTTGTTCTAGACTATAAAAAATGAGCTAAAACTATTGGGTTTTGAGCCTAACAAATGCTACTCTCAATCACTTTTCACATTACGGTTACCTCTCTAGCTACTTTCTAATTGAGCTTCTTGCTCATCTCTTAGTTTAAGTCAATTGATTGCTATAAGTTCTTGAGCACTTTTGATGAGCCATCTCTATTGTTCCACTTTGACAAGTGATCTTTATTAGCTTTTCTTATCTCAATATCTGAGAAACTTTGTCTCATTCTATTAGTCAACCAACAATTCTTTTTCATGCCGGTTACAACTCGGTCTCAATTTGAGCAGGAGAATCATCCTGCATTCAATTATACTCAGTTACCTTCTCAAACCAGATGCTCACAAGTGCCCACTCGCAACGATAGTTCTAGTTCTAACCAATCTAAGGATTCTAAGGCCACCTCGTGGTACAAACATTCTTGAACATACAAACATTGTGGTAGTGCTCATAGAATTTTTCATTTTGATATCCCAATTGCTTGTCTTGGCAAGGTTTCTTTTTCTCTTGCACAAGTGTTTGATGACATGTTTGATCACCTACTATTTGCAAACTTGTCTACTTCCTGATATTATTGTGCTTGAAATCAAAAAATTATACTTGCAACCTACAAAATTGACCAAATTGCTTTCAAAACTAAATTTTTCACATTCACTGGTCAAGAGTCATACGATACTGAAACATCATTGCATACCTTCAACCAAGAATCCTAAGTTATTCTGTTGTCCTACTATTGTTGCAATTTGAAGCTGCTAAACTTGCATTTTAACCTACTGCAGAGTATCTTTTTCTGTTCTTATCTGAAGTTGGTTTGTTACCTACATGCTTAGGATTGTTCTAGACTGAAACAAATGAACTAAAACTATTGGATTTGAGCCTATCAAATGTCACTTTTGATCACTTGTCAAAACACGGTTACCTATCTAGCTACTTGCTAATCGAGCTTCTTGCTCACATCTAGGCTTGTGTCAATTGACTGCTGTAAGTTTTTTAGCACTTTGACAAGCCATCTCTATTGATCTATCTCGACAAGTGATCATCATTGGCTTTTTCTTATCTCAACATCTAAGAAACTTTGTCTCATTTTATTGGTTGAACAACTTTCTTTTTCATGCCGGTTACAACTCGGTCTCAATTTGAACAAGGGAGTCACCCTTTGTTCAATTATATGTAGTTACATTCTCCCACTAGATGCTCATGAGTGCCTATTAGCAATGCTAGTTCTAGTTTTGAGGATTCTAAGGCTACCCTGTGGTACAAAGGAGGTTTCCTCTTTACCACATTTAAGTCTTCCAAAAACATAGATAGTGTCTCACTTACTATGAATGAATAAGAGAGATATCGTCGTATGCAAGAACACTTTGAGCAAAGAGATAAACAAGCACTCTTGGATAGAGAATATAGTAAAATCTTAATGGAAGTTTCTAGGTGCATGAATTCAACAAGGATGTCCCATGAACAACCCGGGACTAGTAGCTATGAAAATAGACCTTTCTTTGGCACTAGTGGCAACAACGGAAACAACATGCCACCAAGGTCCCCTCCAAGATGGAATTTTGATGTACCTTCTTCACCTCCTAGACCACCTCCCTCTCACCATGAGGAAGAGGTCGTTGATGATATTTCTAGTGAGGATCTTATTGCATTTGAACAAGATGAAGACTCCCAACGAAAGATGCTTAAACTTTTAGAGCACAATGGTGACCAATATTTCCAATATATGACTTCTAGAGGATACAAACTTCCTCCCGGCTATGATGTTAGAAAAATTGTCCAACAAAGAGTACTAACTGAATTGGAAGTCCTTCAGGAAGATCTACACTGAACAAATCAATTCCTTACCCAAATGGCAATAGAAAGAGAGCCTCCAAAGGTCTCCTTTGTAGAATCTATTTGTGCTCTTCCATTTGATAGGAGTCTATACATGGTCCCATTTCCTAGGGATATTGAGGTTCCCAAGTATGACAAGTATGATGGAAATGGTGACCCCCATGACCATGTGTGTCACTTTTACGCTCTTAGCATGGACTTCCTTCATGAAGACACATTTTTGTTGTGACTGTTCCCTCGAAGCTTAAGAGGACAAGCTTTAGAATGGTTTGCCAAGTTGACACCTCCTTTGAAGACTTTTTATGAGTTAGCTATGCGCTTTACACAACACTATTCATACAATATCCAACAGCCTATCACCATGATAGACCTTGGTGCTTTGAGGCAAAACCAAGGAGAGTTATTTGCTACTTATTTGCAACATTGGAGGTCATTATATTCTCGATATCCTTGTCAGCTAGATGAAAGAGAAAAGATTGACATTTTTGTCAACACTCTTGTGCCAAAACTATATTATGATCTTAGGAAACAACTATTCTCCTCTTTCAATGACATGGTTGAAAGTGCATATAGGATTGAGGATGTGGCCATAAGAAAGGGGGATATTGTTATTAATAAGGATACTAGAAACTATGGCAAAGAAAAGAGCAAACCTTGGAATAGAAATAAGCATGTTGTTAATGATGGGGTTGTAGATATCTCTAAAGCTAAAGAGCCTACTTTCAACCTTTCTAATGCCATCTACACAGTGAAACAACAAGAAGCTACCAACACTCAAAATGCTCCTAAGCCTCAGAATGCAGATAAGCCAAAGAAGCAATTCTGATGATGGGTCTATACCCCATTGGCTGAACAATATGATGTGATTCTTAAGACTTTGGTTGCCAATAATTATCTTACGCTTCTTGAGAAAACTCATCCCTATGATCCACCAATTAAGCGTGATTGGTGGAGAGAGGATCATTACTACCACTATCACAGAAACAAGGGACATGAGACTGACAATTGTTTCACACTTAAAGATGCTATATAAGATCTCATTGAGGGAGGCACAGTTCTCATAGATGGCTTAGTTAAAAATTCTAATCACATAGCTTTCAAAGATCCTCTACCTAAGTATGACAAAGGTGAAACCTCCCAAGCACATAAGAAGAATCATGATGCTAAGATCAACTGTACATATACTTCTGATTCGCCTGTGATCAACATGGTGGAGCCTGTTGAGAGTGTTCTTATGATGAGACCTCAAGATGATAATAAAACCAATCATGGTATGCCAAAGTTGGTCTTGCAAAAACATGGTAGTTCATCTTCCTGAAGTGAGGCACTGAATGTTGTTACTAGGGGGCAAGCTAAACTGGTCCTTAAAACTACGTCTGATCCTAAACAAGCCTCATCTTCCAAACCAGTAGTTCCTTCATCTTTGTCTAGCTATGATCTTGTCCATCAGTTGCAATGGATGCCCACACAGATATCTATTTTTGAGTTGCTTAAGCTATCCCCTTTGCACAAGGAGATCCTTGAAAAGGCTTTATGTACAGCTAATGTCCCTAATGACATTGACCCAGATAGGTTCCAGGCTATGGTCAACCACATCTCATCACCTCATTATCTATCCTTTTCTACAGAAGATGACATATCTATTAGCCACCCTCACAATCTTGCCTTACATATTGAAGTTATGATCTACAATACCCGAGTCCACCGAGTCCTGATAGACAATGGTGCTAGGTTAAATATTGTTTCTTTCAATGTTGTGCAATAGTTGGGTTTGTCAGAATTTGATGTAGATCCTAAATGGAAAATTACTATAAAAGCGTATGATGAAGTTGAAAGATCTTTCAAAGGTCTTGTCACGCTACCTGTCCAAGTGGGCCCTGTCACAAAAGAGATTATGTTCCAAGTATTGGACATCCCACTTGCTTATAACATTCTTTTGGGTCCTCCTTGGATCCATGACATGCAAGCTGTGCCTTCTACATACCATCAGTGTGTCAAATTCCCACATAACAGAGCTCAAATTGTGATTCCTGGGGATCATTCTATTGCTATTAATGCTCTTGCTACTACTAAAATTTTTTTTCCTCACAACAAACCCTCTGATGATCCTATTGCATCCTTGGTTGCCACTGAGAAAACTTTTAAGATGATGAGCCTTGGTATGGGTGAATACACACTAGATTCCATTGCTGCTATGCCTATTTCTCCTAGATCATATGGGAGACCTTTTGCTTCTGCCATGATAATTTTTGGTAATTTTGTTCAAGTGTCTATACCCCTAGAGGTAGAAAGAGAAGAACAAGTTGTTAGAGAATGGATCTATAGAAAAGAAGAGGGTGATATGACTATTGCTACTCCTATTTCTCCCAAGTGCTATGGTAAAGGCTATAATTTTTTGCAAAAAATGGGCTATCAAGGTCAAGGACCTATAAATGATAATGGACACGCCCTAGTCGAGCCTTTGAGTCATACTAATGGCTGACCCTCTAAGATTACAACAAGTCTAGGACATGGTTTTGATGATGACCTCCCTACATGTTCTAGCAATGCTCCCATGATTAGTGATTCAGACACAGATACAGATGAGTCACCACTACATACTATGGCTCAAATAAGAGATGATCTTCCTTCTACTTCACTCCTTTGGGGAGAAGAACACATAATTGCTGAGGACACAACTCAAGCCGCTACACCTAGAAGTTGACAATGTAGGAATATTTTGTGGTTAATGAAAAGAGGAGATCTCACAAATAATGACGTTGAAGCCTCGACTTCTAAAGGTCCTAAACCTTCTTGGTGCAAGCATCCCAGTAGAAGCATAGCAACAAATTCAAATGAATATGAATGGGATACTCTCTATGATGGATCTTTCGTAGTGGATATGGAAGTGGATGTGGTTCATACTTATGGTGACCAACCTGATGTAGTTGATGAGTCTCACGTAGGGTCTGATGATTTTAATCCATGCATTACTTTAGTGGACCATGCTGGTCCTTCTATGATAAGTCTAGATCTTACCACTTTCAAAGCTTACCCTATAGGATTGACCTCTCTTGTCACTAGAGATGACATCCCTCACATAAATGCTATTGAACTAGTCACTTCATTTCATCTTGCAAAATCAAATCTCATATCTTGGTCCACCCAGGATCAACATGCCATTGAACCTGTTACTTCTTCCACCGGCAAACCCGCAACAAAAATGACTGAATCAAAAATAAAGTATCTCAATCATCAAATCAAAAGAAAAGAGAAATGGTTGGATGGAGAAAACCACATTGTGGTGGTATCCGAACCTAAAAAAATTAAAAATAAAGACCTGCTAAAAAATGATGATTATCAAATAAAAGATGACAAGCTGATTCTCTACAAAAAAATGGTGAACTTTTTCAAGAATTATTTCACCTCTATCATATTTCAACACATTCCTAGAGCTCAGATCAAATTTGATAATGCCTTGGTTACTTTAGCATCCATTTTACACTTGAAAAAGCATAAATCCCACTTCTAGTTCCTAGTGGAAGAATTACACTATCTTGCTCATAGTCCTTACACTACCATCATATTTTCCTATATCCAAGATCACGTTATCCTTGAAAATCTCATCCATCATGCCTCACACTTTACCCTCATCTTTGGTGACTTGTATAGGAAGGGTCTAGATAGAACTCTCCTTAAGTGTCTAGAAATAGAGGAGTCAGACAAAGCGGTAGCTGACGTCCACGACAGTATATGTGGATCACACTTTAATGACCTTGCGTTAGCTTGGAAATTTCTTAGGGATGGTTCCTATTAGTGAGGACCTTGTATTATCATAGTAGCATTTGGGTCTAGTGCCTCTTAGTTATCTACATTAGAGGAAGCAGAGCTTACCAAGCCTATCAATGTTCTACAATTACAGAAGTTCTATGCTTAAGGTCCTTGAGCTCTTTGTACATATTTTTATTGATCTTGAAAAAACCCAAAAAAATTCATATATGATGCTAAAAAAATCCTAAAAAGCATAAAAAGTAATAAAAAAATGAGCATCCTAGTGAAAACCTAGCAATAGGTGCTTTGATGTCTCACCAAAAAAATCAAAAAATTCAAAAATTCAAAAAAATAGAAAAAGTGCCTTGGTGAAAACTTGGAAATAGGCGCCTTGGTAGCAAAAATACAAAAAAATTGCAAAAAGTCCTGAAAAAATCTGTCAAGTGGTGAAAACCTAGAAATAGGTGCTGCTTGAGACCCTTGCACCTATGTCTATCAGTCTTGCATGGTGCTTCTTTGCTCCACTTTTTTCTTTGCCTCTCCTAGCCTGGAATTGACTCTTGTCTTAGTCTAGGGGGCATACATTGTTCTAGCTTAGCTTGGGTCTCTTTGTGCGTTCGGGTTTCTTGGGCCTCTTGGTTCCAATGGTGTTTTTCAACACCACCCCAATTTTGTTTTTCAACACTACCCTAGCGTCAAGTGTTTCTCAACACTTATCAGATATCCTATCCTGCAATCCAGAATGATGCGATATTTCCACTAGCAGATGCGATACTCAAAGTTTAACTCTATGACCTACACACACGCACTTAAACACTTGAATTGCTGAGATTTGTTTGATTTTATTTCTTTGTGTGCTGTCTATGATGATTTCTTTGCTGAGTGTTCTCTCCCTAATAGTTTTCAATGATGTCAAGCTAGAAGACTGGGGCATGAGAACATGTTTTATTTTCTTTTTGCTTGTGGGTATATTTTTGTTGGCCCTCACTGTCATTAGCATTTATGCTTGTTCCACTTGACATTGGGATCTACAAGGTATTATCCTTGACTATTTTCTACAAGTGCATGCTTATAGTCATCTTGACTTTCTTGTGTCTTGATGCAAGCATAATCTTGCTACACTAAACTTAGGGAACCTCACTGCACTAGTCATCTTGACCTACATGTCTTTGGTGCCTAGGTGGGATTTCCACATATCTATCTGATATAGATCATATTCAGATTCACATAGTTATACTAGTTTTTAATGTATGATCTTGTGACGCTACGAATAACACTTGATGATTATTATTAGATGTCTATTAGCTTTGTGACCTTGCAAGTAAACCACTTTTTCATTATAGCTTGCATTCTTAAGTTCATGGTAGTTAGTTTTGCATCTTGCATATGGAGAGAGCTCTTCTTTATCTTTCACAGACTTGTTGATCAAATTGCGCTCACCTTTTGCTTATTCTCAATCATGTCTTTCACTTCTTGTATTTCATCTCACATCATTCTCTATTCATTTCAGGATCAAAACCAAAATCAAAGTTCACCTTGATCATCCAAATCACATCTCTCCTTCTTTTGCACAGTTGGCTGACCTTTTCAGGCCTGATCCTTCAATCTTTGCTGGGGCATCTTTTCTTTCTTCATCCCCATCTCTTTCAAACTTCTAGTCTTCCATTTCATTTTTCACTTCATCTCTTTGAGGTTTGACTTCATCTTTATCCTATAGTCAAACTGGGGCATATTTTCACTGCTTGATGATTATTCTATCATTCTTCACCTTCAATTATGATTTCTCATGATTTGATCATATTGCTCTTGCTTCTGCATTCCCTCTACCTGATTTCACTTTCGATCCTAAGGGGGCAGACTCATCATATCCTATTGGCTATTCTCCAAAGCATATGATTGACCATTCCATTTTCTCTGATCGATCTATCTTTGTGCTTGACATGTTAGTTCTTGTCTCAAGTTCTAATACTATCCATCTCTTTCCTAAGTGTTTAGTACTACCACTACCAAGCTGACCATGCAGGATTTTCTATCTCTTTGCACTTCATTCTTTGGAGTTAGATCGCTATTGCTTGTCTTCTTGGCTGATCTATTCTTTGACGTAATGTGTTCCCAGATTGATCACACATTAGTCAAAGAGGGGCAAATGTATACACCTAAAAATGGTCATCTAGACTATTAGCCCCTTGCTAGCATTTTTGCTAAAATCATGAATTGCTTATTCTTGATCAAATCCTAGTTCTATCATTTATTCGATTATTTTCTATGGGCTAACCATCTTATCCTAAGTCTTTATTTAATTAAAAGGAATTTCCTCCCCTTTTATTATATAAAAATCCCCCCACTTTTCCTCTTATCCTAAGTTGCACAAATAAAGCATTATTCTTATTTTATAAAAGGGGTAAAAGCACTTTTTGTCTCATATGGACACAAAAGTCAACTCTTATTTTCTCATTGGAGGATATTTGTGCACATGGATTAATCCTATTTGATGCTCCACCATTGATTAAATCTTTTGCCTCTTAATCTCCATGGTCCATTCCTTCTCATTTCTTATAAAAGGAGAGCTCTCTTCTTCATTCTAGATCCCCAACTTTTTATGCTAATGTTATGCTGCAGGTTTTCTAGGTCACTTTGGAGCTTTTGAAGATTTGGAGCATTCTTGGCTTTTGCATCTACATGCTATCATAGTTTCATTTCTTGCATTATCATAGCATTCATATCTTCATAATTAGCTTAGTTTCCTTTATGCTTTAGATTACTTCATGTAGCTTAATTAGGAAGCTTTGTAATACTTGCATATTTCCTTTCATAGCTTAGTTGCATTGTTCTTTCATTTCCATAGTTTAGCTTGCATATTCATCTTAATCTAGCTTGCATTGCATTTCATTTGATTCTTGAGGATATTGGCATTCTTTCCCTTGTCTTCATTTGAATCTCCCATTGTATGGTTTACTAGCAAGGTTATTGGCTTAACAGCTCTAAGCTGAGAGCATTCTTAAACACCCTTGCACTCCATGCCTAGGGAGCTATGGATCAATTTTTGAGACCTCATTCTTGAGTGTTCTTGATTGTAATGATTCATATAAGTGCACATCTTAGTGTGTACACCAGTGAGATAACTAATCGCCTAGGAAACCACCGACCATGCTCAGTAACCAAAGGAAACTGACCAACACATAACCAAACTTTGTTAAAGTGGGAAGCGAGCAACATAGACAAATTCAAATTCTTTTTGGTGACATAGGATTTACAAGGACCCAAGATGCTCCTACATCATTTTGGTATCCACGTGGTTGGGTGGTAAATATTTATTTATCAAGGTATCAATTGCAGTTGCAGTGTTGAAAGGATTCTTTCTTTTACATTGTTCTAGTTTGAAGAAATAAGACTCTTTACTTAGCTTTCATTACTTTTAGTCAAATGTAAAGTTATGTCATTATTGTAACCTCCCAAGAGGAGATGAATGTAATTTAATCTTTATTTGTATTTCAAAATGATGTAACTTGAAGCGGGTAGTTTTAGGGAGAGGAAAAGGGAATTGTAATCTTTATATAAGACATGTTATTTTGAAAGAAAAGGATCTTTAGTAAGTTTTAAAGAAAGATGGAATGTTGAACATTATTTTTGATTTAAAAGGCTAGTAAATCAAATGGGATGATTTCGTGTAAGTATCTGTTCAAGTTCTTATGAAATGAATTACTTTAAATTCTATGTTGTTCATAAAGGAATACTTAGAGAATATAGATGGATCTTAAATGTTAAGTTAAACATTCGAATGCAAGCATTTATATTTTCCTTCTTAAGATCTTCAATGTTATGATATAGTTGGTTTAAAGTTATTCAAATTTGTTAGTACATTTAATGAAACTTAAATGGATGGTTAGTATCCTAGTAGGGAACCATGGGAGGAATCTAAGCTAAACTTTTCTTATGTTATTATGCATGTAAATATTTTAAAGTTTGAAAAATTTCCTAGTTTATTACATAGGTTTTCTTTCCTAAGAGAATCTTTGTTCTCTTCTTCAGTTCCCTTGTGGGGCATGACATCTTGGTATCAGAGCACTAAGTTGCTACACTAGGGCCCTAGAAATTTAGTGCATGCTTCTTAAAATTATTATACTTTTAAGGAAAATATAAACTAGATTTGGACTAGGACCCTTAAACTCACCCTTCTCCTTACTTATGGTAGGATGCCTCATATGACTCATAGTAGAAGGGAAGGCACCCAAATTACCCCTCCCAGATCTCACCAAGAAATTTCTTAGGAAGAAGAACATTATGAGGAAGAAGGTAGGGGGGAATAATCTGATAACCACTCAGGAGGATTTTAGGGGGCTCAAGTACAAGAAATTTTACAACAGATACTACAAAGGCTAGAAGCTATTCAAGATAGGGGCCATCATGGGGAGACTAATGCCACTCACCATGAGGAAAGGAAAATGAATCCTAGAAATCAAGCAGTAGGAGAGGACACCTTGCATGCTTGTCACATGCGAGACCTCCTTAGGACTAGGACTAACCCATTTAAGGGAGCTCAAGGTGGATCTACCACCGAGACTTGGCTACTGGATTAAGAAAGGATATTATCCATGCATCCTTATAGTAGCAATACCAAGGCTCAGTTTGTAGTTATTCACCTTAGGGATTTTGCATCAACTTGGTGGGAAATAGAGAAAGAGAACTTCACATCGATATAACCACACTTTCATGGGAACTATTCTTAGAACTCTTTCGACCTTGATTTCTTTCTAACCACTGGAGGCAGGAAAGTGATGCAAGGGCATCCAAGGTTAAGGCAGGGACATTCTTGGTCTTTGGTGAAACTACATAGGGTGTTTATATTTTGGTCGGTGTTACTTAGTTGTAGCCTTGACTGACGACCTTGATCATTGAAGGAAGCTCGGTCACTGAAGGAACTCGATAGTCCCTAGTGCTCAGTGAAACAATTACTTAGTCATGCCTATGGTGCTTGGTCGACACTAGTGCTCGGCAATGGTTGGCATGCTCGGTTAATTCAATGTTGCTTGGTAGTTTTGGCTTACCGACTAGAGTTCTGAGTGATTTGTTGGGCCGACTTGATGCATTTATTGTTGGTAGTTGTTGTTACAGGCTGACATGCTAAATTAAATGTTTGTATACAATTGTAAGCCAACTTCTATGGCATTTAATATTTTTTGTAGGAGTTAAGGGTTTCATCCAATCGACTTGTGGCTAATGAGTAGTATTTAAGGGCTATTTGGGTAGTTTTTTAGGGGGGAATGATCATCATCAATACTGATAGACATCAGTTGGATGCACTAAAGCTAGATTGGTGAAGTTGTCAAAAATATCTTGCATGATATTGTAGATCAAATGGTATTCTAATAGTTTGTGATAGCAGAGCTAGTGGTTTGCACACTTGGAGACAAGGAGATTCCTTGGAGGCTTGCAAGCTCAAGTTTAGATCTGCCTTAGGGTTTCCATAAGCTTTTGATTATCTTCAGAGCTGAACTAGCTAAGATTGTATTAGATCTGTGGATCTTGCAGAATTATTTTTGTTTGTAATTAGCCCTAACCTGGAAGGCCTTACAGCCAAGCATGTTAATGAAAATTAATTGAAACAATTGTTGTGTTATTTGTGGTGTTGATTTTTCCGCTATGTAATTCTAAAGCTGCAAGATTAGGACTATTCTTAATTGGATCCTTCTCACCTTGGTCTGCGTCAAAAAGAGTTGAAGAGTTTCACAACTTAAGGTAGTTAACTATGTCAGTTGATGATTATAAGTGATGGTTCTTCAAACTCAAGCCATACTCAGGATACAAATATGATGAACCTATCCTTACTCCACTTCCTTAGAGGCCTCAATGGCCGATTGGCTGGAAACATATGAATGTTTGAACCTCAGATAGTTAATGATGCAGTCATTAAGGCTTGTATTATGGAAAAAAATGTAGCCTTGGGTTTGGGAGGCCAGATAGGTATCCAAGAAGGTAATGCCTCTTAGATTGGGACAAGATTCAAGGGGAATAAAAATAAAGGAATACCTAGTATTAAAAACTATCCTTCTTCATCCAAAGGAAGTCAGAACCATCATTAAAGGAAATTTCAAAATAAAAACTTCAACAATAAGAATGGGGGTTCCCAATCAAACAACTCTCACAATTGGCAGCGTGGTAAGCAATATCCAAATTCACAACCAACTCAGAGTATACCTCAAAATTCTAGTCAGGGTATTTATCAACAATCCAGTGCACCTTCCATAGGGAGAAATTTTGTTAAAAATATAGGATGTTACTCATGTGGTCAACATGGTCATACCCCAGAAGCTAATTAGAGATAGGTCACTTCAGAACCCACAGTGGGTGATGCGGGTAGAACTCATCGAGTATTTTCCACACTAGACCACAAGCAGGCCAAACATCAAGGATCAATCATCAAAACCCTAGGTTTTTGAGGGGGTATCTCTATCACTATTCTATTTGACTTAGGAGCAACATATTCCTTTATTTTTCCTTCTTTAGTAGAGCAGTGTGGGCTGATGAAAGTAAGGTAGGAAGATAGGTGGTAGGTAATTGAGGTAGCCTCAGGGGAAAGAATAGCCTATGACTCTTGTATCCAGAGTTGCAAGTTAGGGTTGGGGCCTTTCTCCACCCTAGTAGATCTTTGAGTGATTCCTTTAGGCTCGTATGGAGTAGTTTTGGGTATGGATTGGTTGGATGCTCACAATGCCATTTTTTATTGTACAAATAAGAGCATTCAGTGTTTAGATGATTCAGGGGAACCTAAGCTAATTTTTGGGGTGAAATGACCCATCTCTCTTTGCATGACCTCTATGATGCAACTCAAGTGGTGCATGCGCAAGGGATGTCAGTTATTTGCAGTCTCAGTAGAGGACTTAGAAAAAGAGGAAACCAGGGATGTAACATTAGATAATTCCCTATTACATGATTTTTTGGATTTTTTCCCAAGAAAATAATATGAATGCCACCCAAGAGGGACATTGATTTCCATATTAAGCTAGTGCCAGGAGCAGAATCCATCTCCAAGGCTTCGTACCACATGACCACATAGGAACTTGGGGAACTTAAGTTGCAATTAGAAGGGCTTTTGGAAAAAGGGTTTATTAGACCTAGTATGTCCCCATGAGGTGCACCAGTAATATTTGTGAAGAAAAAAGATGGTTCTCTCTGGTTGTGCATTGACTATCATTAACTCAAAAAAATCACAATTAAGAATCAGTATCCTTTACGCCTCATTGACGACTTGTTTGATCAAATGAAAGGGGAAAAGATATTTTCAAAACTTGATCTTAAGTCAGGATATGATCAACATAGAATTTGGGAGGTTGATATTCACCGTACAACTTTCTGCACTAGATATGGCCACTATGAATTTGCTTTGGTGCCATTCAGACTAACAAATGCTCCCTCTGTATTTATGAGCTTGATGAATGGGGTTTTCAGAACTTATTTGGATAGATTTGTGATATTTTTCTTGGATGACATCTTAGTGTTCTCCAAAACTCCTAAAGAACATGAGATTCATCTTCGCCAGGTGTTGCAATGTCTTAGAGAAAACCAAATTTATGCCAATTTAGAGAAGTGTGAATTCTTCCAAACAGAGGTTAAGTACCTTGGGCAAGTCATCTCAGGGGATGGAATCATAGTTGACCTAGACAAAATTCAAGCCATAGTGGAGTGGCCAACTCCAACTAACATCCCCAAAGTTTGTAACTTATGAGGCTAGCTGGTTATTATAGACAATTTGTTAAGGAGTTCTCTCAAATAGCTCATCCCATCACTTCCTTGAAAAGGAAAGGGAAGAAATTTGAATGGTTGGAAAAGTGTGACGTCGCTTTCAAGTGCTTTAAGGAAAGATTAACCAGTGCTCCGATCTTGGAAGTCCCTAAACCTTTAAGAAATTTTGTCATCTGTACAAATGCCTCAATAGAAGGGATTTGGGTAGTCCTTACACAAGAAGGACAAGTTGTCACTTATGAATCTAGGAAGCTCAAAGATCATGAGCTCAACTATGCCACCCACGATCTAGAGTTAGCAGTAGTAGTTCATGCCTTAGTGAAATGGAGGAACTTTCTATTGGATCATAAATTTTAACTCCATACAGATCATCAAAGCCTTCAGTATATCTTCTCTCAACCTAACCTCAATGCTAGACAACGCAGATGGATGGAATTCTTATGCGAGTATGATTTTGAGGTTAAGTACATCCAAGCGAAGATAAATGTGGTGGAAGATGCTCTGAGTAGTTCCAAGTATGGTTTTTCGGCACTTTCTCTTAGCACATATTTGGAGAAATGAATCAGAGAGGCTCTCACTTTCGATTCTTGGTTTCAGGAGGTAAAAGCATTATTAGAGTCAAGAAGACCCTTGGAGGGTCAGTTTTCATGATATTCCTTGGATTCCCTAGGATTGTTGTGACAACAGGACAAAATTTGTGTGCCCTTGTCAAGAGATCTTTGTGTGCTTATTCTTTCAAAAAGCCACAAGGCTCCCTATTCAACACATCCAGGGGTAAAGAAAATGTATGCTATCCTACGCCAATTGTACTATTAGTCAGGAATGAAAATAGACATAGCAGACTATGTGGCTAGATGTTTGGAATTCCACAGAGTGAAAGTAGAGCATCAATATCCAACAAGTCTTTTGCAGCCCCACCTTGTGCTAGAATGGAAATGGGATATTATTTCTATGGATTTTATTGTGTGACTTCTAGTTACACCACAAAGACATGATGCTATCATGGTAACATTTGATAGGCTGACCAAGGTAGCCCATTTCTCTCCCATGCAATCTTCCTTTTTAGCAGCTTCAGTAGCCAAAGTATTTATGGACATAGTGAGACTCCACGGAATTCCCAAGAGGGTCATTTATGATCATGATCTAGTATTCACATCAACTTTATGGACTTCCCTTCAACACACATTAGGGACTTAGCTCAAATTCAGTTCAACCTATCATCTTGAGATAGATGGGTAGACTGAGCAAGTTAATTAGGTTTTAGAGGATATGCTCAGAATGTATGTTATGGACTGACATAATTATTGGGAAGAATACTTATATTTGGTGGAGTTTTTGTATAATAATGCATATCACAGTTCCATAGGCATGTCTCCTTTTCAGGCTCTATATGGTCATCTATGTTGTACTCCTTTGAGTTGGGACAATTTGGAGGACATGATACTTCTTGGCCCTAAGATGTTATAGGATATGGAGCAGTAGGTTAACCATATCAAAGAACATATTATGATAGCTCAGGATAGGCAAAAGAAGTAGGTAGATTCTCACAGGACTGATGTATACTTCATTCTTGGAGATAGAGTTTTTCTTAGGGTATGACCACAAAAGAGTCCAATCCATTATAGAAAAGGCTCCAAGTTGGCACCCTGATTTTTTGGCTCTTTTGAAGTCCTAGAGAGGATAGGACCAGTAGCTTATCATCTTGTATTGCCACCCAACCTTGCTTGTAGTCATGATGTATTACATGTTACAGATCTTAGAAAATATATTCCTGATGTGACTCATGTTTTGGATTGGAATGCATTACAAGTAGCAGATGGGTAGTTGGCTTTAGAGCCTATACACATTTTGTAGCAGAGGACACTGACCCTCAGGGGTCACCCCATAGATAAGGCAAGGGTCCAATGGGACCCCAATGATGATTCCTAAGCCACTTGGGAGGATTCTATTAGACTTAGAGATGTTTATCCTTATCTATTTGTAGGCTTCCAGGAGTAAGCCTAACTCTAGGGGGGAGGATGTAATACCCTCTCAGATGATTATACTTCGACTCTTTGATTTGGAGATTTTGCATTATGATGGTTAAAACTATATGTTTTCAGTTATGCTTAACTGGATGATGATATTCTTATTTAGACATACTCATTTATGATTGTTGTTTAATGTTTATGAAATTGAAAATCATCTTATTTATATGTTTACAGAAAATAGAGCTAACCCAAGGATTTGAATCTAACTATTACTATCTATGATGTCTCATGTTTTCATGTATATATGTGACTGATGTTTTTCCATGACTTAGGATGAAGTCATAGTTACTCACTTAGCTAAGGTCCACATGATGTATCGATCCTAGTCATCTTCTTGCAAATGTCTCATTTTTTATATCTATGCACATGTATCTCTTCTCGGCGATGTAGGCTTGCAAGTACCGGGCATTGTCTACACCCAGTCTCACAGGTCTGAGCGAGCCCTCAAAATCCTTGATCATTGTTGTTGTTATGGAGATATCATCGAGATTCTGTGAGAAGGAACCATCCCTCTGATCCTTTTGTTCCTTAGGTGGGGAAATTCCTGAGTCAATCCTTGTGTTGATGGTGTATGATTGTGCTATCTCAATTTGTTAGATCTCATGGATCTTGTTGCATTATTTCTTGCATTTCTTGATTATGAGGTGTTGTGAATGGTAACTCTAGTTCTGTTGTATAGAATATTCTATCTTTTGTTAGTAAATACCTTATATGAATTATTGCATCTTGTGTGAAGTATGATTTAGTGTGTGATTAAAATAATGTGGTTATAATGGCAATAATAGTAATATATTTTATGGTATTAATAATAATATGTCTTAATAATATTTATTATGATATATGTACACATAGGCATATGGGTGCACACATATGCATATGGTTACATATATTTATATAATTATGTGTGTAAGTAATCATTGTATTTAAAATAATAATAATAAACAAATAATTTTTTTTATTTGGATGCCTAATAAATAAATGGTAAATCACTTTTACCATAGCCTAGGTAACTAGGTAACTTAGAAATAGTAAATAAACTTAAGGCAAAAGTTACCATTGCCTTCCTTAAATAAAGGAGATATAAATTATTTTTAATACATATAAACAATATCTCTTCTTGGGAATGGCTTTAATAAATATATTAAGCCTAACTATTAACCAACAATTGGTTTGAATAGTTGCATCGGTTGGATTTCCCCATGCAACTACTCCCTTAATCTATATACGGGAAGGATTCATGTGAGATGGGGAGTTGGCTGGAAAAATAATCTCTCAGGAAGCTTCACTATTGTTTTAGATAGGATTTCACAATATTTCTGGAGGATTATTGTGGCTGCATTCAGAGGGAGTATGGAGGATTATTTGAAGTAGGTTTAGATAATCAGGATCCTTCTTCATCAACGGTTTCTCCGTAGGACTCCAGGTAGGATCTATCATGGGAGATGATCCTTCTTAAGTGTTTGTTTTCTTGAATATATTTCTATCTATATACTTGTTGTCTTCTATGAATCTGAAATTTAAAGGAGGATTGAGTTATTTTATTATGTCTGTATTGTTAGCTTAAGGAGAATGGATGGCCATGTATATGCTTCAAAATATATTGTTGTGTAAATTATTGCATTTTTTGTATGAGTTATTTATTTGTTAGAGTCTAGAGACTACTTAGGATCTATGATTATACTTCCTTTCATGTTTAATAGGCCTATAGGTTCTCTCAAACCTTAGGAAGAACTTTTCTCCTTCCTTGTTTGCATTCTAGATTGTGTACCTTTTCGATCATTCCTAGAGTTTTCTCACTAGTCTTTTTGACATACCCGTACACATTCATCCATATATTTTGACTCCAATAAAATTTCCTATATCTCTCTAGTTAGAATTTGTGTAACTTCACTCTCTCCAACATATCCAAAACACAGTTCAATCCAATAGTTAAATTAGGAGATCTGGTTCTTGCATCATGACTATATTTTCTGCAACATTCTTTTATTCATTTTTCTCCAAAAAACCACCAACATCCTTCCATAAAATCTCATTCTCAATGATACATGGTCTCCTCCAGGGTTAGGATAGTATAATAAATTCTTCCTGCTATCAAAATGACCAAATTTGATGGCTTGTATGTTAGAGGCATTACAAATCTACATTGTATTATGACTATTACTACAATGAGGGTTTCAAGCAGTCTGTGTTTCTTGGGTCATACACTTAGGGTTTTCACAAAAGAACTTCAATAACATCTCCAACTTAATCAAAAGGTATTACCACCTCATAATGGACACAAACAATCCATGTTCCAACACAAAATGTAACTAATCTTAAGGCATTCACTTCCCAAATGAGTGGTGCCATTCCAGGCTTCGCACCAATCAATAAACCATTCCTATTCTTGTTTGCAAGCACTTGAGTGTTTTATGATTTGTCTCATTTCATATCTAGTAGGTTTATGATGCTTGGGTAAGGGTAGAGAACCTAAAAACACTAGGTGAGTGGCTCTTGGTGTGGGGCTGGGGCCCTAAGTGTCTAGTACTAGAATAACCCACTGATGAGTTGTTTAATCAAGTGATAAATTTAATTAAATGAATGGGAATGGAAACAAACACTAAAAAGATAAATGTAATGCCTCATCCATGCCATTAGTGCTAGTAAAGGCTATGTATGGGAGTGGGAGAAGGTACCTATGCATAGGTATGACTGAATGGCACTTGTCTGTAAGAAAGGCATTTGGTTCTGCATGTGCCTACTTGGGGGTCAGGGCCAAGAGTGGCTAGTACTAGGACAACCCAAGGGGTGAGGGCTACGTGATGACACTCACCTAGCTTGTCGCTTAGAGTTTGTACCTAGTCTTGTGAGTCTTTGGGAAGGGATTTGTGTTTTAATCTTCCTTGTTCAGTTAATGTTTAGGAAAGGTTACCTTAACCCTAGGAATGGCCTAGTTATCTCTTCTAGTGTGGACCTTGGTGTTTATCTCCTAGCATGGGGGAGTGGTCCTTTTGGTATCCATGTGGTTGGGAGGTAAATCTTTCTTTATCAAGGTATTAGTTGCAGTTGTAGTGTTGAAAGGATTCTTTCTTGTACATTATTCCAGTTTGAAGAAAGAAGACTCTTTACTTAGCTTTCATTTAATTTCAATCAAATGTAAAGTTATGTCATTATTGTAACCTCCCAAGAGGAGATGAATGTAATTTAATCTTTATTTTTATTTCAAAATGATGTAACTTGAAGTGGGTAGATTTAGAGAAAGGAAAAGGGAATTGTAATCTTTATCTAAGACATGTTGTTTTGAAAGAAAAGGATCTTTAGTAAGTTTTAAAGTAAGATGGAATGTTGTACATTATTGTTGATTTAAAAGGATAGTAAATCAAATGGGATGATTTCATGTAATTATTTGTTCAAGTTCTTAAGAAATGAATTTCTTTAAATGCTATGTTGTTCATAAAGGAATACTTAGAGAATATAGATGGATCTTAAATGTTAAGTTAAACATTTGAATGAAAGAATTTTTATTTTCCTTCTTAAGATCTTCAATGTTATGATATAGTTGGTTTAAAGTTATTCAAAGTTGTTAGTACATTTAATGAAACTTAAATAGATGGTTAGTATCCTAGTAGGGAACCATGGGAGGAATCTAAGCTAAACTTTTCTTATGTTATTATGCATGTAAATCTTTTAAAGTTTGAAAAGTTTCATAGTTCATTACATAGGTTTTCTTTCCTAAGAGAATCTTTGTTCTCTTCTCCTTCCCTTGCGGGGCATGACATGCTTGACCTACAATTTTTCAAGAATGTGAAAATTATTTGCATCGTGAGTTGATATGAAACATATGGGTCGTGATCATTAATAAAGTTTTACATACCTATCTACCTCTTAAACCATGTGCTAGATCAATTACCATTGGTGTAACATTGGAATCTCCATTATGATAAGCTTCTCTAACCAATGAAGCAACACCTTCCCATGTTAATGAGCAACCATTTTGTTGACATCGTTCAATCCATACCATCATCCAATCAAGATTGTTGACAATATACAAATGTATTGCATCCCACTTTCGACCAACTATATAAAAAAAAAGACCAATTACAAATAACTTATATTGAAGATTTATAAGAATTAATTAACTACAATAACATCTTATAATTACCTCTCACTTTTGTCAATCTACCTTTCCCCATCAAGTACTCTCCTTCAAATTTGTTAATAGAATTGGGATCCCAAATATGATCTACATGGATCTTTGCTGCAAACTTAGGAAGATATTCACTAATGTACACTATGGTCTAGTATACCATATATCCCTCCACCATAGAACCCTCAGGATGTGCTCTCTATTGAACCAAGCCTTTCAAAAATTTCAAATTTCTCTCAACCATCCACATTGACCTATTTTGTACAGGTCCACATAATTCAATCTCCTCAACTTGATGTATGAGGTAGTGTTCTTGTGCACTGAAAAAATTTGAAGGTAGACACTTTTGCATTTCACACATAAAATGAGAAATTTTTCTCTTCCAATATTTTATATCTTCTTTATTAATTTCTTTTGATGACAACCACCTCATGTATTTTCCAAGATCATATATAACTTGTTTGACACTGTTGTCAAAGTGGTGTGGGAGAGATAGAGGTAGAGCATACTGTAATAATTGTAAAATGATCTTATCAATATTTTATAAAATAATACAATGAAAACTACATGGAGTATACAATATATAGTGAATACAAAATAACATGAATTACCTTAATAAATGTATTTCAATCATGTGTTTTCATCCCTGGCCCAAATTCACTTTTCTTTGATATGAGATTGCTTATGTTCACAACAAATCCTGTGGGAAATCATATTTTTTGTGACTTCTTTTATAACATTACTCTGCTGCTCTGACAATAACCAAGTAAGGGCACTTATATCAATTTAGTCTCCATTTTTATTTGATCGAATAAGATTTTTTATTACATGGTTGGATTCTTCAATGTCACTATAAATTTTGACAATTTTGTCTTTGTCATGCCTTCCATCCAATATTTTCCATAATGTCTCTATTACATTCTTTCCAATATACATACATCAAAAAAATACACAATTGGGAGTTGCTCATAGTATGACAACCTACTAAATTGTGTAGGATAACTTTTTAGCCCTTTTGGAAGTTGGTCATTAATGCCTTGACGACCTTCATGAGCATCAATTACATCATCAGTAAACAAAACACAATATTAAAATATAAATTTCAAACAAAAACCATCTGATGGAATGACATTACCTTGATGATTTATTCTATTCTTTTCCAACATCCATAGGTGAGGTGTCATTCTCCATGGATTTGATGTAGTCTCTTCTTTCCCATTGAAAATATATTTTTTAGTAATTCGACACTTATGATTTCTATGGAGAAAGTGTCTATACTCATCGAACACCTACTTTCCTAAACTTTTTGAATGACGAGATTTCATCTTTGGACCACAAACTGAACATGCAAATTTTCCCTTTGTTTGAAGACCTACAAGATCATGTATAATTGGATTAAATATATTAATTTTTTGTTAGCACTATAACATTCCAAAAAAGAGGTGTTAAGAAGAGAACATACCACAAAAATGTGTTAGCCTAGGGGCATCATGTATTGTCCATACAAGTATTGCATGGAATTGAAATTTTCTTTATCTTATTGGTCTAGAGATGTCATACATAGTGACCCCATTCCATAACACCATCAACTCACTGATAAGGGGCTCAATATATATATATTTTCATATCTTCAACTTGGTGCTTACCTAGTTGAATGAACAAAAACATTACATAATTATTATGACCATTTTGATGGATTATATATAATAAATTAATTTAGATGACTATTAAATGAAAAAATACCTACAACAATCATTGCCAACATTATGTGCTCCCTCTTTATGGACATCTAAGGAGGAATGTTATTGTTGATAACAAAAATAGGCCACACTGAGTAAACAGATCTCATCTCTCCAAATGGATTGACACCGTCCGCTACCAATGAAAGCTTGAGATTACGAGGTTCTTTAAAGTGTGGCCAAGTTTCCTCTATTTTCTTAAATGTCAAACCATCCATAGGCATTCACATAATGTCATCTTGACTTCTATTGTGTGCATGGTAATCCATAAATTGTGCCAAGCTAGTGCACCTGAATAATCATTGCAAACATGGAATAATGGGAATATACTGAAGAACCTTGCAAGGCACTTTTTTTTGTTATTTGATTAGATTGATATCTACTAATATGACAATCAAGGCAGTTTGTTGCAAATTCATGTTTTTTATGATATATAATATGATCATTCAAACATGCACATATTGTTTGATACTCCATTCTAATATCTTTCATAATGGAAGATAATTCTTGGTATGAGCGAGGTAGAATGTTTGATGGTGGTAACAAACACTCACCTATCGACCTACAACCAAAAATATAATTTGTTAATATAAAGAATATTAATTGGTACATGATTCACCCTTTGTTAACTTTAAGGAAATTGCGACTAAAAAAAATGAAAAAAGATGACATACCTTAACATACGTGTGATTGCTACGTTGGATAAACCATTCATAACCTTCAAGTTCACCAATAATAATACAGAGACAAGAAGAGTTGTTTTGGAGCATTCATATAGGGGCTTGTGTGCCTTCTAAAGTATAGTTACATCAAGGTCATCATCATCATCATCATCATCATCATCTTCTTCTTCTTCTTATTCCATGGGATCATTACCTTCTACTTTGATATTCACACCTCCATGTTCCCTCATTTGGAAATCCACATTCTCTGGATTGTCATGGTCCATAACATGAAACCTAGGGTGGTTGACCTATATCAAAATGATGACCTTAAATTAACCATGACCATGATGTCATAATAAATTCATGTCTTATGTATATAAATTATTAAAATAATATATTAAAATACATACCAATGGATAAAATTTGTTTCCCTCTTCAATGTGACCATGCTGCCTACAATGTTCCTCAACTATTTTGATTAGATATCTTCGAGTCTTTAAGCCCTTGAAAATTTTGTAGGGACAATAACATTTTCCATCATCTTTTCTTTTAAAGTTAGACCATAATCTAGCAATTGTCTCCTTATTTTTTTCTGGGTTGATATTGTCATACATGGTCTTTCTTGAATGGAATGACTCATTGGTGGAAGAAGGATGATCTGTTTGCAACCTGCAGATACAGACACTGAACGACCATTTTCTCAACTCTAATTTTCTCAACACAAAGGAACATTTATCATAGCCATAGAAACCTAATTATTTGTAAATGGAATACACCAAGGACTACCATCAAAAATATTAACCATTTACAATCATGAACAATAAACCTAAATCAAATAGCTCATTTTTTATCAGCATGTGTAGTCTCTGTGTATATGAAAAATGAATGCAATGCCAAGATGAAATAAAATAATGAACAAAATAGTATTCCACATAGAGTGAATGAAATATACCATCAAAAGAAGGTTAATTCCATAATTGGCACAAACTTGGACATGGGCAAAGTCAAATTCAAGGCCTAATTTATCAAGAGCAACAAACAATGCGGAACCCCACAATCAAAAATATGAAACCTAATAAAAAACACTGCAAAACTTTATTGGGATCTACTTTTATTGCTACCCCCAAGCATCCTTTTTTATCTATGGATATGGAAGTAGCTCTTCTCGATCTACAACATATATTGAGACTCTTTAATACTCCTAATATGCCTCCTATATATTTTTTGGTTCCACCTCCATAAACCTATAAAGAAAAAAGAGGAAAACAAATGGCAGCTCCTATCTCTCAACCTTTAGTAGTTCCTTTCATTCCTAGATCAAACAAAGAAAAGGAATCATTTTTGAGTGATCCCAAAGCTTCTTCTACTTGATATTCAAGTCATAATTGATGAAATTGTAGTATGAGATAATTTCAATGAAATTTCAGTGTCACTGCTTATGAGATTGCTCAAAAATTAATTCTTCTCCTAAGTATTTGAATGCAGATTTGATCTCGACTTCTCAACTTTCCTTACCGTCACCTAATCCTAGAGATTAACCTTACCTTTACCAACCTCATTTAAATTTTAATTTTTTTAATCCATGTGATTCCTCTTCTTCTCCTCATCTTATCGAATATATAATCCTTTGGAGGGTGTGTTTGTTTATGTAGGGGTGTTGCAAAGGGTGTCCTTATGTTCCATGGTGAAGGTGGAGGCTAGTAAATCTAAGATGATGGTTTGTAGGATGTATTTTAGAGTGAGGACAATGACTGTCCAGTTAGGACAATAAACAATTGTTTTGTGTTTATGTTTATGTGAAAGATTTGGTAGACCATATGAGGGTCTAAAAAGGGGGACATGGCCTAGAGAAAAGGTGTGAAGGTAGCTAATGGTGGTTTAAGTTAGAAAAAACAATTCAAGGTTTGTGTAAGTGTATTTTGGAGAGATTTGTAAGGACTGTCATAGAGGATAGAATGTGTGGTGTCTAGTTGAGAGGAAGGGATGTTGCGAGGAAGATAGGAAGGTGTAGTGGACTGGTCAGATAGGATCGTGGCTAAGAGAGTGTGTGGAAATAAGGACTAGGAAGTAGGTAGATTCAAATCATATGACATGGAATTGAGCTATGACAACCCTTTAAGATCTACGATCTCTTTTTCTTTTTCTTGACTCCATATAAAATCTTTATCTCCTTCTACAATGGTTCCCTCTTAAACTATATAACTATACTACACTTGGACAACCTAGACTATCTATAAACATGTTCTTCTATTTGAAAGATACAATTCACTAAGAGTATTCTTCTATTTGCAAGATACAATCCACAAAACCCCCTAATTTACATCAATTTTATTCTAAGACATTTAAGAATCACAAATTCACATCACTTTATGAGTCCTTATGTTCCATTACACTTTAATTGACTAGCAACAATTTGATACATCTTCCCCTTATTGAGTAAATTGGGTCAAATTTACTCTGATGGTTAATCAAAATAATTATACTTATTTAATTATTCATACTTCCCATTCATGAATTATTTAAATTATATTCAATTTGTTATTGTAACCTTCATCCATCACTAATTAATTCAAGAAATGCTTATCTAATTAATTATGTAATTGCACATTCCTTTTCTCATATAAAAATAAAATAATTAATTAGGATAGGATTTGAATCTACCAACTTCCTTATTTCATATGATAGGATTAGGACTAGGAGAGTGGGTTAGTGACTATAATAGTGGACAATAAATAGTGAAGTTTGTTTGAGAGGTAAGGTATTGTGTTTTTTTCGTACCAAAGCAAAGTGTGGATTGTGTGAGGACCCTAGGGTGTATGGGTTTTTGGTTAGGGGTGAATGTATAAGCCAAGGAAAATGGATTGTTCTAAGGTAATAGTAAAGAGGCAATAAACTGGCAGATTGAAGACAATTTTTGTGGCTTAACTTTAAGTCCATCTCAAAATTATAGGGATTGGTAACCAAACTAGTAGTGACATGAAGTTCATATATAATTTTATCTTTCTCTTCACATTCTCTCCACACCATACCCTTTAACTACTTCCTTGTTCAGTGAAACATAATGCCCTTAGGCATTTTTAAATGATTGTCAAGATTTTGGACTTTTTAGTTTTTAATAACTCCCATGTCATTCCATGAGATGATATCTATTTGTGGTGGTCTAGTAAACACTTCACATGCATTGAGTATGATTCCACATTTTTATACACATCTATTAGAGAATTTATAGTTATGATATTTGACAAAAATACACTTTTGATTATACTTTGATGAAGGCTCATGTCTAGTTCTAAAAATTACTTTTTTATATAGGTTGGAGAGATGATGGAAAAGGATGTAAAGTATGGCATTATATCCATCAATATCATTTTGATTAAATTTTTTTATATCTAATTAAACAAATTTATTTATTTTTATTCTTCAATAATTGCAGTCCATGGGATGAAATCTCTTTTTAAACAATTAAGGTGTGTTCTCTATATCTCCATATTTTGTAGAATTTTTTATATAAAAGAAGAGAGGGGAAATGTTAGATTGACATGGAGTATGCACCTAAAAAAGGGATCTTTTTGAAAGTCCCTTTGGGAGGCTTGGCTATGTGCCTATGGGCATGTATCTACATACATACTAGAGATAGGGAAGTATATAGATGTCAAGGTTAATGGTAGCATCCATAAGGAGATACCTCATAAGTTCAACCATGGTCCCATGGTGTAGGAGCACCCATTTCTTCATAAAAATATAGGATGTATAGGAATTTTTTGTGTGTTTGTTTGATTGTAATAAGGTCACATGGACCATTTAGGGATGTTTTGAATCATTTTGTAAGGTATTCATGCCAAATTGATCCTATGTACTCATTTAGGACCTCCTTGGTCAAACTATAGTCAAACCCTCCAAATGTGTGCGAATGGAGTGAAATTGACATTTTTTTATGTTTTTAAGCCATAACTAGCATATTGGAAGAATTATAGGGGCATAGGAGGTCATTAGATAGTCAAATGGAAAAAAATGACAAAATTGTAAAAGTTGCTTGAGCAACTTGTCTTCAAAACTGAACATTTTGTATTCCAATAGTCAACTATTTTGAAAATTAGTTATGGAGGTTTGTTTTATTCTATTTTTGTCTCTTGGGGTTGAAGAATACATAATTGTTGAAGCTTTGAATGAGATCAATAAAGATTTTTTTTGAATTTTCCTAGTATTCTATGTTTTCTTTGTAATCAGTCAATTTGTATGACCCTATACGAATTGGAAAAAGTATAGAACACACATGGATGTGTAGTCAAGTGAATAACCTTTCTTTTGGATTTGGTTTTACATAGACCCATTTATACTTCAAGGAGTTATAAGAAATTTTGTTCAAACAAATCTAAAACCCTAACTAGATAGGGTTTTGTCACAAAAATGCCCTTAGCTCTTCATTCCACCATTGAAAAATTATAATTCTTGGTGAAATGATAGAGTTTAGGGTTAGATATCAGATTTAGGAGGTTTCATAGTGATCCCATATGGTGGTAATGGTCAAATATACATTTTGAAGGTCTAACATCTCTATGTAGCAGACCAATTTGTAAGGGATTGAATGCTAAGTGAGTAAAAATGCTAAATTTGAGAGGTTTAGGAACTATAGGGTGATCGATTGTGTGGTTTTATGATCACATTTCATTATGAAATGTGATCTCTCCATCTTCAATCTCCCACCTCAAGACCATATTCAAATGAAAGAGAATTCATAAATGTTCAAGCCCACCAAGAATGAGAATTTTTCTGCGGTGGCATTGAGAGGAAGAGTAAAAAAATCCAAAAACCTGTTAAGGTATAAACCCGACCACAAAAGGATTGTGATAGCTTCTCTCAATCAATACTCAACCATTTAACCTCAAACTTGAAAGATGAATCTGTATGGGCTCGTATACATCAAGAGAGCCAAGTAATGAGAGTTTTTGATCACTTCCACCATTCATCTATTTATTTAATTACCATGACATGAATCATAGATAAAAAAGAACTGGAATTATTCAATAACAATGCATATCACTATACTACAACTAGTTGTAGAAATAAGAATATACACCAAAGTATGCAACAAATAGAGTAAAAAAATCCCAAAAGGCGCACAAGTTCAAGCAATTCAAATGAAAATGAAAATCAAATGCAAATACAGGAAAACCCAAATCAAAATCCTTACAGGCGGTCTAAATGAAATTGCAAATAATCCTCTTCGCGTGCTGCCCTTTGTCATGGGGGAATAATGAAGTGATAAATGCAACTTTTTTTTAAAGTTATGCCCAGGATGGTCGAAATTTTGACCAACAAAGTATTGGTCAAGATTTTGACCAACATGGGCATGGATTAAAAAAAATCAAAATTTTCCTTCTATAATCTGACCAACCAAAACCTTTTTATTTATTGGTCGATAATTTTGGTGGAAAAATAAGGTCAAATATACTAGTGCCTCTACAGTTTTGGCCAGGGGTGGGATGTTGGGTATCCAAAGTGCAATGGATGCCCTTTTCATTATTTTTGGTGTTGAGGAAATATTATGGTAGCCAACAAATGCAGTCATTCTCCTAGTTTTTGATGAGGCTGATATGGGATTTTTCTCCCTTCACAGAGTCTGGATGCTAGTTTTTTGTGTTACTCTTGTGGTGATCGAAGATGTGGCGAGTGGTGGCCTAGTTGATGGGAATGTAGGCTCTTCAGTCCTATGGAGAGCTGAAGTTGAGATTGGTTGGTAGGCTACTTTCAACCTGAGAGTGATGGAGGTTTTGGTGGAATGGAATTTATTTTGGATGTTATTCTTCATATTGGTTGTTTTAGACTAAGTTGTGATGGACGTTGCTGACACTTTCAATTTTATTTTAGTCATTTTATTTGAAATATCTATTCTAGTTGGCATGGGCAATGGTCTTGTATTTCTTATGGCCAACTATTATCTAATAGTTTTCAAGGGCTTTCTTTGGTCTTTGTTCTTGTTTGAGGATTGCAACAATTTTGGGGGTTGTTCCTAACCCTAAGGAGGAGGAGGTGTTTTGGTAGCCAGTAGGTGGGCTTGGTTCTCTCTATTTTTATATTCTTCTTTCATAATTCCTATGGAGGTGGAAACATTTTCTATGGAGGTGGAGACTTTCTTCATAGAAGAGGAGGTTCATAAATCTATTAAAGATCCTTTATGTGGTTGTTTAGATGCGAGATGGTTTAATGATATTCTCATCATCCTTCTATTATAGTCCTTCTCTTCTCCTATAGAGGTAGGATAATTTTCTATTTAGGTGGAAATGAATGTTGTACCTAGGGGTTGGAACATCAATTAGGGTGATGTGTTAGGAATGGGAACATTGAGAGGGGGGGTTGAATCAATGTTCACTACATTTTATCTTTTTACTTTAATCTTTATACTGAACTAAAATGCTTAATTACTAAATTAAACATTCACATAAATATGAAACATGAAATCAACACATGACACCAATATGATTACGGGGAAACCCAAATAGATAAAAACCCCGGTGGGAATTGACACCCACTAATATTCTGCACTAGTGTTTTGTGATCCTTGTTAAAAGATCCTTTACCCTGTTAGGAGTAGCTTTACAATGCTTTTAGTACAGTAGACCTTGTTAAGGGTTGGACACTGTTATGAGTCTTTTATAATAAACCCTATTAGGGGTGTGGACTCACTATTATAGAGCTCACTGCTCAAATGGTGAAGGCTACAACCTTCTGACTTCAGATACACACTATATCTGCCAGGTGAACTGTCACTGTGACACTACTTGTTAGATCAGTTCCTTTGGTGCGCTTAAGCTTTGACCTCTTGCAAAGCTCTAATACATATTCTTGACTCTTCACACACTTCTTCTCTACTTATCACAACTCTCTATTCAACTTCTATACCAAATACAATGGGCCCATCTTATATTTATACGCTCATACAAAATATACAATTAGGTCGGCCCTATATCTAATTACAAACAACACTTCCAATTGAATTGGCTTAAGCGCTCTTAAAATTATACATATAAACATGTCAAAAACCTAAATACAATGGGCACATGGCCTTTACAACATTACATTATCATCGCAAACCAAAATGCTAACTGTCGGCTCTATGCTCTGTTCTCTGCTGGCACACACTGGCTATGCAACTTCAACTGACTGTAACTTTCACATCCTTGCATATCTACTTATGCGCTCATAGAATAATCATGATTATAGTCTAACCAACTTAAATTCCATGGTGCATACCTTAATTCATCCATACACATGTGCCCTGATGCTCTAAGCTGCAGGAACTCTGTACAATGTCCAGTCTTCAACACTTAGCTGATTTCTAATCTCCTCATCAGGTGCACTCACTTCAAACTACTATATGACTTTGTTGCCATAATGAAAACACTAAATCAAGTCATATACTTTAGTATAGTCAACTTTCCAACAATCTCCCACTTTGTCATTGATGGCAACAAAGGAATATGGCCAAGTTGCTAACTATCCCTTAACACAAAAACTTTTTGTCTTCTATACATTTCTTATACATAATCTTATATCTCCTTATACATATTATACTCCATATTCTATACACAACTCCCCCTTTGACATTAATGACAAAGGTGTACCAAAAAACTATATTTACATACCCTTACTGAGGGAAAACATCCGAATATGCTATCTTGAGGTTCTAGATCTCCTTCTTCCAAAAAGTTATCAAGGAGTTAACTATCTGGAGATGGGTGCATAAAGCATATTGAAGCTTCTCCATCTTCTCCAAGTCTGTGCTTGGACCTTGATCATAGGTTATCATGGTGGCATCAATCTCCTTTATATTTTGACTAAGAATGTCTAGTGAGGGCGGAAGACCATTCCTCAACTGAGTCTGTCTAGACCTTATCTTTTCCATCTCTTTCTCTACCTTCTCAATTTTGTCCAACTGACCTTGGTAGACATTGTTGCACATGTTCACATCAGTGGATGTGTCTATCACTGAACTCTTCACTTGCTCAATCATAGCTTCAGCCTCTTTTATTTTCTTCAGGTGGGCATCAGTAAACTTATCCCGATCCATGCTGTCTGCAATGAATTTCCTTCCTTGAACAACAAATTATTTCAAGGATGCTTGTCTTGTCTTGAGGGAATTCAAATCTAGAGAAAAGTTTCTCATCAACTCATCCAATATTTTCTTTAGATACTTCTCTTCTGCAACTTTGGATGTAGACTCTTCAAGGCTAGAAAAATTACTCTTAAATTGTGAGATAACTGTAGTCACATCATCAACCGAATGCACCTTGGACACTTTCTTGTCTTTAGGCAACAAATTGTTCAGAATATTCATAGATTCCACAAGGAGAGGATTTCTCATTACTTGTTTCTCCTTTGCCTTCTCCATAGCTAGGATGCTGAACTTTATCAAGTCCTCTTCTCCCCAAGAGTCCAAATTGGTTGTGTCAGGTGTCAAACTTGACAACAATGCAAAGGAGGGAGTGTTATCCACCACTTCTAGTTTTGTCTTGATTGTTTCAACTGATGGTTCTTTTTCTTTTTCTGTCTTCTCTTTTTCTTGATTTTCTTTTTCTTGTTCTTGCTCTTTAATTTCTTCTTTTACTATTTTCTCTTTTTCTTTTCCAACTTCAGTTATATCTTCAATTAAAGATTTTTGTTTGAGAGGAGTGGAACTACATAAAATTTTAGCTTCTTGTGTACTCACAAAAGCTTCCTCAAATTTGTCCAAATCTGTCTCAGTGGCCACCATGGCTATCTCAACATTATCTATGATAATGGTGCTATCCTTGAGTGATTCTGACATGGGCGCAGACTTGTCTTCCTTTTTTTGTGTTTCCACTGTAGGCGTTGAATCCTGAGGACCTGTATGATGTACCTTGATGGTCTTTGACCCTTTTGTAACCATTGTGGGTACATTAGCTATGGGCGCAGACTTAGGTTTCATGTGTTTCTCTAAGACTACCTTCTCAAAGTCCTTCTCTGTTTCCTTAGATATCAGCTCATAGTCTTTGTTCATGAGGTGTAGTGTCCTCATCTTTGTCCTTAAGTGTGGCTTCACCAAATTCAGTAACAATGACTTCTCTTCAACAGAACATACTGGAAGAATGGAATCAAGAATTTGTTCCCTCATTCTACGGTCTTCTTCAGTGGCTTGTCTCTTCAAGGTATCCATTATTTCCCATACCTTATCTGGAATTGTTGTTTTCAATTCAAGAACCATCTTTTTGAATTTTATCATGTGTTTGACAATCATTTCATGTATTTCTGATTTGTCAATCTCACTGTATGTTTCATAAAATTTCCTTACTTGATCAATTCTACCTTCATCAACAATTTTTGTGTTTAGAACTTTAAGGCTTGGTCTGAATCCTATCTTAGGAGGTGCTTGTATGCTTTTCTTGCTCCTAGTAGCTCACGAGGATGGATGACTAGTGCTAGCTTCTTTCTTCCTCTTGAATATTGGCTTATACTTCTGAGGAGTGGTAAGGTCAATAGTATCTTTGGGTGCAGAGGGAGTATCATCTTCTTTACCCTTCTGACTTCATCCTTTTCAATTTTTATCTTCTTCATCTTAGGATCTTCTTGTTCTTCTGTACTCTTCAATTCTAATGAAATCTTTTCTTCCCTTGCCTTGTCAAGGTTTTCTTGAGACACACCATGTATTCTCAAGATCTCTGATGTTACTTTAGAAACCTTTCTTTTTGTTGCAACAGTGTTAAGTTTTGCATCTACCTCTTTTGTCTTTTCCTCATATGTTCCCCATCTAGGCTCATTAGGTTCTTTGGGGGCTGACAGTAATACCTATGCATATGCTTCAAGGACTTGTTCCTCTACCTCGTACCCAAGTGGATGAATCCACTTAGTTCTTGGCTCAACAACTTCCATACAAGTAGCATCAGTTTCTACCATAAAGCATATTGAATCTTTATATTTTTCCACAATGCTTTCTGGAATCCTGTACCTCATTTGCATTTTTTCCCTAAAGGTCTTCAATTCCAATTTTACATAATCCCTCAATGTGCTTTCTATGGAAGCTTTGTTGGATATATGTGGCATGGTTGGAATGGATTTGTCCAAGTACAAATCTGATACTCTCCCAACTATATGAAGGTACATATAGATGATTAATGACCCAAACCTGAATAGCTTTGTCTTGTCATGCTTGATAGCCCTGATGTTATCAATCAACTATGCACACAAGATTTCACACAAGTTGAACTCACCATATTCCTTTACAAGTCTTATGGCTACTAAAATAGTGCCTGCAAACACACTGTTCACCCTGCTAGTGTGATGAAACCTATAACCTAGTATCATTGATATTAATTTGATGTCTTCTTGCTCAATAGGCTCTATTTTCATGCTGCACCTATTGCTCCTTGCCTTACAAGTTTTCTTAACCATCTTTCTGACATCCTTACCCACAGGAAGGACAACACCTATCCTAGAAAGGCCTAGCATCTCATGAATTAGGTCATTGGTGATTCTAACTGGTACATCACCTATCCAAAAATAATCATCATGAATTCTACTCAACAAGATTTTTATCCACTCTGTCTTATAGAATTCATATGTCGTAGCATACTCAACAATAGGGTGATCATTCCATTTGGCATACTCATCCATGAATGTCTTGTCTAGTTTCAACATGGTGCCTATGTGTGCCCTTAACCTATCCAACCCTACTGGTTCTTTCTTGTAGTAGATGTATGCCCTAATATCCTCAACATGCATAACACCCATCAGCGTGCAAGAGAAAGCTCCTTCTAAGTCATATAGGGTTGACTTAAACAGATGCCTCTTGAAAACATATCTTTTCTTCTCAGTGAAATCATAAACAATAGGAGTGGCCATGACTTACTTGATAAATGCTTTCCAAGTGATCTCTGAGGTAATCTGAAGGCTTCTGAATTGGTGCAACAAGCTAGGGTTTCTTCAACCGATCAAATGCATTGCAATCACTGGTAGATCAATCTCCAAGACTTCACAAAAAATTCCAAGGCTCTCTCTACTCTTCAATCACTCTGAATTCGAATGCAATGAGTGATCAAACAAATTTTTGTGTACTTAAAGTGAGAATTCCGCCATTAATGCTTGATGCATAAACCAGGCTGTCACTTCAAAATTTCCAACTCGAGTTCTGCTAACAATGAGCATGTGCACTCTTGCACAAAGGTTCCTATACACTCCAAAATCTTAAGTCCAAAGGTGCATACTCTGAAACTAAGTATGCCAACCGCGCAGGGGTCTAGAGCTAAATTAGCTCCCCCTATGACCCTGAGGGCCATTCATCTAGATGTAGAGGGTGCATCCATTGGGGATGCATCTAATACATACTCATCAGTCTTGTCCTTCTTCTTCTCTAACCAAATCAAGCTCTCATCCTCTGAGGCTTTCACAAAATTGACTTCTCCTTCAGGATCCAATACTGGTTTTTCAGTCTTTTTAGGGCTCTCCTGACCTCACGTCCTTGATCTGCAGAACCTTGAGATATGTCCAGCCTTGTTACAAGAGTGACAAATGACTGGAGGTCTTATATTCCTCAGCGCATTGACATGAGTAACCATTATGCATTACTTCACTAAATGTCCATTAAAGTTACATATCTGACATGTAACATTCTGAGAACTTCTTTCATTTGTTTGATTCTGATTATGTTGAACCCTATTCTTCTTACTAGTCTTGCAATTCATAGCTCTATGACCAAATTTATTGCATGAGTAAGAATAACCATTAAAAGGTCTTACCTCTATATAGTTCCTTGTAATGTGTCCAGGTTTGTTACATGCAAAACAAGTGTGTTCTACTTGCTTACGCTCATTATTAGGTGGTCCACCATCATCTTTGGTTTGATCTTTAGTTTTCTCTATATTAGTAGAGTCTTTTTGTGTCTCCTTTCTTGCTCGCATATTATCAATCTGATTTTGTGCTTCATTGTATCCAATACAGCTAGTGTCTCCTTTGACTCTTCTTGCATACGACTGAGATTCAATCAAATCTGAACTGGTGTGCAATTTTTTAATGTGATTCTTAGCTTCTTTCAATTTGGATTCCAATCTTTCTTTGCTATTCCTTAGTTCCAAGATTTCCAAATTGGCTTCCCTTAATTCCTCATTGAGTTGAAGGTTCTCCTTGACCTGTTCATTGTATACTTCATGATTGTTGATTAGCTTATCATCAAACTCTTCAAGTAGTTCTTTCATAGATGTATTTTCTTCATTCAGTTTGTTGACCTTTGCTTCTAGATCATTGTTAGGGCATTCTTTTAAATCCCTTCTTAGCATTTTGATAACTAATTGTGCATCACTGACTTTTTCTTTTAGTTCTTCAATTTCTCTTTCTGACTTGTCTAGGTCTTCAAGAGCTACTTCAAGATTTCTCTTCAAATGTTTTATTTTTGCTTTGTCCATGATCTCCTCAAGTGGTTAAAATTCTTTGCTGAGGACCAGAGCTCTGATACCAATTGTTAGGAATGGGAACACTGAGAGGGGGGGTGAATCAGTGTTCTTTGTATTTTATCTTTTTACTGAACTGAAATGCATAAGTACTAAATTAAACATTCACATAAATATGAAACATGAAATCAACACATGACACCAATATGATTACGGGGAAACCCAAATAGGTAAAAACCCCAGTGGGAATTGACACCCACTAATATTCTACACTAGTGTTTTGTGATCCTTGTTAAAAGATACTTTACCCTGTTAGGAGTAGCTTTACAATGCTTTTAGTACAGTAGACCTTGTTAAGGGTTGGACCTTGTTATGAGTCTTTTACAATAAACTCTATTAGGGGTGTGGACTCACTATCCTAGAGCTCACTGCTCAAATGGTGAAGGCTATAACCTTCTGACTTCAAATACACACTATATCTACCAAGTGAACTGTCACTATGACACTACTTGTCAGATTAGTTCCTTTGGTCCGCTTATGCTTTGACCTCTTGCAAAGCTCTAATACATCTTCTTGACTCTTCACACACTTCTGCTCTACTTATCACAACTCTCTATTCAACTTCCATACCGAATACAATGGCCGCATCTTATATTTATACGCTCATACAAAATATACAATTAGGTTGGCCCTATATCTAATTACAAACAACGCTTCCAATTGAATTGGCTTAAGCACTCTTACAATTATACATATAAACATGTCGACAACCTAAATACAATGGGTGCATGGCCTTTACAACATTACATTATCATCACAAACCAAAATGCTAACTGTCGTCTCTATGCTCTGTTCTTTGTTGGCACACACTGGCTGTGCAACTTCAACTGACTGTAACTTTCACATGCTTGCATATCTGCTTATGCACTCATAGACTAAGCATGAGTATAGTCTAACCAACTTAACTTCCAGGGCGCATACCTTAATTCATCTATACGCACGTGCGCTAATGCTCTGAGCTGCAGGAACTCTGTACAATGTCTAGTCTTCAACACTTAGCTGATTTCTGATCTCCTCATCAGGTGCGTTCACTTCAAACTACTATATGACTTTTTTGCCATAATAAAAATACTAAATCAAGTCATATACTTCAATATATTCAACTTTCCAACATGATGTTGTATGACACAAGATAGTTGTGCACACCTTTGTGGTTTCCAAAGAGAAGGCTTGGGGAGACTTTATAAATGCCTTTTTTATCTTGCCCCACCCTATGAGTTGTTGGTTGTATGTTGTTAAAGGCTTTTTTTGTCCTTTGTGTTGTAATTGACAAGTTGTGGCCCCTTGTTCTCCAAGAAGCATTTCTAGAGAAGACAAGTTACTTTGCTGATAGTGTTTCATTTTGGGCATTATTTTATTTTTGCCAACACTTTTGTTGTTGTGATGTTGTTTCCTTAACAACCCTTGAGTTGTGTCATTGTAAGGGTCAACCCCTTTGATAGGCTGCTTAATTAATAAAAATAATAATAAATGAGATAAAATATAGTAGAAAGATGGAGAAACTTAAGTGCAAGTGTGGGGAAATCATATTTCAACTAAATTATCTAAAAATTGATGGCAAAGAAATGTGAAAAGTGTGCATTTGTATGATGTCAATATTCTCATCCTTTTTAAAACTTGTTCACACATATTTTCTATTAGAGTTCATAATTTTAATTGTTCATGAAATGATATTTTCATTTTTCTTTCTTTTATGATGGCATGACATATTGTAGCCACACATAACGTTCAATGGTTTTGGGTAATTTGTCATTATTTCTTAAGTCTTTGTTAGGAAGGTTCTTCCCAACTTTACTCTTCCTACACAAGGCTTACTAAATATAAGTTTGAGTGACATTTTGTGTTCTTGTATTTAAAGACATTCAATGCACTCGTTTTAAGTCATATGAAAATCAAACAACTACTTCATATAAGATCCACACAAGGCAATTGGTGCTCTAAAAAGAATATTTCTTTGTACGATTATTCTAAAGATAATTGTGTGAATGAAGAATGTTGATTTTTTTTTGGTAAAGTTGAAGTTCCTTATGACTATGAAAATAGTTTAAGGTGTTCTAAGCATTGTTAGGGAAAGCCCAAAAAAGAAGTCCAAGATGATCGCACAAATTAAAAAATAGAAATCAATTGAATATATATGAGAAACACATGATTATATACTAGTTCCAAACATCGAGTCATTCTTACATAATATCAACTCTTACATAGTATAAGTAAAAATAATTGATTCTAAGAAATTACCAACCTAATACTTACTATTTTTTTATCCATGGACTTATTAGATCTAAATCTTCATTAATATGCATTTATTAATCATTAAATCTATCTATTTTTATTAATAATTTTTATTTATATTATTAATACATACAATATTCATATTTATTTTCCTTTACAATACTATATCTTTGAAAATCAAAGAGAATCATTTAAAGATGATAATATTAAGGGAAGAAACATTGATAAGAAAAGAATTGGAAAATGCGTTTCCCAAGAGCATTTTATTAAAGAGGCTTCAATTCTTGTTTTTCCCAGACTTAAATATTGAAAAGACTAAAGTTAAAGCTGTCCACCAATTTTTCCAAAGTGGATGCCATTCCCCACTCCCCACTCCCCGCTCATGAAATACAAGCTTTCAGCTGTACCACAACATTACTTTAAACTAAGGCCCAACAGGCTTTGGAATATGGTCCGAAACATTTAGAATCCCATGTCGTTTTAAGTACTATGCCACAAAAACATTTAGAAGCCACGTGGCCTGCCCTTTTTTAATACAAATAACGTGATTTTTTAAATTAATTAATTAATTATTAAAGTGTTGTTCCATACATCTCTTTCCAGTTCAACGCGCATCTTTGAAACCCAAAGAGAAGGGAATCCGCTCTCCAAAACAAGTGGGTTTGGTATAATTGATGTACAATCGAAGTGTTACGAATAAACTTTACCATTGTATTGTATTGCTCCACAAGCCTCCCTTTGTTATAAATTCCGAGAGTTGCAGAAGGATTGGCATTACCCACTTTCAACAAAGATTGAATTGCATTGCTATTCAGTTTTACTCTCTAAATTTGCAGTCTGTGATAGCTTAAAAAATGGCAGCTGGACTTGCTATTGGGCTTGCCAATGGTGTGATGGGTAAGCTTGGAGAGATTGCAGCACAACAAGCATTGAATGAGGCATCTCTGCTCCTCAACTTCAAAAATGATTTCAAATGGTTGCAGAAGAAGCTCAGGCAGATATGCTCTTCTCTACATGCTGCAGATGAGCAGAGCGAGCATAGTGAAGATGTGAAAGACTGGCTGGCGGAAGTGAGGAATATTGCTTTTGATGCAGAGGACATAATTGATGAGTGTGCTGTTGAGCATTTGTATACAGATCCCACTCAATCATGTGTATACAATTGCAGTCAATTAGTCTTTCGGTGTAAGATGGGGAAGAGAATTAAAGACATCAAAGATAGGATCAGGGCTTCTATTCAAGAGGCTCAGGACCTCAAGCTTTTCCATGATGTGTCCCATTTGAATCAGCCCTCAACAAGTACATCCCAAAGTGAACGAGAAGCAGAGAAGAAAAGATGGGATATCTTCGAGAGAGATGCACCAGCAGTAGCCATTGATCATAAAGTGGATGAAATTCTGACATTGTTAGAGAAAGAGAACCCTGCCCTTGGAGTTGTTGCCGTCGTGGGAATGGGCGGGCTTGGTAAAACATTCCTTTTGCGACATGTCTACGACAGAACAAAACATAGGTATGAATGCTCTGCCTGGATTACTGTTTCACAGACTTGTTCTCTTAGAAAATTGCAATGTGACCTGGCCTTCCAAATGAATTTTCAAATAGACGGTAGTATAAGTGATGGGCTAGCAGCTGAATTTATACATGACAAGTTAGATTGCAAAAGATGTTTTATTGTTTTTGATGATGTGTGGAGGTCAAGTGTAGAAGGAAATTTGATCTCTAGACTTGGGCTTCCTTCTGGCCGTAATAGCCAGTGTAAAATAGTGGTTACCACTAGAAGTAGAGATGTTGCTGAAACGATGAATGCCCACATCTATGAGATGCAACACCTCTTTGAGGATGAGAGTTGGGATCTGTTTTGCCAGTTTGCCTTTGGGGATCGTGAGGGGAAGAGGCCGCCTGAGCAGCTGGCGAGCTTGGCTCGTCAAATTGTAGAAGAATGTAGGAGGTTGCCACTGGCCCTAAAGACTGTTGCGGCATCCATGGCTAAGTCTTCCCTCGTATCAGTCTGGGAGTCAAAACTGGGGCAGTTAAAAAAGCTCAGAAATACAGAAGATCCCACCATGAAGATTTTAAAGCTGAGTTATGACTCTCTTCCTCCCAATCTAAAATCTTGCTTCGCTTATTTTTCTTTCTTTCCTGAGGACACATATATTTCCTATACTACTTTTAGAGTTGGAAGAGCTGATATATATTTGGACCATGTGATATATCTGTGGATAGTGGAAGGATTTATTCCGCAAGAAATTGACAGAGAACAATGGGATATAGGGCTAGATTATGTACATCATCTTGTAAATTTATGTTTGCTGGACGTAAATAGAATTTATAGTTGTTACACCATACATGACATGTTGCTTGATTTGGCTGTAAATATATGTAAAGAACATGATTGTGAATTTAGTCTTCCCTCCAAAGAAATCAGTTGCCGCAGATTATTAGTGGCTAAGAAAGATGTAGCCACTAATGATATTTCAGTAAGGCCTTTTAATTGCCAACGATTTCTACGCGCACTGTCATTCTCTGGGAATCCTAGCATTACAAGCATTCCAGAACAGTTGCTTGAGCGTGCGAGAGTACTCCGGGTACTTGACTTTAGCCACACTGCCATCTCCACGTTGCCCAAATGTGTTGAGAAGTTGAAACTTCTCAAGTTTTTGAATTTGTCATACACACAGATCAGCGAGGTGCCGGATTGTGTAAGAAGACTCAAGAGTCTCCAGTTCCTTGATGTTTTTGAATGCCAAAGCCTGCAACGTCTACCTGAGTGGATAGGAGAGCTCAAGTCGCTTTCCTATCTCAATGTTAGGCGGAGTTTAGATCCTGCGATACGTATACCCAAGGGAATGTCGCAGCTCTCAAGTCTGAGGATATTGAAATCAGGTCGCTTCACACTGTCTTGTGATGAGAATGAATTCTTAAGTGTTAAAGATGTTGCCAATTTGACCAATCTCCAAGAACTAGCCTTCAGTTTTGAAGATGTACGGACATTGAGAAGTGTAGAAGGTGGTGCCCTTGACCGTCTGGTCAAGATGAGAATTCTGGTAGTGCAGAATGCCATTCCTGCAAGGGAGGGTGATAGGCAAGAGTCCAGTCTTCCAGAATTCCCACAGAAAATGATTGTTATGAAAGATCTTCAACAACTTCAACTTACAAGTTTTTCTGTACCAGGTTGGATATGTGGAATGGAAAATCTAACAGATCTTCAATTGTGGAACTGCAGTGATTATCCATCACTCCAAAAGATGCCCAACTTACAGTTAATAAAGTTTCTTAGTGATTCAAAATGCATAGAATTGCCAAAGGAGTTCGGAGAGAGTGGGGGATTTCCTAAGCTGGCTAGGCTGCAGATTGTAGACTTCCCTCTTTTGGAGGAGTTGCCAACCTTGGAGGAGGGAGCGATGCAATGTCTGGAACTACTATACATAAAGAATTGTCCGCGGGTGAAGAGAGTTCCGGAAGGATTGGAGCGGTCGAGGAGACTGAAGAGGATAGATGTATATGGGGAGAGAAGTGGTGAAATAGAGGAGAGGTTAAAGAAAGACGGGGAAGATTGGAATAAAATCAAAGCTAAGAATTCCCGCATCGAGATCTACTTGACGGATTAGACATAACATAAACGGTTGTGTTTGAAGATTTTACTTTTGTAATGTTAGAAAGTCCCTTTAACCCTTGCCATTCTCTCCCGTGCCCTCTAATAATTTTAGAATTAGTTTATAACAATAAAAATGATATCTAATTCTCTCTCGTTCCATGTAATAATTTTAGGATTAGTTTATAACTATAAAAATGATATCTAAAGAGAACCACACCACGTATTTTCGGTTCTTAAAAAAATAAAATATTAAATCAATATAAGATTTGATTAAATAATTTAGATTAAAATTATTTTTTATTAATTTTAGTTGAGGTAAATATGAATTTAGGTATATATTATAAACAAATATTTTATTAATAGTTAAAAATATGTATTTTAAGAAAAAAATTAGTTTAAAGTGGGTTATATTTTTATTTTAAATATTTAATTTTGAAAATCATATATTTGTACAAAAATAAGTAATTGTAATATTAAAATATTTGATCTATAATTTATTTTTAAATAAGAATTATGTTGTTTTATTTTTGAAATACTATTTATAAATATATATATCTAAATTTGAATTCTAGTTAAGAAATTTGTATTATAATATTTTTGTAATGAGTTTCTTTTAAGTTTTATCTAACATTCATTTTTTTAAAAAAGTTATTATTTTATTTTTATTACTTTGATTTATTTAATTTATATTTTATTCAAGAGCTATTTTAATATTAAATGACATCATTAATATTATGTTTATTGTTAAATATTAATATTTTAATGTGTAAATGATTATGAAAATTAAGGTCAAAGGTAAGAGTTTTTATTGGTCACTCCTTAAATCATTAATAATATGCACTTAAATAAAAGATTTATTTCTTTAAAATGGTACACATGTTTGGTAACTTTATTATAGTATTCTACCTTCCCTAAGAAGTGTGCTAGATACTACTTGATCTTGGTAATTGTTGTTCTTTCACTATTATGTATACTTATTTGTTGAGCAACAATAATCTTATATCAAGATACATGTACAATATGAAGGACACAATCTTAATCAATTGTTAATCAACAATGCAAAATATTTGATTTGATTTTAATTATGTTTAGATTTATTTTTTTGACATGAAATAGCAAGGAATATTTTATTTCATATTTATCTTATCCTATTTTAATTTATATTCAATGAAAATTGTGTAAAATAATATTAAAATCCCTCTAAAGTGGTCATTGGATTTCTCATAAGGGCCATCATATCTTATTCGTTGAAAATTCATAATGATTATGTTGAGTTGTGAGTAAGTGCACAAAGATGGGGGACCAAAAAGATGGTATAAGATAACACTTTTAATTTGAAATCAGCAAACTCTGAACTTCGACGAGAAATTGAAGATAGTTAGACTCAAAATTTCAATATGTGACAAGAATAAGAATTGTACTCTAAATCTAGTTCCTAAACTACTAATTTATTTGAAAATGGTGGAGATTAAGGCCCTCAAAAAGGGGGATCACAAAAAGTAATTTTTTTGTGAAAAAACATAAAATAATGTCTGGTGTGCTCCCCCTAAAATGTTAACCTTTTTTTGAATTTTTTTAATCACTCGGGTGAGAAGTTAGCTAACATCACTTAGTTTATCTTGATTTTTTCTGCCAATTTTTTGATGAATGTATGATTTTTTATGAATTTTCAAAGTCAACACATCTTGAAAACATGAAATTTGTGTGTGATCCCCCTAGAAATAATTAAAAACCAATAAAAAATCAAATTTTTTTTAAAAATTTTTTAAAGTGTGTAAAATAGAGTCTAGTTTCTAAAAAAGTAAAACTCAAAATCTAAGCCCAAAATACTACACGTTGGGTTTTGACAAAAAATGGACACACAAAAGAAATTAGAGATAAAAATCTTAACATAATCATAATTCAAAATAAATTATAAGGTTAGCTAGCTAATAGTGACATCTATAACATCACGTCATCTAATTTTGTCATTGTTGAACCATGTGCAAACCTAACAGAAAGCACACATAAAAAATGTCATATTTTGTATGTTTTCTAGAAAACACATCTCAAGCCTGTTTGGTTCCTCCAAGACTTTAGATTGGATGCCCAAGGAAAATCCAAGCCTTAGGCTTGGTGTATCCCAATGCAGTTAAAAGGGTGCACACCCTATATGGCATACATCCTATATTTGTGAAAATGTTGTGCAATGTTGCATTTAGTGTAATATTTTACTTTCAATTGGTTATTTTCTATTATTTGGAATTATTATTATTTCATTAGTATATATATAGGTGCATGGACAAATGCATTATTTCATATTGACATATAGCGCACACCATATATATAAAGTACGCTAAATTCTAATATGCTATAATGTAATATTACACCAGTCTCTCTCTCTCTCTCATTCTCCCCTCTCTCTCTCATCCCCTCTCTCAATCTCTCACCATCTCTCTCACCCTCTCCCTCTCCTGTCAATGTGGAGGTAGAGAGATAGTGAGAAGTAGAGAAAGAGAGAGGGGGACAGAGAGGGTGAGAGAGAAGATGAGAGAGAGGATGAGAAATAGAAAGAAGGGGAGAAGGGGAAAGAGAGAGGGGATGATAATGAGAGAGAGAGAGAGAAAGATTTTGGGGTCCTAACAGGTCTCAAGAGATTCTAAGATACATTAACATATCCTAGGACCCCTTAAGACCACTTATAACCCATTATGACCCCTTACAATATACCAATGTATAGTAAGGGGTAGTAAGAGGTCATAAGGGGTCATATGATATAATAATATGTCCTAGGACTCTTTTACACACCTTATGACACCTAAGATGCATCGTAAGGGGTCCCAAGGGCTCATAAGGGTTCCTAAGACACATTAATGTGTTCTAGGACCTCTTAAAACCCCTTAGGATCTCTAAGGACCCCATACCATACACTAATGTATGGTAGAGGGTGTTAAGGGATCCTAAGACACATTAATGTGTCCTAGGACCCATTGGGACTACTTAGGACTCCTTACCATACATTAGTGTATGGTACGAGGTCATAAGAGGTCATAAGGGATCCTAAGACCCCTTAACACCCCTTATGAACCTTTAGGACTCCTTACCATACATTAGTATATTGTAAGGGATTTTAAGAGGTTATAAGAGGTCGTAAGATGTGTTAATGTGTCCTAGGACCCCTTAAGACCCCTCAAAACCCCGTAGGGCCCCTAAGGATCCCTTACCATACATTGGCATATGATAAGGGTTCTTAAGGAGTCTTAAGTGGTCCTAGGAAAAAATAATATGTCATACAACCTCTTATTATATAGTAATGTATGGTAAGGGACACCTTACCATACATAAATATATGGTAAGGGGTCCTAGGACATATTAGTGTGCTTGAGGATGCGTTAAAATCCCTTACCATACATTAGTGTATGCTAAGGGGTTATAATGTATGTTACGAGGTCATTAGGATTTGTAAGGGGTTTTAAGGGGTCCTAGGACCCCTTAAGAACCCTTAAAATGCCTTATCATACATTAGTGTATAAAAATGGGTCTTAAGCTATTGTAAGAGGTCATAAGGGGTCATACAAAACATTAATGTGTCTTAGGACCCCTTTAGACCCCTTACCATACATTGGTGTATGGTGAGGGGTATTAAGGAGTCTTAAGGTGTCCCATAATATATTAATGTGTCTTAGGACCCTTTAAAACCCCTTCCAACCCCTTAGGACCCCTTACCATACACTAATATATGGTAAGGGGTCCTAGGACACATTAATGTTTCCTTGGACCCGTTAGGACCCCTTACCATACGTTAGTGTATGGTAAGGGGTCATAGGAGGTCACAAGGGGTCCTAGGACACCTTAACACCCCTTATGACCCCTTACCATACATTAGTGTGTTTTAAGATGTCCTAAGGAGTATAAAGGGGTTCTAGGACACTTTCATGTGTCATAGGACCCCTTAAGACCCCTTATGACACCTTACCATACATTAGTATAAGTTAATAGGTCCTAAGGGGTCATAATAGGTCATAAAGGGTCCTAGGACATACTTAATGTGTCCTAGAACCCCTTAAGACCCCTCACCATACATTAGTGTATGATAAGGGGTCTTGAGGGGTTGTTAGAGGTCATAAGGGGTCCTAAAACACATTAATGTGCCCTAGGACTTCTTGTGACCCCTTATGACCCTTTAGGATAGCTAACCATACATATTAGGGGTCATAAGGGTTATTAAGGGATCCTAGGACACATTAATGTATCCTAAGACACTTAAATGTGTCCTAGGACCCCTTACGATCCCTTAGAACCTATTACGATACATTAGTGTATGGTAAGGGGTTGTAAGAGGTCTTAAGGGGCCCTGGGACATAGTAGTATGTCCTAGAGTCCCTTAAGATTACTCAAGATCCCTTAGGACCTGTACCATACACTAACATAAGGGGTCATAATAGGTCATAAGGGGTCCTAGTGTATGGTAAGGGGTCATAAAAGGTTATAAGGTGTCCTAAGATCCCTTACAACCCCTTACCATAAAGTATGGTAAGGTGTCCTAAGGGGCTTGAGCTTCATCATGTTCAAGACATCATAAGAGAGTACCATCAAGACCTCACCGATACAAGATGTCAGATATTAAGATATATCAAGAGGCATGGTGGAGAAAGGTACATTTTTGGTTTCTGGATAGTTCGGGTGGAATGGCATTATCTTTTAAGTAGGCATATATTTTTCCATAAGTTGGGTATTCTTGTCCAATAATATGAAAAATTATACTTGTATCAGGATCATCATAGGTGGGATAAGTCAAAGATTCCACCAAGAATTCAAAATGGGCTTTTGTATCTTCCACATCAAACAGAGAAGCAATTGTAGCCATAGCATCTGTAGCCTTGTTATCATGTCTTGGAATTTTCTCAAAGATGATTATTGAAAAATATTTCTTGAAGTCATATACCATACATTTATATGGCAACAACTTGTCATCCTTGGTCTAATATTCATCATTTACTTGATTGATAATCAACTAAGAATCCCCATAGACATTCAGTTCTATAACCTTCCATTGCAAAGCCATCTTTAGTCCTATCATCAATGTTTCATACTCAGCCACATTATATGTACAAGGTAAAAGAAACTTGCAAGACTTTGGTATCGTATACTATTGTGGTGTAACAAATAAGACTCCAGCTCCTGAGCCATGTTGAGTGTATGATCCATCAAAATATAGCTTCCATGTCTATGTGGATAATGTAAAAATGTCTACATCTAAAAATTTTGTATGTATAAGATGATCATCTATCAGTGGTACCTCAACTAGTTGATCTACAATTACTTGTCCTTTAATAGCCTTCCTTTCCACATACTCAATACCAAATTCACTAAGCAACATAACCCACTTAGCCAATCTTCCTGTCAATGTTGTCTTTCTCAAAAGATATTTTAAAGGATCGATCTTTCCAGCAAGCTTGATGGAATGAGATAACACGTAATGTTTCCATTTCTATGAAGTAAAGACCACATCCAAACATGCTCGTTCAATTGGAGAATAATTAAGCTCATATCCCATGAGAGTGCGACTAATGTAGTATATAGCCTTTTCTTTACCTTATGGGTCTTGTTGTGCTAGAAGAGCACTTAGGGAGACTTCTGTAGTTGAAATATAGAGAAAGAGTGGCTTGCCTGGAATCAGTGACATAAGAGTACGGGGATTTGTCAAATATTGTTTGATCTTTTCAAAGGCTTCTTCACACTTATCATCCCATTTAAATGAGATATCTTTATGTAACAGGTGCTGTCAAGGATGACTTGTGTTCGCCAGTTGAGAGACAAATCTTCTAATTGACTGGAGTCATCCTTGTAAAGATATTAACTAACTGATATTTGTAGGGGAATACATCTTCATGATTGCTTTGACTTTCTTTGGATCAACTTATATGCCTTTAGTCGAGACAATATACCCTAATAACTTTCATCATGTAACCTCGAATGCACACTTCTTTGGATTGAGTCTAATCTGGTATTTTTTCATCTGGGTGAATATCCTATCTAGCACTCTCAAATGACCATCTCTAGTTTTAGATTTTGCTAGGATATCATCTACATAATCTTCCATTATAGTATGCATCATGTCATGGAATATTGTGGTCATGGCCCACTAATAAGTTTCTCTAGCATTCTTGAGCCCAAAAGGAATGACATTCCAACAGTATGTGCCCCAAGGACATGTGGAAGTAGTTTTCTCCTGGTCTTCTAGTACAATCTTGATTTGGTTATAGTAAAAAAAACCATCCATTAAGGATAACATCTCATGACCAGCTGTCAAATCAACTATGATATCAATGTTATGCAATGGAAAGTCATCTTTAGGACAAGCCTTATTCAGATCTCAAAAATCTATACATATCCTGGTAGACTTATCTAGCTTTGATACTGGTACAATATTGGAAATCCATTCAGCATAATCAATGGCTCGAATGAATCCAACATCTACTAGCTTCTTCAATTCTACTTTTACCAGGAGCGCAATATGAGGATGCATCTTTTTGAGTTTCTTCTTGACTGGTTTAATCCCTAGTATAATAGGGTATGTGCAAGATCATGAGGGGCCAAACTATGCCCAAAAGTGGCAATGAAAAATTAGAAAAACAGGGTTAGTCAACTTGACGTGAAAATTTGAACTAGCTATCAACCTAATACCAAAAAGTTGTAAGAATAGAATCTGTAGGAAATTAAATTTAGTTTCTAAACTACTAGGCCTTTTCTAAAAAATAATTAAAATAATTGGTGAAAAGTATAGATTTCAATACAACAATACAAAAATTTCAGGAAAAAAATAAGAAGTAGGTGTATGTCTGACCACCTTAATCATCATCAAATGATAATATTTTTTTATAAGATTTAATATATAAGTAGTAGACTCATGCCTAGATGTGAAACATATTTTTTTGTAATTTTATTCAAAAATAATAATTAATTATGAATTTTCTGCTACAACATTTCCAGAATAAAAAAACTCTCATGTCTGACCACCTTAACTCATTCAAAACTTTACAAAATTCAAATTTATTATTTTTCCCTTATAGTAGGCGAAGCATAGAATGTGACGCATTTTTCGGATTTCAAAAATGTTATACCGTTTGAAAGTTATAGTCATTTTTCAATCAGTATATAAATCAGCACTTCAGAGGTAGCTCAATTAGAAAATAACTAATAATTACTTAGCGAATTCAAAATTTGACAGCAATTATATCAATAGAAAGCTGATAATCTCCTTAAAATACCCTTTTCATTTTATCGAATTCGAGTGAAAAAAAAGTTGTCGACTACATGGTCGAAGTCTGGAACTCAGAGAAACAAGGGAAAAACATGTATTTGAGACATTTCAATAGTTGACCAAGTAGGTTTGGTGGACAAAGCAATACCGAGCCTAATCGGGTACCCGATTTTTTTGAGTACCCAATTTTCTTGGCAGAATTTTAAATTTTAAATTTTCCCTCCCCTTTCTCCCTCTTAATTTATTTCCAACCCTTTTCTCCCTCCAATTTCTCCATACTTCAATATATTATATATCAAAAATTATATATTAGATTATATATTATATATATTAAATATTACATAATATCTATTATATATTAAATATTATATAATATATATTTTATATTAAATATTATATAATATATATTAATATTAAATGTTACATTATACATCATATATTATATATTATTTTATATGTATTATATATTAATATGTATTTTACAATATATCACATGATATCTTCATATTTAAATTGTATGTAATATATATAATATTGTTGTATATACAATAAAATCAAGTATAGTATATATATAATATATATACTATATAGGACATATTAATACATAGGTTAATTACATCAATATAAGGCATCCAAAAGGTTTGCAAAGGGGTCATAAAGGGTTCCTAAGGGTCCTAAGGCTTGAGAAAGTGTACTAGGACCCCTTAGGTCCCAGTGTAACCCCCAACAACACATTTGAGCACTCAATTGTGCCCCAAGGGGTCGTATGACCACTTGTAACATAGTTTAGTGTTGAAATGTGTCAAAAGGGGTCATGGGGACTTCATAGGGGTCCTAGTACACCTTATCACATGTTAGGACCCGTAGGAAGTCCCCATGACCCCTTTTGACACATTTTAACACTTAAGTTTGTCCCAAGGGGCCGTATGATCCCTTAGGACACACTTGAGTGTTCTCATGTGTCGAAAGGGGTCAGCGGGACTTTTTACGGGTCCTAGTACGCCATATCACACATGAGGACCCCTAAGAAGTCCCGATGACTTATTTTGACACATTTCAACACTCAAGTGTGTCCCAAGGGGTTGTATGACCCCTTATAACACACTTGAGAGTTCTAATGTGTCAAAAGGGGTCATGGGGACTTCCTAGGGGTCTTAACACGTGATAAGGCATACTAGGAACCCTAGGAAGTCCTCATGACCCCTTTTGACACATTTCAACACTCAAGTGTGTCCCAAGTGGTTGTATGACCCCTATGGACACACTTGAGTGTTCTAATGTGTTGAAAGGGGTCATGGGCACTTCATAGGGGTCCTAATATGCCTTATCACATGTTAGGACCCCTAGGAAGTCTCGATGACCCCTTTTGACACATTTGAACACCCAAGTGTGTTCCAAGGGGTCAATGAATCCTTATGACAAACTTGAGAGTTCTATTATGTTGAAAAGAGTCATGGGGACTTCCTAAGGGTCCTAACACATGCTAAGGCATACTAGGACCCCTTTGAAGTCACCACCCCTTTTGACACTTTTCAACACTCAAGTGTGTCCCAAGGGGTCATATGACACCTTAGGACACACTCGAGTGTTCTTATGTGTCAAAAGGGGTCATGGGGACTTCATAAGGGTCCTAGTACATCTTATCACACGTTAGGACCCCTAGGAAGTCCCCATGACCCCTTTTGACACATTTCAACACTCAAGTGTGTCCCAAGGGGTCAGATGACCCCTTCGGACAAACTTGAGTGTTTTCATGTGTCAAAAAGGGTCATGTGGACTTCCTAGGGGTCCTAGTACACCTTATCACATGTTAGGACCCCTAAGAAGTACCGATGATCCCTTTTCACACATTTCAACACTCAAGTGTGTCCAAAAGAGTTGTATGACCTTGTAGGACACACTTGAGAGTTCTAATGTGTCGAAAGGAGTCATGAGAACTTCCTAGGGGTCCTATTACACCTTATCATGTGTTAGGACCCCTAGGAAGGCCCATTTTAACACATTTCAACACTCAAGTGTATCCCAAGGGTTCATATGAACTCTTATGACACACTTGAGAGTTCTAGTATGTCAAAAGGGGTTATAGGGACTTCCTAGGGGTCATAACACATGATAAGGCATACTAGGACCCCTAGCAAGTCCCCATGACACCTTTTCACACATTTCAACACTCAGTGTGTTTCAAGGGGTCGTATGACCCCTTATGACACACTTGAATTTTCTAATGTGTCAAAAGGGGTTATCTGGACTATCTAGGGGTCCTTGTATGTCATATCTCACGTTAAGACCCCTAGGAAGTCCCTATAACCCCTTTCAACACATTAGAACTCTCTAGTGTGTCCTAATGGGTCATACGACCCCTTGTTACACACTTAAGTGTTTAAATGTGTAAAAAGAGGTCATCAAGACTTCCTAGGGGTCGTAATGTGTGATAAGGTGTACTAGCTCCCATAGGAAGTGCCCATGACCCCTTTCGACACATTAGAACACTCAAATGTGTCCTAAGGGGTCATACAACCTCTTGGGACACACTTGAGTGTTGAAATGTGACAAAAGGGGTCATGGGGACTTCTTAGGGGTCCTAATACACCTTATCACATTTTAGGACCCCTAGGAAGTCCCCATAACCCCTTTTGACATATTATAACTCTCAAGTGTGTCATAAGGGGTCATACAACCCCTTGGGACACACTTGAGTGTTAAAATGTGTCAAAAAGGGGTCATGAAGACTTCCTAGGGGTCCTAACATGTTATAAGGCATACCTGGATCTCTAGAAAGTCCCCATGACACCTTTTGACATATTATAACTTTCAAGTGTGTCATAAGGGGCCATAAAACCCCTTGGGACACACTTGAGTGTTCAAATGTGTCAAAAGGGGTCATGAAGACTTCCTAGGGGTCCTAACATGTTATAAGTCATACTTGGACACCTAGGAAGTCCCCATGACCCCTTATGACACATTAGAACTCTCAAGTGTGTCAAAAGGGGTCATGGGCAGTTCTTAAGGGTCCTAACACGTGATAAGGCATAATAGGGCCCCTTAAGACACGCTTGAGCGTTCAAATATTTAAAAAGGGGTCATGGGGACTCCCTAGGGGTCCTAGTACACTGTATTATGTGTTAGGACCCCAAAGAAGTCCCCATGACCCCTTTTGACACATTGAAATGCTCAAGTGTGTTTTAAGGGGTCTTAAGACCCCTTAAGACACACTTGAGTGTTCCAATGTGTCAAAAGGGGTCATGGGGACTTCTTATGGGTCCTAGTTCACCTTATCACATGTTAGGACCCCTAGGAAGTCCCCATGGCCCCTTTTGACACATTTGAATGCTCAAGTGTGTCTTAGCGGGTCTTAAGATCCCTTAAGACACACTTGAACATTCAAATGTGTCAAAAGGGGTCATGCGGACTCCCTAGGGGTCCTAACGCTTGATAACGCATACTAGGATACCTAGGGAGTCCCCATGAACCCTTTTGACACATCTGAAGGCTCAAGTGTGTCTTAAGGGGTATTAATACCCCTTAAGACACACATCTGAAGGCTCAAGTGTGTCTTAAGGGGTATTAATACCCCTTAAGACACACTTGAGCCTTCAGATGTGTCAAAAGGGTTCATGGGGACTCCCTAGAGGTCCTAATGCTTGATAACGTGTACTAGGACCCATAGGGAGTCCCCATGACCCCTTTTGACACATTTGTATGCTCAAGTGTGTCTTAAGGGGTATTAAGACACCTTAAGAAACATTTGAGCATTCAAATGAGGCAAAATGGGTCATGGGGACTCCGTAGGGGTCCTAGTACACGTTATCAAGAGTTAGGACACCTAGGGAGTCCCCATGACCCCTTTTGACACATTTGAATGCTCAACTATGTCTTAAGGGGTATTAATACCCCTTAAGACACTTGAGCATTCAAATGTGTAAAAAGGGGTCATGGGGACTCCCTAGGGGTCCTAGTATGCGTTATCAAGAGTTAGAACCCCTAGGGAGTCCCCATGACCCCTTTTGACATATTTGAATGCTCAAATGTGTCTTAAGGGATCTTAATACCCCGTAAGACACATTTGAGTGTTCAAATATGTCAAAAGGGGTCATGGGGACTCCCTGGGGGTCCTAGTATGCATTATCAAGTGTTAGGACCCCTAGGGAGTTCCCATGACCCTTTTTGACACATTTGAATGCTCAAGTGTGTCTTAAGGGTCTAAATACCCCTTAAGACACACTTGAGCATTCAAATGTGTCAAAAGGGGTCATGGGGACTCCCTAGGGGTCCAAGTATGTGTTATCAAGCCTTAGGACCCCTAGGGAGTCCCCATGACCCCTTTTGACACATTTGAATGCTAAAATGTGTCTTAAGGGGTCTTAATACACCTTAAGACACATTTGAGCATTCAAATGTGTCAAAAGTGGTCATGGGGACTCCCTAGGAGTCCTAGTATAAGTTATCAAGTCTTAAAACCCCTAGGGAGTCCCCATGACTCCTTATGAAACATTTGAATGCTCAAATGTGTCTTAAGGGGTCTTAATACCCCTTAAGCCACACTTGAGCATTCAAATATGTTAAAAGGGGTCATGGGGAATTCTTAAAGGTACTAACATTTGATAACGCATACTAGGACCCCTAGGGAGTCCTCATGACCCTTTTTTGACACATTTGAATGCTCAAGTGTGTCTTAAGGGGTCCTAAGACCCCTTAAGACACACTTGAGTATTCAAATGTGTCAAAATGGGTCATGGGGACTCCCTAAGGTTCCTAGTACGTGTTATCAAGCATTAGGACCCCTAGGGGGTCCCCATGACCCCTTTTGACATATTTGAATACTCAAATGTGTCGTAAGGGGTCTTAATACCCCTTAAGACACACTTGAGCCTTCAACAATGTCAAAAGGGGTCATGGGGACTCCCTAGGGGTCCTAGTACATGTTATCAAGCGTTAGGACCCTTAGGGAGTCCCCATGACCACTTTTGACACATTTGAATGCTCAAGCATGTCTTAAAGGGTCTTAATACCCCTTAAGACACACTTGAGCCTTCAAATGTTTCAAAAGGGGTCATGGGGACTCCCTAGGGGTCCAAACACTTGATAACACATCGTAGGAACCGTAGGGAGTCCCCATGACCCATTTTGACACATTTGAATGCTCAACTGTGTCTTCACGGGTATTAAGACTCCTTAAGACACCTTTGAGAATTCAAACGTGTCAAAAGGGGTCATGAGGACTCCCTAGGGGTCCTAGTACACGTTATAAAGCGTTAGGACACCTAGGAAGTTCTTATGACCCCTTTTGACACATTTGAATGCTCAAGTGTGTCTTAAGGGGTCTTAAGACACCTTAAGACACACTTGAGCATTCAAATGTGTCAAAAGGGGTCATAAGAACTCCCTAGGGGTCCTAGTATGTGTTATCAAGCGTTAGGACCCCTAGGGAGTCCCCAAGACCCCTTTTGACACATTTGAATGCTCAAGTGTGTCTTAAGGGGTCTTAATATGCTTTAAGACACACTTGAGAGTTCAAATGTGTCAAAAGGGGTCATGGGGACTCCCTAAGGTTCTTAGTACGCTTTATCAAGCATTAGGACCCCTAGGGAATCCCCATGACCACTTTTGACACATTTGACCACTCAAGTGTGGCTTAAGGTGTATTAATTAAGACACACTTGAGCATTCAAATATGTCAAAAAGGGTCTTGGGGACTCCGTAGGGGTCCTAGTATGCCTTATCACATGTCAAAAACCTTAAGAAGTCCCCATGACCCCTTTTGACACATTTGAATGTTTAAGTGTGTCTTATGGGGTATTAAGACCCCTTAAGACACACTTGAGCATTCAAATATTTCAAAAGGGTTCATGGGGACACCCTAGGGGTCCTAGTATGCGTTATCAAGTCTTAGGACCCCTAGGGAGTCCCCATGACCCCTTTTTACACATTTGAATGCTCAAGTGTGTCTTAAAGGGTATTAAGACCCCTTAAAAGACATTTGAGCTTTCAAATGTGTCAAAAGTGATCATTGGGACTCCCTACGGGTCCTAGTATACATTAGGACCCCTAGGGAGTCCCCATGACCCCTTTTGACACATTTGAATGCTCAAGTGTGTCTTAAGGGGTCTTAAGACCCAAAAGGACCCCTTAAGACCCCTTAAGACACACTAGAGCATTCAAATGTTTTAAAAGGGGTCATGGGGACTCCCTAGGGGTCCTAACGGTTGATAACGCATACTAGGAGTCCTAGGGAGTCCCCATGACCCCTTTTGACATATTTGAATGCTCAAGTGTCTCTTAAAGGGTTTTAATACCCCTTAAGACACACTTGAGCATTCAAATGTGTCAAAATGGATCAAGGGGACTCCATATGGGTCCTAACACATGATAACGCATACTAGGACCCCTAGGGAGTCCCCATGACCCCTTTTGACACATTTGAATGCTCAAATGTGTCTTAAGGAGTCTTAATACACCTGAAGACACACTTGAGCATACAAACATGTCAAAAGGGGTCATGGGGACTCCCTACAGGTCCTAGTACGTGTTATCAAGCGTTACGATCCCTAGGGAGTCCCCATAACCCCTTTTGAGCCATTTGAATGCTCAAGTGTTTCTTAAGGGGTACTAAGACCCTTTAAGGCACACTTGAGCATGAAAATGTGTCAAAAGGGGTCATGGGGACTCCCTAGGGGTCCTAACGCTTGATAACACTTACAAGGACCCATAGGGAGTCCCCATGACCTCTTTTGACACATTTGAAGGCTCAAGTGTGTCTTAAGGGGACTTAATACCCCTTAAGACACACTTGAGCCTTTAAATGTTTCAAAAGGGGTCATGGGCACTCACTAGAGGTCGTAACACTTGATAACGCATAATAGGACCCCTAGGGAGTCCCCATGACCCCTTTTGACATATTTGAATGCTCAAGTGTGTCTTAAGGGGTCCTAAGACCCCTTAAGACACACTTGAGCATTCAAATGTGTCAAAAGGTGTCATGAGGAATTCCTAGGGGTCCTAGTATGCCTTATCATGTGTTAGGGCCCTTAAGAAGTCCCGATGACCCCTTTTGACATATTTGAATGCTCAAGTGTGTCTTAAGGGGTATTAATACCCCTTAAGACACACTCAAGCATTCAAATGTGTCAAAATGGGTCATGGGGACTCCCTAAGATTCCTAAAGCTTGATAACGCGTACTAGGGCCCCTAGGGAGTCGCCATGACCCCTTTTAACACATTTGAATGCTCAAGTGGGTCTTAAGGGGTATTAAGACCACTTAAGACACACTTGAGCATTCAAATGTGCCAAAAGGGGTCATGGGGACTCACTATGGGTCGTAGTACGTGTTATCAAGCCGTAGGACACCTAGGGAGTCCCCATGACCCCTTTTGATAGATTTGAATGGTCAAATGTGTCTTAAGGGGTCTTAAGACCCCTTAAGACACACTGGAGTATTCAAATGTGTCAAAAGGACCCCTTAAGACCCCTTAAAATGCACTAGAGTATTCAAATGATTTAAAAGGGGTTATGGGGACTCCCTAGGGGTCCTAACGCGTGATAATACATACTAGGACATCTTGGGAGTCCCCATGACCCCTTTTGACACATTTTAAGGCTCAAGTGTGTCTTAAGGGACCCCTTAAGACACACTTGAGCCTTCAAATGTGTTCAAAAGGGTCATGGGGACTCCCTAGAGGTCCTAACGCTTGATAATGCGTACTAGGACCCGTAGGGAGTCCCCATGACCCCTTTTGACACATTTCAATGCTCAAGTGTGTCTTAAGGGGTATTAAGACCCCTTACAACACACTTGAGCATTCAAATGTGTCAAAAGGGGTCATGGGTACTCCCTAGGGGTCCTAGTACACATTATTAAGTGTTAGGACCCCTAGGGATACCCCATGACCCCTTTTGACACATTTGAATGGTCAAGTGTGTCTTAAGGGGTCTTAATACACCTTAAGACACACTTGAGCATTCAAATGTGTCAAAAGGGGTCATGGGGACTCCCTAGGAGTCCTATTATGTGTTATCAAGTGTTAGGACACCTAGGGAGTCCCCATGACCCCTTTTGACACATTTGAGCGCTCAAGTGTGTCTTAAGGGGTATTAATTAATACACACTTAAGTGTTCAAATATGTGAAAATGGGTCATGGGGTCTCCCTAGGGGTCCTAGTACGTGTTATCATGCGTTAGGACCCCTAGGGAGTCTCCATGACCCCTTTTGATAGATTTGAATGCTCAAGTGTGTCTCAAAGGTTCTTAATACCACTTAAGACACACTTGAGCATTCAAATATGTCAAAAGGGGTCATGGGGACTTCTTAAGGGTGCTAGCATGTGATAAGGCATACTAGGACCCCTAGGGAGTCCCCAAAACCCCTTTTCACACATTTGAATACTCAAGTGTGTCTTAAGGTGTCTTAGGACCCCTTAAGACACACTTGAGCATTCAAATGTGTCAAAAGGGGTCATGGGGACTCGCTAGGGGTTCTAGTACGTGTTATCAAGTGTTAGGAACCCTAGGGAGTCCCCATGACCACTTTTGAGACATTTCAATGCTCCAGTGTGTCTTAAGGGGTCTTAATACCCCTTAAGACAAACTTGAGCATTCAAATATTTCAAAAGAGGTCATGGGGACTTCTTAAAGGTCCTAACATGTGATAAGGCATACTAGGACCCCTAGGGAGTCCCCATGACCCCTTTTGACACATTTGAATACTCAAGTGTGTCTTGAGGGGTCTTAAGACACACTTGAGCATTCAAATATTTCAAAATAGGTTATGGGGAATCCCTAGGGGTCCTAGTACGCGTTATCAAGTGTTACAACCCCTATGGAGTCCCCATGACCCCTTTTGACACATTTGAATGCTCAAATGTTTCTTAAGGGCACTTAATACCCCTTAAGACACACTTGAGCTTTCAAATGTGTTAAGAGGGGTCATGGGGACTCCCTACGGGTCCTAGTACATGTTATCAAGCTTTAAGACCCCTAGGGAGTCCCCATGACCCCTTTTGACAGATTTGAGAGCTCAAGTGTGTCTTAAGGGTTATTAAGACCTTTTAAGACACACTCAAGCATTCAAATGTGTCAAAAGGGGTCATGGGGACTCCCTAGGGGTCCTAATGCTTGATAACGAGTACTAGGACCCCTAGAGATTCCCCATGACCACTTTTGACACATTTGAAGGCTCAAGTGTGCCTTAAGGGGTATTAAAACCCTTTAAGACACACCCAAGCATTCAAATATGTCAAAATGGGTCATGGGGACTCCCTAAGGGTCCTAACGCTTGATAACGAGTACTAGGACCCCTAGGGAGTCCCCATGAACCCTTTTAACACATTTGAATGCTGAAGCATGTCTTAAGAGGTCTTAAGACCCCTTTTGACACACTTGAGCATTCAAATGTCTCAAAAGGAGTCATGGGTAATCCTTAGGGGTCTTAACGCTTGATAACATGTACTAGGACCCCTAGGGAGTCCCCATGACCCCTTTTGACACATTTGAAGGCTCAAGTATGTCTTAATGGTTCTTAATACCCCTTAAGACACACTTTAGCATTCTAATGTGTCAAAAGGGGTCATGGGGGATCCCTACGGGTCTCAACGCTTGATAACGCATACTAGGACCCTTAGGGATTCCCCGTGACCCATTTTGAAAAATTTAAATGCTCAAATGTGTCTTAAGGGCTCTTAATACCCCATAAGACACACTTGAGCTTTCAAATGTATCAAAAGGGGTCATGGGGACTCCCTACGGGTCTTAGTACGTGTTATCAAGCATTAGGAGCCCTAGGGAGTCCCTATGACCCCTTTTGACATATTTGAATGCTCAAGTGTGTCTTAAGGGGTCTTAATACCCCTTAAAACACACTTGAGCATTCAAATGTGTGAAAAGGGGTCATTGGGACTCCTTAGGTGTCCTAGTATGCATTATCAAGCGTTAGGACACTTAGGGATTCCCCATGACCCCTTTTGACACATTTGAATGCTCAAATGTGTCTTAAGGGGTCTTAATACCTCTTAAGACACACTTGAGTTTTCAAATGTGTCAAAAGGGTTCATGGGGACTCTTTATGGGTCCTAACGCTTGATAACGTGTTGTAGTACCCGTAGGGAGTCCCCATGACCCCTTTTGACACATTTGAATGCGCTAGTGTGTCTTAAGGGGTCTTAATACCCCTTAAGACACACTGGAGCATTCAAATGTGTCAAAAGGGGTCACAGGGACTTCTTAAGGGTACTAACACATGATAAGGCATACTACGACCCCTAGAGAGTCCCCATGACCCCTTTTGACACATTTGAATACTCAAGTGTGTCCTAAGGGGTCTTAGGACCCCTTAAGACACACTTGAGCATTCAAATGTTCAAAAGGGGTCATGGGGACTCCCTAGGGGTCCTAGTATGCGTTATCAAGCGTTAGGACCCGTAGGGAGTCCCCATGACCCCTTTTGACACATTTGAATGCTCAAGTGTGTCTTTAGGGGTCTTAATACCCCTTAAGACACACTTGAGCATTCAAATATGTCAAAAAGGGTCATGTGGACTCACTAGGGGTCCTAGTACATGTTATCAAGCGTTAGGACCCCTAGGGAGTCCCCATGACCCATTTTGACACATTTGAATGCTCAAATGTGTTTTAAGGGGTCTTAATACCCCTTAAGACATACTTGTGTGTTCAAATGTGTCAAAAGGGCTCATGGGGATTCCCTATGGGTCCTGATATGTGTTATCAAGCGTTAGGACCTGTAGGGAGTCCCCATGACCCCTTTTGACACATTTGAATGCTCAAGTGTGTCTTAAGGGGTCTTAATACCCCTTAAGACACACTTGAGCATTCAAAAGTGTCAAATGGGGTTATGGGGACTTCTTAAGCATCCTAACATATGATAAGGCATACTGGGACCCCTAGGGAGTCCCCATGACCCTTTTTGACATATTTGAATACTCAAGTGTGTCTTAAGAGGTCTTAGGACCCCTTAAGATACACTTGAGCATTCAAATGTTTCAATAAGACCCCTTAAGATACACTTGAGCATTCAAATGTTTCAACAGGGGTCATGTGGACTCCCTAGGGGTCCTAGTATGCGTTATCAAGCGTTAGGACCCCTAGGGAGTCCCGGTGACCCCTTTTGACACATTTGAATGCTCAAGTGTGTCTTAAGGGGTATTAATACCCCTTAAGACACTCTTGAGCATTCAAATGTGTCAAAAGGGGTCATGGGGACTCCCTAGGGGGTCCTAGTACATGTTATGAAGTTTTAGGACCCCTAGGGAGTCCCCATGACCCCTTTTGACACATTTGAATGCTCAAGTTAGGACCCCTTCAGACATATTTGAGGGTTCAAATGTGTCAAAAAGGGTGATGGGGACTTTTTAGGGGTCCTTGTATGTCTTATCACGTGTTAGGACTCATAGGAAGTCCCCGTGACCTCTTTTGACACATTAGAACCCTCTAGTGTTTCCTAAGGGGTTGTAGGACCCCTTCAGACACACTTGAGGATTCAAATGTGTCAAAAGGGGTGATGGGGACTTCATAGGGGTCCTAGTATGCCTTATCACATGTTAGGACCCCTGAGATGTCCCCATTACCCCTTTTGACACATTGGAATGCTCTAGTGCTACCACCCCTTCAAACACACTCGAGCATTCCAATGTGTCAAAAGGGGTCATGGGGACTTCCTAGGGGTCCTAACACATGATAAGGTGTACTAGGACCCCTAGGAAGTCCCCATGAACTATTTTGATATATTTGAACCCTCAAGTGTGTTCAAAGGGGTCCTACGACCCCTTAGGACACACTTGAGGTCAAAAGGAGTCACGGGGACTTCATAGGGGTCCTAACGCATGATAAGATATACTAGGACTCTTACGAAGTCCCCATGACCCCTTTTGACACATCTAAACCCTCAAGTGTGCCTTAAGGGGTCCTACGACCCCTTCGAACACACTGGAGGATTCACATGTGTCAAAAGGGGTTGTGGGGACTTACTAGTGGTCCTAGTACACCTTATCACATGTTAGGACCCCTAGGAAGTCCCCATGACCCCTTTTGATAGATTGGAATGCTCGAGTGTGTCTGAAGCAACCCCTTCGAACACACTTGAGCATTCTAATGTGTCAAAAGGGGTCATGGGGACTTCCTAGGGGTCCTAACATGTGATAAGGCATACTAGGACCCCTAGGAAGTCTTTATAACCCCTTTTGACATACAATTTAAATATTATGATCTATAAAGTTTATATATTAATATATAGATATAAGATATTATTATATAAAATATATATGACATACACTTTAAACATTCTAAGATATTATAATATAAAATATTTTAATATAAAATATATATTAATATATAATTATCTATAATATATATTAAAAAAAATATTAAAATATTTACATAATACCCCTTAAACATTATATATATATATATATATATATATATATATATATATATATATATATATATATATATATATATATATATATATATATATATATATAATTTGTAAATATATTTATATAATATAACGTTAAATATAATTATATACAATACATATTAAAATATAAAAATTATATTAATTTATAAAATATATATGACATACAATTTAAAACCCCTAAGATATTATAATATAAAGTAGATAAATTAATATATAATTATATATAAGACATATTTAAACATTATATACAAAAGTTCAATTTTTTCATATACTCCCGCTATTTTTTCATACTTGGCAAAATCGGGTACCCGATTTCAAAAATTCAAATTTTTCATATACTCCCGTTGTTTTTTCATACTAGGCAAAATCGGGTACCCGATTTCAAAAATTCAAAATTTTCATATACTCCTGCTATTTTTTCATACTCGGCAAAATTGGGTACCCCATTTTGAATCGGGTACCCGATTAGGCTTGTGCTTTGGTGTCAGGTTTTCCCAGGTGTACTGACACCTAGGCCTACTAAAAAGTCAACAAGCGCTTTCATTCACTTTTGGACGAGTGAAAAGTGAATATTTTCACATCACCACTTTTTGGCCCCTCATGATCTTACACATACCCAATAGACAAGTGATGCATAATAAGATTAGGATTGAGTCCTGGCATATCTGCATAAGACCAGGCAAATTTGACTTGTCTTTCCTTGAAAATTTGAGAAAAGGCTTCCCTTTCTGGCTTTGTTAAAGATGCTGCTACTCGAAGAATACGCTGGGACTCCTTCGTTCTAATCTTAAGAGGCAATGTTGGTTCAATAAGTATTGAAGATTGCTCTCGATACATATAATTGGGGACAATGTCAATCCTTCCATCTTCGGGCGCCTCAGAAAGGTTTTCACACTCATATGCGTCTTTTCTTTTTTACTTTTTTTCAGATCTAATACTATCACTGAGTAGTTTTCACCATTAGATCGATTTATTATTTTTATATTTTTACAATTGAAAGGATTGGCACGCTCTCCAAAATAAGCCATGTCATTGAGTTTAATTGGAAATCCTAACTTACGATCCCCTGGTGTTAGATGATCTACGATTCCAAGATAATCGATAATTGCATCATCGTTATGGAAAATATCAAGTTCTGGAGTATTGGGATAATCCAAATCTATAATCTCAGGATGAACAAGGGATAATGGATCATTTGGGTCAATTTCAAAGGAAGTAATGGTATTTATACAGAAGTTGTCAAGTTTTATGATAGTATTAGCAAGGTCTATTTCCATACTCTCATCTGAATTATCTATCACAAGACAATTCTCACTTTCCTCACAATCGTCAAGAGTAGTATTATGTGGAACTAATCCTAGCAATCCAGTCCTTGAACTCTCCCCCTCATGGTAATCATCACTATAGGTATGAGAAACATCAACTCCTATTTCTTCAGTATAGTCAGATAATGAATCCCATTCATAATTATTAGAGTTAGTATCATCATCTTGTCCTTGATTATCCCTAAGTCTGTTAATGATTTCTGCTACTATCCTTTGCTTTTCCTTATCCACATACTTGTCATCCTTTCAGAACTCTAATTTAGGGGCCTTCGACACCTTATTGAAATATGTTATCTTCTCTTTTACCTTTAGTTTCTTTTGGTCCTTCTCCTTTATATCCTAACCCCGTTGTGTCTCTTTGGTAATTTGGATTTTTCAAAATTGGTTTTATAACACCGTCTCTCTGCAATCCTATAGGTCCACTGCCTTGATATCTCATCTTTTATAAAAAAATATATCCCTTACCATATACATCAGGTGATATATATTCACATTTCACTTCTTCCTCAGTCTTATGTCAATTAAGAAAATGGTTAGCATTACACTCAACTACTTCTTTTGATATAGTTCCCCAACTTATAAATTTTCCATAAACAATTGTAGAAGGAGCTTCTAATTGTTGTTTGATAATCAAGGACTTTCCATATGAATTAGGAGATAGGGGTGATTATGTGATACAAAATGTTTGACCCAAAGTGTATTCGCCCATAATTTTTTCTTTTATGTCTATTAGAAGGAGCTTCTGATTGTTGTTTGATAATCAAGGACTTCCCATATGACTTAGGAGATAGGGGTAATTTTGTGATACAAAGTGTTTGAACCAAAGTGTATTCTCCCATACTTTGTTCTTTTATGTCATTTTGATCCCACTAGATTTAGATGTTGATGCCACATTACATGGATCAATGAGTGTTGTTGCAGAAGATCTAGCATGATTGTAAGGTACTAGAGACTCAAGTGCTATTTTTACTGTGTTGCAATACTGAAAAGGATTCGGATCTCATTTGATAGTTCTTTCTTGACCATTGTAGGCAAATTTCAAGCACTAATGATAACTTGAGGGCACGACTTGCATAGAATGAATCCAAGGTCTTCCCAAAAGAATGTTATATGGAAGTTCCATATCAAGAACTTGACAAAGAACATCTTTGACTAAAAGACCTACTCTGATAGGGAGAACCACAGATCCCTTAGATGTCCTCTCTTCCTTGTCATAAGCTTTGATTGTGATTTTATTTTTGGATCTACAATGTTTTCAAATAATCCCAATGCAAGGACTAGTTTCAAAGTGCATATATTCAAGCCAGCTCCTCCATCTATTAGAACTCTTTTGATTTTGTGAATTTGAACAAGGACTTCTATATGGAGTGGAGCATTGTGTGCTTGATTTATGGCTAGATCATCATGCTCAGTAAAAGATAAGTAATGTGGAGTTGTCAAATGAACCATCATAGCTTGGAATTAGGCTTGATATAGATTTGTAGGGACATGAGATTCTAGGAGAGATTTCTCAAGAATATCCTTATGAGATGGTGACAAATGCAAAAGCTCTAATATAGATATTTGGGTCGGTGTTTTCTTTAATTGATCCAAAAGATTGTATTGATTGGAAACATTTGGTATAGACTTTGGAACATAGATAGAATTGTTCTGTGAGGTGGTAGGTTTGGATGGGACACCTTATTGAGTAACCTTGGATTGGGCTCAAGTGGCGACATTAACTAGTTGACTCTCAGACTTTTCTTTGATAGTGATCACATTAGCATAATATTGAGAAGGATGATATTATGAGATTTGGTTAACATACTTATAGGATGTGGTATTATAGTTGGCTTGATTATCACCCTTAGTATTGGAAGAACTTCCTTTCTCATGTTCAGGAAGTGAATCTTTGAAAGCCGTATGTGAATCATTTTAGGTATGTCCATCAACACTTATTTCACCACTTTCTATCAAGTCTTGTATCACATGTTTAAGTCTTTGGAAATCGTTAGTTTTGTGACCTTTCCATCTATAAAATTCACAGTAATCATTGTCATTACACCAAGAAGATTTCACCTTACGTTCAAAATCTTTGATTTCAAGAAGTACAATGAGTTTCTTCATGATCAATTTCCTTAATGCAGATTCAAGAGATTCACCTAAAGGAGTAAAAGTTCTTCTGTGTGGCTGATGTAGGAGCATCCTGGGTGTAAGAGCAATCTTGCATCACCCAAAAATATTTTTGTTTTTTTTTCAATAAGGGCTATCTTGTGCAGAGCTTCTATTTATGGAAACTTACTATTTTTAGTAAGTTGGTCATATGATCTTAGAATGTTTTGATTTCATAGTTGGAGGTTCATCTTAATCATATCAGCCTACCAGTTGAGTTTCATTGCCACATCATTTGTATTGGTAAAGTTATTGAGGTTTTTGGGTATGAAATATTTTGGGTCAATTTTGAAGGCCTTAGAAGCTCCGGATTGTGATAGACCCCCAACTAACTGGAGCTTGCACAAGTCAAGCACTGTAGATCTCATCTTGGCATTTTTGAAAAGTGGTTATAATAGAAAAACAAAACAACGGTTAAAAATTTATGGCCTCCGAAAGTTGGGCTACCTAAAAGCATATTTTGTATTTCTTTTGAGCCGACCCTATTGTAAAAAATGTGAAAATAAAATAATTCTATGTATAGTCGGCCTTAAGGGCTAAATTTCTGGAACCTTCTCAGGTGGTGGAAATTACCTATATAAAGAAGGCCCGTAGTGTTGTCTAGGTTAGCTCTGGGTAGATGTGGGTAATGATTCGAGGCTTTGTCCTACAAAATATTGTAAGGGAAATGCCCATGTGGCTTTGCATATTGTAATTCTGAAAATTTGTAATTCCAAATTTGTGGAGATAATAAGAAGCCCATTTTATGTTCTTGCAAATTGTTGTTCTTTGTTTTTGTTATGTGTTTGTGGTATTAAGGGGAGCACCCTTCATCAAGTGGTATCAGAGTAGTTGTGCCCTTCATCTGTGGTATCAGAGTGAGAGTTCTTGAGTGTGTAGATAGATCACCAAATGTGAGGCAATTTGCACTAGGACCATGGTTTAGGGTTTCAATGAGCAACGAAAAAATCCCTCCATGAAGGGAATGTGGTGGAAGAGCTAGTGTTGTGATGCTTGAGGTTAGAGTGCTCTAGAGACAAGTGCGAGCATTGTAGGAAGAGATTCGCAGAGGAATGAATCTTAATGTCAGAGATGAAAGTGAGGATGAAGCTAAGGGAGAAGGAAATTCTAATCAAGAAGAAGGCGAAATTTTGAACCAGAAGGAAGAAAGACTTTCAGGCCATTTCCAAGATTGGGAAAAGACCTAAGATTGAGGTTCCTGCATTTTCAGGAAATCTTAACCCAGAGGAGTTGATCAAGTGGATCAATGAATTAGAAGAATATTTTGAGTATGAAGATGTCGAGGACCCTAATCGGGTCAAGTTTGTGAAGGATAGACTGAAGGGTCATGCAAAGATCTAGTGGCATGAGATTCAATTGGAGCGAAATCGAAGAGGAAAGGATAAAATCACAAGATGAGATCGGATGGTGGATAAATTGAAGTGACAGTTCATTCCTATTGATTATGAGCTTGACCTATTGAAGAAGATGAAAAGTTTGAAGCAAGAAGGAAGATCTGTTTAGGAGTATACAAAGGAGTTCTATCGAATCCTCATCAGAACAGGCCATGCGGAAGTTGCTAAGGAGAAAGTTGTCTGTTACCTTAATGGGTTGAGGTCAAGCATTCAGGAGGAGTTGAATCTGGTTTGAATGAACTATATTGAAGAGACATACCAATTTTCCCTAAAAGTAGAGGAAAAGTTGAATAAGAAGTTTGAGAGTAGACAAAACAGAAGAGGTTATGGTGGAAGATCTAGTGGACGATCATATGGTGGCCGAAATGAAGATCCAAAAAAGAATGATGAGGCCAGTAGCAGTCAGAATTAGAGAGGAAACACTTCCAATCATTTGCATGATCAGAATAATAGAGATCAAAGAGGAAGAGGAAGAGGACAAGGATCAGGAAGTGGAGGTTTCCGTGGAACATGTTTTCACTATGGAGAAGAAGGTCATAGGGCATTTGAATATCCTCAATGCCAATGAAGGATAGATAGGAGAAATGAAGGCCAGGCCAGAGTTGCACATGTAGATGAAGATATCAGATCATCACATTCTGAAGATGCTGAAAGAGGAGAAACACTGATTAACAGAAGAGTCCTACTGAGTGGTGAGATTGAACTTGAGCAAAGGAGGAGCCTGTTTCACACTAGATGCAGGTGTGAGGGTAAGTGTTGTGATATGATTGTTGATAGTGGAAGCACTAAGAATTTGGTGTCGAAAGAGATCGTGACAAAGTTGAAGCTCAAAAGACAGAAACACCCACATCCATATCGGATTGCCTAGGTGCAAGATGACCACAAGGTCATGGTTAATGAATAATGCCTAGTGAAGTTCAAGATTGGTGGATACCATGATGAGGTACTGTGTGATATCATATCTATGGATGCATGTCATATGTTGTTGGGTAGACCATGAAAGTTTGACATGTGTGTTGTACATGATGGTCATGCAAATACCTATTCCCTAACAAAGGATGGAGTGCAACATAAGCTAAAGCCATCGAATGACATAGAAGAAAAGGTATGTGGTAGTGCAAGAATAACTTTTGTTGATGGAAGAAAGTTCCTAGATGGTATGATGCATGAGCATGTGTGTTTTTCTTTAATTCCAAAACCTAGTAAAGAGGAAGTAGAAGATGTGCCTGTAGAAGTTGCAGATTTATTGAATGAGTTTCAGGATATTGTATCTGATAATGTTCTTGATGGATTACCACTAGTAAGGAAGATTAGTCATTAGATGCACCTGATTCTAGGAGCCAGTTTGCCAAATAAGGCAACACACTGAATGACACCAGTAGAAAGTGAGGAGTTGAATAAACAAGTTCATGAGTTATTGCAGAAGGGGTTGATTCAAGAGAGTCCGAGTTTATGTGCTATAACACCGGTATTAGCACCAAAGAAGAATGGAGAATGAAGGATGTGTACAGACTCGAGGGAAATAAATAAGATCACAATCAAGTATAGGTTTCCATCACCGCGAATGGATGATATTATGGACTGTTTGAGTGGAGTTGTGTATTTCTCAAAGATAGGTCTAAAGAGTAGATATCATCAGATTCAGATCAGGGAAGGAGATGAGTGGAAGACTACCTTCAAGACATGGGAAGGATTGTATGAGTGGTTAGTCATGCCTTTTGGGCTAACCAATACATCGAGCACTTTCATGTGGCTCATGAATGAGGTTTTGAAAGAGTTTCTAGGTAAGTTTGTGATTGTTTACCTAGATGATATTTTGATCTTTAGTAAGACATTGGAGGAGCATATGATGCATATTCATATGGTGTTTGAGAAGTTAAGGGAAGAGAAATTGTTAAAATTTTTGAAGAAGTGCAGTTTTGTGAAGAGTTAGTGTATTTGGGATTTGTAGTTTTAGCAGAAGGTCTAAAAATGGACCCAGAGAAAGTACAGGCTATCCTTGAATGACCTACTCTGAGGAGTGCAACTGAGGTAATATCTTTTCATGGTTTGGCTAGTTTTTAAAAAAAGTTTATCAAAAATTTTAGCAGTATTTGTGGACCCTTAATGGAAACAATGAGAGGGGATAGCAAAGAGTTCAAGTGGACTAATAGGGCATATAAGCATTTTAAACTGTTGAAACAAAAGGTTATAGAACAACCCGTTGGTTCCTGGATAGGATTTTACACTCCATGAGATACCAATATGCCTATGACTGATGTTAAGGATTGGTTAATTCCAAATATGAGAAATCTATAGGCAACTGGACCAACTATAGGGACAAGACTTCCCTCTTCACTTCTGGCTCTGCAAAACCAAGGCGGGTGCACCTGATCCAATAATTTTAACTCTGTTTGTTATCTAATACTGGATCTTACAATAGATAACAGTGAGAAAGTACTAAGTAACAACCTATTACTCATTGAATCTCCATCACTGGATAGAACAACACATGAAGTAAATAAAACTAAAATAACTGGTAATGATTTGAATTTGATTTCTTGCAGAATGTAAACAACCATGCCAAAGATGCACTAGTACAAGAGATACTAATTTTTGATCAGTGCCTTATCCATTGGGCAATATATCTAAAATAGATACAAAATACAAGAATACAGATTCCAAGCCATAAACACAACAAACCAGATTCATACACTACTTACAAACATCCTTCCTGACTGAACCAAATGAATTTATGTTTCACTCAGAGACTTTTAACCTGATCCTAGATAAAGGCTGAGAGATAAAACATATACACAAGTAAACCCTGTGCAAAGAGTCAAAAAACTCAAAACCCAAGAAATACAACCGAAGGAGAGATCTGAAAACTGAAGACTGCATTAAGTATGAGGACTCAAGCTCCTATATTACAAACCATTTCAAAATACAACACCTAGAAAATATGCAAAAGATACAAAAGGTTTTTCTACTGTATTAACACAACTTAGCAAAACATATTACAATCTGGACTGAGGATACACACTTAGCTTTTCAGCTTCCTGTGTCAAGAATTTTCAGCTAGCCCCTCTAAATGATCATAAAATTCCTTTTATAGAGATAAGGATACAACAAAAATATCATTTAGGGCACTTCTAGGGCAACACAATCAACCCTAAGACTCTCCAAAATATCGCAAACAAATCTGATACAACTTTATTCTAGAACAACTTTCTGCAAAATATCTCATCCTCACCCAAATCCAATCCTGGAATACAAAGTTCATTACCACTTCTTTCCACTTGACCAAATCTGATTTTTAACATTTCCATTGCAATCCTCATTTTGTGTCGATTTCATCGATATATTATATGCCCATATTCAAACAAAAATCAAGTCTGCAGGCATCTTTTTAAATCCATGAGCAACTCTCCAATTTTCAATTTCGAAATTCTTTGCATAGTTCAACTTTATCATTTAATTTTAATTCTTTGCACAGACCTTTAATTTTAAAGTGGGACCCTCATGTGCCACGTGGCACCACCGAATTGGCTCAATGATCCACCTCACCACCCAGCTAGACCTATCAGCACACCCATGCCACTTGTCACTCTTTGATTGGCTCCTTTCGTTGATCGGGCATCCATATGAAAACTCACCTCCATGCCATGTGTCACCTCATCATTGATCTGCAAGCATAACCAGTGAGCATCTTCAAACTCGCACTTTAGTGACAGCTGCCGATCTGGTGGAACGCATCCCAATGCATCAGATCTATAATTACATGTTTCATCAAAATTACTTTACCTGCAATGTGGGGCCTACTGCTAAGTTGTCATCCATGTCATTTGTCTTGACCCGCGTGTGCATGTAAGACTGGCCCTCCAACTGGGCGTCCACTTGAGATATATTCAAACTGTGTGCTTGGCATTATAAACATTTGTATTTCTTCCAGCACTGGCAATGTGGGACTAAATCTCATTGGTTTAATAATATTTCATTCAAAATAACTTGGCATCTGCACCCAACTGGGCCCACCAAATCCTGCTATCTTGCATAGCCTTTCCTCTTCTTTCCTTTACTACTAACTTGAGTGTTGTTGGTTTTAAATATTTCATTATTGCATAGCAGCGTGAATGTGGGATTATAAATCTGCATGCATAGTCCATTTTCTTTGGTTTCAAATGGATAGACCTGCAATCCTTTGTACTTGCTCTTTGTTTATGTGTTGCAAGGCACCCCTGGCTATCTTCCTTTGGCCCCTACACATGTTGGAAGACTTCCCACAAACCCCACACAACTTTCTCCAACCTACAAAAAACATCAAAAGGAAAGCACATGCTTGAAGGAGGCCTCTCCACAAGCTACCCCACTCTCCAATTCCTCTTATGCTGGAAACAACACTTCACTTGGAGGCCCACACAACTTCAATGGAAGCTTACACAATCTTCCATATATGCAGCAAATCCCCCTTTCATTAATGTGCATCACTCCTTCAATCTGGTGCGAATATCTTCGATTTCTTTTAAAGTTGTTTGTAAGTATTTGTAAGCAAAGTAAACTATTTGCTGATTGCTTGCTTTTAGATTTCATTTTACATTAGTGCATGAAGATCTTCATTTGGTGTATCCAACACTTTAAATGATGTGCACTATTTCTGAATTGAAACGCACAGCCAACAATTCTTTGAACAGTGTGCTCTAAAAGATCCTCATGCAAGTGAAATTCCAATAAAGTGACATGATTTGGACATATGTCTGGTTGTATCCTACTCTAGATTCTTCAAATGGCTACACAAAGAGAGAAAACTCACTAGTAGTGCAAAAAGGGACATCATACTTCTTAATTACATCCAGGAGAAAATGAAGTAATTCGACTGTGCAAAAACCAGGAACGCTGGAGCCTTGAAAATTAGATTAGATAGTTGTCGTAATGCCACAAAGATTAACTCTTGAGCACCTTTTTCTTGTGGCATAATGACAATCATCGATCTCCACTAAACTTTAACCTGCTGAGCAACCTATCCACCAGAAGAAACATAACCGCTCGCTGGATCGCTGAAGGCTAAGGGAAAAACTGTCAAGGTTACGCAAACATGCAACTGAAGAAAATTCTAGGTCACTGGATGAAAAGTACTTGACCACTAGAAATAAGAGATCAAGCGACCACACAGTCACCAGGTCACCGAATAAAAGCTTAACCGCTAGACAAACTAGAGATCAAGCGACTACCATCATGAAGAACTGGGACCCACTAGGTCGGGGCTACGCACATGGAAAAAGAAAGATGCCAGAGAAGAAGTGTGAAGCGCGCGGGTCAAAAAAAACTAGGGTATTCACATTGACAAAAAGGTAACAAAGGAATGCGAAAACATTGAGGGTTTTTGACATTTTGGCAAATTCTGAAACTATTTCCTGTAGACCTTAAAACTTGAATAACTCCCTGGGTTTTATGAATCAGGACATGTGATCTGAATTGGAGCCTGGTGACACATTGGATATCATGGGGCCAAGGTCACAAGCCATAAAAATTTGTGAATCCACCTCGCAAGAGAAAAATAGGACTGTGGCCAAAATCGAATGATAGGAAATTTTGGGTAACATTTTGGCGATTTTTGCTAGATGTCAGCTTGCTAGACATTAGACCAATGACCTTGATGCAATCCATTGGGCATAGAGTCAAAACTTCTAAAAGAGATAGGGTAGGGACTGTGCTTAGGGTACTTCTTGGAAAGCATGAAAATTTAACCTAGAAAGCAGAGAAACAAAAACAAGGAAACTAACCTAACCTAAGCTAACCAATTCACAAAATGGTTAAACAAAACCATTCACTGGTTGTGAAAAATAGCTACCCCTCCTCATCAGGGAATTTTGTACTGAGTACATGAGGATGGAAACAAGGATATGAGGCATGCAAAAATTTGGCAAATGAGGATGCACTACCTCTGTAAAAATAAGATCAAGTTTACTCACCTCAAATGGATCATGTGGAGGTGTCTCAATGAACTCCTTTTGGGCCAAATATCTGATGGGGAAACCTCTTGAAAGTTTAAAGGTAGGACCTCCCTTGCTTGCTTCTTCTTTTATTATATGGTCATCCTACATCATGGATAGCCATGTCAGCTCATCATCCACAATCAAGGGACTATCATCTTCCTCTTTTAAACTGACCAAAAACCTATCAAGGCTGTCAAGGTCCTGAAGATTTGGAATTGATTCCAAACCTTGTCCATGTAGTAGTCCCTTGAGAAAAGAGCCATCCAAGACTAGGCCCTCATCAATAGGTATATGATTTTGAACCTCCACTCCAAGGAATAAGGGTTCAGCATCCAATTTGTCACAAAAGACCTCAATGATATTCAGAAACTCATACTCTTCTTCAAGGCTTTTGTCTATGTCCTTTTCTTGGAAAGACTCTCCCATGGCCTCATCATCCTACTCTACAAAACAAGGTAGCTCACCCAACAAGGACATGGCATTCCCCATAGTAACATCCTCCTGCTGATGATGAACCTTTTGTTCTGATTGACTCTCAGCCATAGGGGATGGCATAGTCACTTCTTCATTATCAACAAAGAGGGGAAGCTCCCCAAATAGCTCAACCAAGAGCTTAGGCCGGGCATCAAAATCCATCTCCCCATCATCTTGCTAGCTCACTACATCACAATCATCATTCAGCACCGCCACCTTAGATGACCTCTCCTCCGGATCACATGAAAGCTCATTTACCACAAGTCCTTGTTCATACACCAGACTAGTGTCCTTGCAAAGGCTTGGCATTTGAGAACTAGGGGGTAGAGTCCATTGGGGAATCCAAATCACTTCATCATCCTGAGAGACCAGAGGGGTATCTTGGGATAGCTCACCTCTCTAAATAGGCTACTCTTGTAGAGTGGTAGGTTGAATCTCAAGTACAGGCTCTTGAAAAGAATTTTTTGCCTCAAAACTTGGGATATGAAATTGAGGGGAAACAAAGGAAGACAAAGAAGGCATACCTATCCTAAATCCTAGAAAAGAATGATTAGGAGGCTCCTCATGTGTGGGATCTTGAGACAAATGGGCCCTCCAACTTGGGATTTTAGGTCTAGGAGCCTCTTGTTGAGCAATTAGAGATCTCAGCCTTGCTGATTCAGCATTAGCTCGGCAGTTGATCTCTTCTTGAAACTGTCTTACTTATTGCTCATCAACAAGAGCCTCTATCATTTGGCATGGAACTACTTCCTCTTCATAATAATTTTGAGCCTCTAGCTCTCGCTGCTCCTTGATCTTAGTTACATGCTTGATCAAATTAAGCAACAGACTCTTTGTCCTTTCTTGCTCCTTCATGAAGTCTGAGTTCTAAATCTGTATCTATTACTGAATAGTCTAAGAAGGGAAGGGTGGGTGGTAAGTAGGATGGGGCAGCTAGCTTTTCATTTCTTGTTGTGCCCTTTGTGCCCATGATCCATCTTGTCTAAGAGCCCTCTGATAATCTTGCATGGAGGCAAACTCATTTGGGGCATGCTGGATGTACTGAAGGCCTTGAATAGTATGGAAGCTTGGGATAAAGGTAGGCCTTGGAGGGCTCTGATAAGGATGAGCACTAGCCCATTGAGCATTATTCTCATAATAGGGGGGTGAATAACCTGACTGTCCATAAAAACTTGACATGTCTACTCATGCAATTAGCTGGTTTTGAATATGAAATATTTGAAACATACCAGCATTTGATCTTTGAAACCAGTAGACCTTCTAGAGTCACCAGATATGCAGAAAAATGACCTCTTTTAGGTCTGTAGCATGCTATTAGCATATCAAAGATAGTATACCTTGAACATGAATCTAAACTTTGGTCCCACCGAGCATGCCAGAAATGTTATACACTGAGTTTGCACCTCTGATCTCAAGCTCTCTTGGTCTTGATAACTCAGTATAACTTGGGAATCATCTCCAAGTTGTGGGACCTATGCTAACTGAGATGAGACCTCCAGGTTCTAGGCTGGTTCCTCTTGGATAATCACCTTAATTTGCTTCTTGATAGAAAATGTAAATTCTTTTTGAGGGAAAGGGTTAGAAGGAATGCTGAAAGGGAAATAACTTGAAAGCAAACTACCTACTAGGTGATGCACCAAAATTAGGGTTTGGATCTCAGTATAGAGGGGTGAAACCAATGGAGGAATCTAGTCTAATAAGTCACAACCCACTAGATAGGCTTGCATAAGTATTTCACAAGAGGGTCTGAACAAAAGACTCAACTTATGACCTACAAACAAACATCCTTTTCTGTAACTAGGTGTAGGAATGAGATAGGACTACTAGGGGCTTTAGTATACCCACAAAACATCCAAATTAGATCACACACAATAACACACAAAAATCATAGCAAGTGAGAGAGACTAGGAACCCAAATTTCCATCAATATCATTCATATACTTTAATCCAATAAGGGATAACTAGAACAATGAAGACAGAGATAGAACAAATATCTCAAGTACCTCAAGTTTTCTCTGAATTATCAATGGGAATTTTACAACTGTAGAAACTAGAGGGCAAGAAGAATGCCATAGATAGTCTCTAAGAAAAGTGAAACCTCTCTATTACAATTGTCCAACTCTGAGCTTAAAAGCTCTCAAAAAACATTATATACATCCTCTTACACGCAGGCAAGAGTCAAGGACCTAACCTAACTAGGGTTACATAGATTTGCATAGAATAATGGAAACCCTAACTCTATCACTTCTAATTATCAATGCATTGTCAAAATATCTTCACTGATTAGATATATGTCCTTGTGCATAATTCCATCACCACAACTGCCTACGGACAAAAATCTTTGATCCAACCACCACCACAAATTGAAAACCTTACACCACCATCATGAAATATCTTTGCAAGTCAGGTTCATGATGAATGCTCAAATCTGATCCTCACAGATATTTTGAATTTAAAATTATAAACGGTCATAGGTGGTACCAACTCTTCAATGCTACTTCAGTGTAAGAAAATCAACACGGTACCTCAAGGAACAAGAAATTGACCTTTGACAGCCACCTAGACCTCTTCATCATCTTTGCAACCTATAACTGTCCTAAAGAAATCAATTTTGAGCTACCCTCCACTTCACACATAGCTCACTTCACAACTCCGCAATGATGACATCCTAGCAGTTGTCGCATGATCGCATAGCTAGGAAAGGGCTATGTGAACATGCGACACACCTCTAAACTTACCATTGAATGTTAAACATGTCCAGGCACTACAAACACTAGCCCCATCGAGAACTTCCATGTCACTGCTCCCTGATCAATGAAAAGTGCACACGTCACAATAAAACTAATAGCGAACCCACTGAGAAAAGCTCTACCTTTGGAAGATCGGATGGTTGTCGCAAGATTGCAAGGGGGAAGAATATTCCCTATGATTAAGTGACAACCATTGATCTCTTCTACATTTTCATTCTATTTGAAAAATCTCAGGCCCACTGACAAGCCTTGTCACCACCTTGTAGCCAACAACCTGTAAGATCTCAACACCTTAGCACCCTCTGACAGTGGCCCCACCATCATACTCAATTCAAATCGAATGGTGGTCACATGATCACAAAGGGGAAGAATACCCCTTACAATCATGAGACAACTGTGGATCATTTGCATTGTCATCCCCCTTGAAGCCTCGGGCCCACCATGACATCAGACCCTTCACTTGGAAGATTGGACGGTTGTCATAATGTCATGAAGATTAACCCTTGAGCACCTTTTCCTTGCAGCATAATGACAATCATCGATCTCCATTGAACTTTAACTTGCCGAGCAACCTAACCGCCAGAAGAAACATAACTGCTCGCCGGATCGCTGAAGGCTAAGGCACGAACCGTCAGGGTTGCACAAGCACATGATTGAAGAAAATGTTGGGTCACTGGATGAAAAGTACTTAACCACCAGAGATAAGAGATCAAGTAACCACCAGAGATAAGAGATCAAGTGACCACACAATCGCCAGGTCACCGAATAAAAGCTTAACTACCAGACAAACTAGAGATCAAGCGACTACCGTCATGAAGAACTAGGACCCACCAGGTCGGGGCTAGGCACATGGAAAAAGAAAGATGCCAGAGAAGAAGTGCAAAGCGCATAGGTCAAAAACAACTAGGGTATTCACATTGACACAAAGGTAACAAAGGAATGTGAAAACATTGAGGGTTTTTGACATTTTGGCAAATTCTGAAACTATTTCCTACAGACCTTAAAACTTGAATAACTCCCTGGGTTTTATGAATCAGGACATGCAATTTGAAATAGAGCCTGGTGACACATTGGAGATCATGGGGCCAAGGTTGCAAGCCATAAAAATTTGTGAGTCCACCTCACAAGAGAAAAAAAGGATTGTGGCCAAAATTGAATGATAGGAAATTTTGGGTAACAGTAACCAAAAATCTCTTAGTGGTAAACTGTAAAACACTAACCTACTACAAGAAACAAATACAAAAACTATAAACAAACAAACCTATACATATTTACAGAGCTATTGTGCATGGAGAAGATTAGAACTTAATTGAAGAAATACTTCAGAAATTATCCATGCACTAGAAATTCTTGTTCTTCACCATCCAGATTTCTTAAAAAATATGACTCCTTTTCATGAATCTGATGGATATTAGATGGACCTAACCACAAGGACTCAAATTTCTTGTCCTTACCCTTATCTTCAACCCTGGCATTCCATTGAAGGATTAGATCACTAGGCTAGAACTTTCTAGTATTTGCTCTTTTGTCAAAAAGATATTTCATCTGTTGCTACTGTTTCACATTTTCTTTCTGACTTTCCCTTCTTATTTCATCTAGCTCAACCAACTGGATCATCATATCTTGTAAAGGATCACCAATTTCCAATTCTACATCTTGTATAAATTGGTATATGGGCAACAAATTTTGTACAGGAAGTCTAGATTTCATAACATATACTAACTCAAAAGGAGACTTCCTTGTAGCTCCTTTCTCTATAATTATGTCTACCCATAATGCTAATTTTAGTTTCATATGCCAACTCCTTTTATTCTTCTCCAATGTTTTCTTCAAGATTTACAAAATGATTTTATTGCTTGATTATGCTTGTCCATTGGCCTATGGGTCATACGGGGATGAATATGACATAATTATACCCATTTCTGAACAAAAATTAGTGAATTCTTGTGATCTAAAACACATGGCATTGTCCATTACTAATTTGATAGGGACGCCAAATCTAGTAATTATATTATTCATCAAGAAATTAGCTACCGCTATGCTTGTATCCTTCTTAGTTGGGGTTTTTTCAATCCACTTGGTAAAATAATCAGTAGCAACCAGTATCCAATTATGTTCTCCACTAGATTTCTCAGCAAATTCTCCAATAAAGTCAATGCTCCACATGGCAAAAGGAACTTCTGCAACCACATGGTTTAACAAAAATGCACCTAAGAATTTTAATTTATTTGAAAACCTCTAGCATGGATCACACTTCCAAACAAATGAATGAGTGTCCTTAAACTGGACAGGCCAATAATAGCCAACCAGGTTAGAATTTTATGAGCTATTGACCTAGCTGAATGATGCCCTCCACACAGTCCAAAGTGCATATATTTTAAAACCTTTTCAGATTGCCCCTTGTCCAAACATAAGATCAAAATCCCATCACTGTCTCTTCAGTAAAAGTCACCTTGCAATAACACATATCTTTGAGCCTACAATTTAAGCTCCTTTTCTGATTATCATTCAAGTCTTTTGGACAGCTAGCATTCTTAAGAAAATGAACCATGTTAGTGTACCAAGGTTGCATCTCAATGCTAGTAATTTTTCCTCCACCAATGGAAACATTATTTACTTGAACAAGGTCCATATTCTCCTTAGTCATTAATTTTGCAAGTCCCAAACCCCTCACAAGTTTAGTAATATGGAGCTCCAAGTCAAATTCTTGGATTCTATTGATCCATTTACACCTTTTTCCTATGACTTCACTCTGAACCAAAATGTCCTTTACTACAGCATGGGGGACATATGCATTAAATTTTTCACAAACCAAATAAGGTCTAAAAGCCTTGACTACCTTAACCAATGCATAAGCCTACTTTTCCATCAACTCATAATTTAACTCAAGTGATTACAATGACTTGCTGAAGAAAGAAACAGGATGCTCAAATCCTTCCCCATCTTTTTGTAATAAAATTATTGCGATGGTATGAAAAGAAGCAAAAGAAAACAAGGAAAAAGGCTTAGAATAATTAGGAGATATCAGGATAGGAGCTTCTTGGATTGCTTGTTTAATCTTCTCAAAATCCTTTTGAGCTTCATGATTCCAATCAAACTTTACATCTTTCTTTAGAAGCTTGACTATGGGTTTAATCAACTCTGCAAAATTAGCAATAAACCTCCTAAAAAAATTGATTTGTCCTAAAAAGGATTGTACACCTATAAGATTCTTTGGAGGAGGGACTTTTTTGATTGCTTCAACTCTCTTAGGGTCTATCCTGACTCCTTCTTTTGACACTATATGTCCTAGAAATTTCCCTTTAGTAACAACAAACTAACATTTCTTAGGATTAAGTGAAATGCCAAACTCTAAAGCCTTGACTAGAACTTTTTCCAAGTGATTGCAATGGTCATCAACTTTCTTGGAATAGGAAGTCCAATCATCTTGATATACAACCACAAGGACATTGATTAAGTCTTTGAAAGAAACATCCATTTCCCTTTGGTTGTACCCTAAAAAACCATCCATCATAGACAACAATTCACAACCAGTCACTCTATGTAACATAGCCTCCATATTTGGTAATCCATAATTGTTCTTTAGTGAAACAACATTTAGGTTCCTGAAATCAACATAGAGTCTTATGTCACCATTCTCTTTCTTGACTGGCACCAAGTCAGAAACCTAGGAAGAATACCTTATAGGCTCAATGATGCTAGCATCCCTTAACTTGGTCAACTCTGTTTGCATTTTAGAGGCTAGTAGTGGATTAATAGGCCTTTATTTCTGCCCAAAAGGTTTGGTTTCTTCCTTTAAAGGAACTTCATGTTGGAACAAATCTACCCTATAGGATTTGAGGTCATCATAAGACCCAGCAAACACATGTTTATACCTTTTTAATAACCTTATCAAGTTGGTCATTACCTTCCTACTCAGCTTTTTTCTAATGTACACCACTTGAGGGGATGTTTCTGAACCTAAGTTTATTTCTTCTAGATCCTCAATCTTAGTATTGGACTTTTGTGACATATAGCCATCATTTATCTTAAATATGCCCTCTAGTTCTACCAATCCCTTAGGAATATGATTGGAGGCTAACTAAACAATCTCATTTCCCATGATACATTCTTTCCCATCAACAACCTGTTGTGAGGCATTAAAATCAATTTGTTGCCCATCATATTAATCTAGACTTTTAATGAATTTAAGGATATCATGATCATCCTCAAAGACTTTCCAATTATATATGTTATCAGGCATTGCAGGCCTACTTTTTTATCTCTAACATTGATACACTAGTCAGAGTAATGTCATTATTCTTTAATCTACCCATAATATTATTTGATCTTTCCACCCAAAGAATATTGAAAGCATCAAATAATTCTTATCTATCCTAGAAAACATGTTTATACAATTTTAACCTATCATCTTTGGTAGCATATTTAGACCTGATCTGGGCTATGATCAATTGAGAATCACCATGAACTTTTAAACATTTTATACCATGTTTTATAGCAACATCTAATCCCAATATCAAAGCTTCATACTTGGCAATATTATTAGTACATTGGAAAGTCAATAGAAATGAGTATTATGGGGATATAAGAAAAAAACTAGCTCCTGATCATCCTTTAGAACATCCTCCATCAAAGTACATCTTCCATAACCCACCTTGCTGCAGTAACAACTCATCAACTATGGGATTAGTATTTTTCAATTGTGGCACAATCTCTTCTACCATGAAATTCTCCATGTCAACATCAATGTAGCAATTTAAGTCCTCTAGTGCAACCATTTCAACCATAACTAAGGAGCGAGGCTCCCTATACAACTTCACCTCAGTTCCATTTATAGGAATAGTGGAATATGAAAAATCTAAGTGCACCTTTCATCCCACTATTCTGCCCACTGTCTTAATAGAAGCATACCATAATGAGGCTTGGTATCAACTACAACCACATCCATCTTATATGTGGCCTCAGGGAAAGAAAAAATTTACACCTCTATCCCCACTAAGGTCCCTACCACAGGAATTGCTCTATTATCCATAGCATAACATTTGCCATTGGATGTATCAACTTGCAATCCTAACTCCTTCATGACATGGTAGGGAATCACATTAGCTGCAGCACCAGAGTCTATCATACAATTCTTTAGCAAGAGGTTATTTACAATTAGTGTAACATAGAAATGTGGTGAACCCACAATAGTGGGTTACAATTTTTTGGAGGAAATAATTCATCCCAAAAATCATGAGAGTGCAAATTTACTCAATTGCTTTCAATAGAAAGTATTTTGTATCGAAACTAAGTAGTTTCGATAGAAAGTACTTTCGATCAAAAGTACTTTTGATAGAAATTAATTTCTATCAAAAGTACTTTATATCAAAAAACCTTGAGAATGGGTAATTTTCATTGTTTTATGTAAAGGACTTTTGATAGAAAGTACTTTCTATTGAAAGTACCTGATTAGGTCCTATTTGCAAACTTTGAAGAAATTCTAAGAATTTCATGGCTTTGGGGCTCAAGCGTGGGGATCAAATGGAACAATAAGGAGACATCCTTTTTCATAGCACAAGCACTCGGAACTAGCTTTCTAACGATTATAGATTCGACTATTTTTTAATTTATTATGTGTATGGTTTTTGACGTTAATCGAATTTAGGTTTTTTATCAAATATAAACCTCTGAGTTTGATAATGAAAATTAAAAAATAACAGTGCTCTCTATCTTCGAGTCTACTTTCTATCAAAAAAAATATTGAAATTCGATAAATACACAACAAGTTATAAGCTATGTAGTTAAGGTATGTCAAAATTATGGTTTAGTCAACTTCAAACATTAATAAAATATGCAATAATCATGATAATGTCATCAAAATAATTGCATGCCCTCTATATGGATGTTACAAAACTAAATTCAAAAGAATCATGTTCATATCTATTTTACAAAAAAATTTATGCTCTATGAAAACAATGTTACTATTTGAAAATGATGTTTTTAGCACCATACCAGTTTTCATGGGAGAAAGAAAAAAGTATTCAAATAAATTCAAAAAAAATAAAAAAATATATTTGGAATCTAGATAGAAAATCTTAAAAGACTCTAATTTACTTCATCCTCCGATTTCAAACGGTTCAATGGAAATATGCATTCGAATCTAAAAGTTTTTCTCAAAATGTAGAGTTCAATGTCTGTTCAGGCAAAAAAGTGTAACCCACAATTGTGGGTTCACCCAAGGGTCAATGGAAGATGGTTCTTGTGTTACAATATTTCCAACACAAAAGTTAGAAATATCTTTAGTTGTGTCAGGTCTGTCCATTGGCTTTCCCTTCTCTGATAAAATAAGATCTTCCCCTTGTTCATTTATCAGAGCTAAGGTTGATGTCTTATGCTCTTTGATCTTCAAAATTTATAACAAGGGAATAGAGACCTTCATTTGAGACAAGGCATGTCTCATGTCAAAATTCGGGGAGTTAGTAGAAAGATTAGATACATCCTTTGATCTACCAATCCTCTTTTTTACTTTTTCTAAGGCAATTTCCTCATTCCTTTTATTTTCAGTAGTAGGCTCCTCTTTCTTATTATTACCACCTTTTCTTTTAACAACATTTGGTCTAAGAGGCACCTTATTTTGAGAATCATCTTTGACAAACACTAACCTAGTTACCCCTTGATTAGCATCCACTCTTATATTTCTCAAATTTTAAGAGGATCTGGCCTGAGAAATAACAGCCATAGTTAAAGTTATGATTTCTTCTTCACTGGGATTTCTCCAGTGAATTTTATCCACTTCTGGTCTGATCACATTAGTTTTGCCAATATCATTATCAGAATCATCATGATCAGATTGAGTAAACACCTGTTGCTCATAATTTGGGAGGACTTTCCTTTTATGATCAACATCAACATAAATCTCTTCATCCTCTAAAGATAAAATTTCTTCCACCTTTTCAGTGGTAAACATATTAACTGCAAGATTCTTCATGATCTCCTGCATGTGAATTATCAACTTCTTCTTCCAAAGCTTCAGCTACAACACATTGGTAAGGTGAATGAGGTATATTACAAGCCACACACCATGGGATGATTTCTACTTTATGTTCTACATTTTTCTTCAAAGAATCAGGGGTATCCCTCCCTTTTTTAGTTTCATGGGTATCAAAGAAAGGTTTCCCATCTTTCCAATTAGTCTTGTAAGGATGATCATGTAACCTTGGAAACCTTTCCTACCTTTGATAAGGTGGCCTAGTGTCTTGATAATTTCTCCCACCCTTTTCAATCTTTGTTGAGAGATCCTTGACAACACTTGCCAACTTGTCAACCTTTTCATCCTCTTTGGTTGGTCTCACAACATGTGGTTTAGTTTCCTTCCACAATCTTCCTTCATCCCTTTTGTACATCTAACCAAATGCTTTACTATTACTCTCAATATTTATAGCCAATTTGAAAGCATCTCTTATAGTGCAAGGGTTTTCATCTCTCAAAATATATGACATCAAGTCACATCCAAGGCATTAAAATATGTGGTCAAACAAACTGCATCATCTAGTCTTAAGACTTGAAACAATTTGTACATTGCCTTTTGAAACATACCATTGAACTTAGACATGTTGTCATTTAATGCTTTTTTTTATTGTAAAATTTATTGAGCATATAAATTGAGTTAACATGTTCTACATAGTGTTCCTTAAATATCTTAACAAATTCATCCCATGATGCAATGCTATTTTTGGGCAAACCTCTATACCAATCCCTAGCATCTTCAATTAATGACCAGACAAAAAGTTTCATTACAACATCTTCATGTTCAATTTCATAGTCATTAATTTTATCTATAAAAAACTTCTGATGCTCTTCACATGTGACAACATTATTTCCAGTAAACTTAGGGATCTTATCTCTTACCTCATTTGGGATAACATTCAGCTGACTAGGGATACCATCAAAGAACAATGGTCTGTATCTATCCAAGTGAACTTGTCTTCTTTGAAAATTTTGTAGGACTTGTGTTCCTCCTCCAATATTTTGACAGGATATATTTCCTATGGGACCACCAATCAATGGGATTGTTGGAATCATATTTTGAACTAGTCCAGGTGTAGCTTGTTTGGGGATTGAAACTTGGGGATTAGGAATTGTACCACGTAGATGGTTTTGTGGTACTATCCCAATAGTATCAGGGACTAAGCTACTAGTATTTGTATTCATGTTGGCATGCAAGAAGACAATCTTTCTTTTCATCTCATCTACATCAGCCTCCAATTCCATTTTGTCTAGCTGGATAGCTAAATCCTCCTTAGCTTTTCTAACCTTTTCCAATTCTAAATTGGTTTGGTAAATAGCATTAGGAATAATAGTATTCCTTTTGGGTTCATTTATGCTTATTCCAACCACCTTTTGTTTTCCTTTGTCAGATGCATCCCTTGCAGTATTCCTAAGATCTTCATTTCTCTTAATTTCTGATGGATGCAGTTGTCTTAAAATAGGGCCTTCTCCTTCAAACTCATCTTTCTTAGGATTAGGCTCACTACCTTCAACTTGCTTTCTCAAATCTCCCATATCACCAAACAAGTCATTGTCTAGACCCTTGAAATATTGGTTTAGACTTTTAGCCTGGAGCTCATTAGTCTTTGTTTTTCTCATGAGTTCTTGTCTCTCCATGAGTAACTCATAGATCTGTTGTTCTCACACCTTTCTTATATTATAAATTTATAACAATTGCTCAAATTATTTCTTCCTTAAGGCTATTACTTCTTCCCTCAAATTTTTAGAATCATAAGAAGAGGTCTCGGTAGCAGAGGTTTCTCCTAGTGGGTCTAGATTTTCTCTTGCAGGGAAAAACCCTATATCTGTAACTTCATCTTCCTAAGACGGATTGACTGCACTAGGTTTTGTTTTCCTAATACATTCAGGATTATCAAAAGAAGAATAGGATTCATTAGGAATGGGTGTGGGAATTTGATCTCTAGAAGGTTTGGGAGAATTAGGATTAAAAAGACCTCTCCTAGATCTAGGTGTGTGAAGCTCATCACCCATACTACTTTCTGGGTGAGCTTTATAATATGACCTAGTGAATATTTATCGATTCATGATGTTTTTAATGAAAGATATACCAATTTTTTTACCACTATACTAGTTACTGTTAAACACATATCTTAGAGTTGTCACCCATGAACAAGTGGGAATGGAAATTTATAAACTTGTCTGCAAACAAAACAATAGATAGTTAATAAAGACATAACAAGCCCATTGTGTTATATTTCTCCCCAGTAGAGTCACCAATTTTTTTAGTGCTTAAACTTGTAGATGAAAATATGAATCATAAATCTCGGATGTATAACTCTAATTCTCACAATAGATGCATCTCAAAAAATCAAACACTAAGGTACTAAGGTTTAAAACCTTCTTCACTTCGAGCTTCAAGCCCAGGTGGGTTTACCTTTTATATTTACTTCTTCAAAGCATTATAAAAATTATCCATGTCCTTGACACAAATAAGATACAAGGGTATGTGTAGGAACATGGTATGCCAAACTAGGCCCTTAACTGACAATGAAAATTCAGAAAACTAGGTTAGTCAAGTTGACATAAAAAATTGAACAAGTTATAAATATTATATCAAAAATATGTAAGAAAAGAATCTGAAGAAAATTGAATTTAATTTCTAAGATACAAGACCTTTTTTGAAAAACAATTATTCTATATATTAAAAATTTCAAATTTCAATGTAGTAGTACAAAAATTATAGGAAAGAATAAGAAGTAGGTGTACATCTGACCACCTTAAACACAATCAAATGATAATTTTTTATTACAAGATTCTAGATATAAGTAGTAGACTCATGTCTGGATGTGACACATATTTTTTTGTAATTTACTTCAAAGTAAATAATTAATTATGATTTTTCTTCTACAACTTTTCCAGAATACAAAAACTTGTGTGTCTGACCATGTTAACTTAGTCTAAACTTTATGAAATTCAAATTTTTTTTAATTTTTCTTGTAGTAGGAAAATCATAGAATGTGACACATGTTTTGGATTTCAAAAATGTTATATAGTTTGAAAGTTATAGCTATTTTTTAATAATTCTATCAATCAGGACTAGAAAGATAATAAGTACTTGTATGTCTGACCACATTAAACAAAATCAAATTATAACATTTTTTTAGAAGATTCTAGATAAAAGTAGTAGACTCATGTCTAGATGTGATGTATACTTTTTTATATTTTTTTCCAAGTAAATAATTAATTATGATTTTTTTGCTAAAAAATTTCTTGAATATAAAAACTCTTGTGTCTAACCACCTTAACTTAGTCTAAACTTCATCAAATTGAAATAATTGTTTATTATTATTTTATTAGGTGAAGCATAGAATGTGATGTATATTTCAAATTTTAAAAATGTTATATTGTTTGAAAGTTATAGTTGTTTTTCAAAGAGTCTATCAATCATGACTTCTTTTTCACATCGCCACTTTTTGGTAAACCATGATCCTGCACACACCCACACTCAGATTATACAACATAATACTTAAAATTAATTGGTTATTTAAATTTTTGATGGTGAAGAATGCAAATCAAGCTAAGACTAGTGCCAAATCCTAGGGCATCAGAGTCAGAAAACATACACCGACAAAAAAACCCTTAAATTCAAATATCTCAAAACCCAAATGCGGTGCCATACACATCATCCTCCCATTTTCTTATCCTGTCATTAAATTCTTATATAAACTATGAATTCCTAGAGATCTCCCTTAAGATTTACCCTTCCCTTGAAAGAAACTTAAGCTCAACCCCCCTATCTACCTTGTAAATAATGTATTAAAATGCCTTACAAATTTAATACATAAAAAAATTCAACATCCATATATGAAGATAATCACAATGTGAAAAGGAGTTCCAGTACATTTTTATTGATATCTTTCTACATCATTACATTTTTTTATAGAGAATTTTTAAACAAAAAGTACCAGTATCAAAACTCTCTTTACAATTAACATTCACCACCTTTACAAAAAAAGCAAAAACTTGCTATTTATATCACTGGCTATCTTGGAATCCTTAGAGAAAGGATGCAACAAGCTTCGGATAGCCAAGATAGCGACTTTCACTAAATACAAAAATTATGTTACATTATGGAAAGAAACAAAAAGAAACAAGAAGTTGATTCTCATCATAGGGAATCTTCACAGGTTGCACCTTTGTCTGAAGATATTTCTGAGTAACTGCATAAATTTTTTACATGAATGATGACCACCACTCTAGGCTAACCTATATCATTCTTTGTATTATAGTTACACTCCCTGTATTTAAGGATTAGGTGCCATGTGTAATTCACTCCTCTTCTTCTACTCCTAGTTCAACGATAGTTGTATTCTTCTTCTTTGGTTTGGTGCTCTTATTCCAAGATACAACATCATCTTTGGAATTTCCATCCATCCCTTAAACTCTTTCTATTTTGATTTGATCCTGGGAGCAATTGACAAACTCTTCTAAGAAATTGGGCTCCCCTTATCCTCGCCACCTTGTTCCATGGCCTCCTCACTGGATGAAGCTCGACATGGCTCTGCAGGAAAATAGATCAAATCAAAATGACTACCTACATCTTACTCATAAATTCTCACCCATAACCATCTAGGAACAAAATCAAAATCAGATCTAGCTTTGTCGTATTCTAGCTCACTGTAACAAGCCCTGAAGAAACCCTTAATCATTTTAAAAATTGAAAGAAATGACCAATTCATCAAGTTTAAAATGTGGCTGTCGATCATAATCTTTTCCTTGCACATCAGGTGGTCCTTATAAATTAACAATAGCCAATTGATCTTTTGAAATTAATCAAACACATCATCATTTCCCTTCGGTGACCAATCGGAAACAAACACATCAACACATCTGGAAATGGACCAACTTGACCTCGGCGGGCACCTTAACTCTAATTTATCTGGTGAACACATGAATGAATGCATTCTCTATGTCATGCAATATTTATCTTAACCATATTTTGATGAGGAGAATACATGAACAAATCATTTGCGAGATCGCACACTACTTTCATTAACTGTGGTTTCATTAAATGATCAAGCGCCAACTGTTAATCTTTTCATCATCCTACGGTCCTCGCTGAGTCTCAAAGCTTTTTAACTGAACTCATCTTAGCCTGGCAAACATGTGACTGAAGACTTCTCATGATCTCTGAACCCTTTCCTTAACCTAGATTTAATCTGGAGATCATGTGAACAAAGCATTCACGAGATCGCATAATCTTTCCTTAACCCGAGGTTTCATCTGGAAAATACACGACCACCGTCTGATCTCATCTGCATCCTCAGTTCATATTCAATCTTGAAACCTTTACCTTAACTCAACTTTATCTGGCAATCTAGTGAATGAAGGAATATCATGATCACTCAATGTTTCACTTAACACTGGCTTAGTTCAGAGAACACGTGACTAAAGGCTTTCGCTCAATCATTGGATACTTTCTTAACCTTGAGCTCCACTAAGTGATCAAGCACTAGCCATTGATCAAGATCAACAACAATGGTCCATGTTCAATCTCTGAGTGTTTAAAGATTTGACCGGTTCATTTGGAGATTCAGCGACTGAAGGAAAACAAAACCGCTCACCAAATCACTTAATATTAGACACATAACTGCTAGGATCAAGAGATCATGTGAATCACTTAGTCGCTGAATCACTAAATATATGACTTAACCGCCACGCCAGAATTCATGTTACTTTTGACTTAACGTAGGTCCAACTTGAGAATAAGTGACTAAATAAAACTTGGGGTCACTTGATATTTGTCTTAACTATGGTCCCATTCTGAGAACACATGAATTCTTCTTTCACTGGATCATTGGATGCCTGGCTAACCCTGGGTTTCATTATGAGAACACACACTAGTTGTTGATCAAGATCAACATCAATAGTTCTTGCCTATTCGTTGAATGAAAAGTGACTTAACAAATATATCCTGAGATTCAGCAAACACTGGGAAAGACAAAAGACCACATGAAAACATGAAAACTTAAGTGGCTCATAAAGTAACATGAAAATATAAGGATCTAGGGCACACTTAAGACATATTTTAGGAACAAAAACCCTACCGATGACAAAAAAGACCTAGGGCAAGGATACATATACATTTTTCACATGGTGGTATTTTGAAACTCAAACCCTAAATGCATGAGGACTCTTGGAGAGACATAGAAAAAATAAGGCAAAGTCTAGAAATGATACTTTCTCAGAAAAAACTTAAAATTACTCCAACACTGCACATGGAAAACTGAGAAATAAAATGTTAAATTTTTTGGGTAGGCCCTACAGTGGGTACCAAAAATGTATGCAAAATAGATGTTTAACCTTAGAAATGAAATACTAAACTATATTAATCTATTAAATCAATCTAAATGCAACACAATGAAGAATACAAGGATTTAAAAGAACTAAAACAAAGAAGCTTTACCTCCACTTACCCATGTAGCTTATCTCCATCGTCCTTGTAGCCTTAATTTCTTGGATGTGGTGAGCTCTCAGATTTCCAAATGATTGCTCCTTTGCCCAAGATGCTTCCAAAGTGTGGAGATTTGATAATTTTTTATGAAAAACTAGCTTAAACCTAGATTATGCAAGTATGGTGGATGAAATGCTATGCAAATGGCTTACAATGATATTAGGATGTTTGATTACTTGATTGCTTAGATGCTTGATTTTTTGAATGCTTGAAAAATTACTATTTCTATTAGGCTCTCAAAAGAAGAGGAAGGCTCCTTTTATAGGTTTTTGGAGGACTCTAGCCTAGGTGGTAAGATCCTAGGGTGGAGATTGAAAGGAGGGGAATCCTAGGGTGGAGATTGACTTGGTTGAAGGGGTTGAGAGAAAAGGGGATGTAGTTAGAATTTGAGAGGAGGAATAGGAAGGATGTTCCTCCTACATTGACAAAGAAGAGTGGAAGGTGGAAGGGAAAGACACATGTCAAGTGTCTCACAAAGACCAATGAGAAGAAGGGGGAAAGACCTTTTCTCCATAACTTGGACTCTTGGCACAAGTGTCCCATGAGTCATCTTTGACTCTTTGAGGTGGCTTGAGAAGGTCCTTAGGAATAGGGAATGTGTTTTGACCAAGTGTAGGAAAAGACATGTGGTCATGATTTCAAATCTTATGAGGCCACATAGCCCTTAAGAATAGGACATGTGTTTGTGAGGATAAATGACTTATTAACAATTAACAAAAATTAATTATTTTAGCCAAGGTGATGTGTCAGGTGACTAGGTCTATGAAATGGACTAGGGGACTTAGTCGTATAGTGATTGTGTAATTTGAGTAATTCATTAAATCACTTTAATAAGATTAATTTAGAAGACTTGGGATAAGAAGAATAAGATAAAGTGAATATACTAAATAAATTGAATAATTTATTTAATAATAGAGGAAATAAATATTAATTAAATGATAAATATTTAATTGATTCATCAAGCCAATATTAATTAAATAAAAAATATTTAATTAATTTATCAAGCCATTTTTAAGTGTATACAATTTGATTCTTTCTAAATTTTGCCTTCTATTTGTAGATAGATATAAATCTAAATCATGATAAATATTACATGTATTGAAAAATCTTGACTTCATTAAGAAGAGTGTGATTTTGTCATGAAATCCTCTTGTTTAGTTAAAACCACCTTATTTCCATATGATGACATGGACTCCTATGAAATAGTATTAATTAGAAAGAATTTTTATTTTTTTTGAGCAAAGTGGACTAGCCACTATATATATATTAATTATAATCTGGTTCAAGGACTCAACCGGGAAAGAACCAGAGAAGAAAACCTAGTATCCTTGTCCAATACATACTATAAACCTAATAACCTTTCGAAACCCAATCCTACATATGATGACCCAAATCTGCCCTAATTCAGGGTTAGTACATGCACTTCAATTATTTCAATTTCAAATATTTGAAATACCTATAATCCAGGTCAGGGTCAACCTCAACCTTGACCTTCAATACCTATAATCCAAGTCAGGGTTGACCTTGACCCTGACTAGGTTAGGGTCAACCTCAACTTTGACCTCTTCCTGACAGGATTTCAAATTTTCATCTCCAATAGTTTGGCTTTCGGGATAATTATTTCTCCACCTTCGGGTCGGCTGTTTCGGGCTCCAAAATGGTAAATCCTTTAATTGTATTTAATAAAGGTATATTTTCTAAAGGTGAGGACCTAATTGGGATTTAATTCTCCAAGGTGGCCCATCTAGAGGAGTGTGCCCTAGTTCACTATAAAAGGAGGCCTTCCTCTCTCGTTTTCACATCTCAAGTTTTCATATCACTCCATCATCAAGTTTTGCAATCAAGCATCTAGAGCTCTCAAGTCTTCAAGCATTCAAGTGTTCAAGCATTCATCCATCAAGGAGTTCCATTTTTAGCCATTGAAGGATTCAATCTCTTTGGAGCCCCCTTGAAGATCCATCCTTCTCCATCCATTCAAACCTTCTCATATGAAAAGAACAAGTCAAGATTGGTGTTTAAGATCAAAATACCATTGATTAGAGACATCTTGCCATTCATTGAAGCATTCCTACTTGTGGATTTGAGGATTTGAATCCTCTTCAAGGACTTCAACATAAGCAAGGTGATTTGTTTCAATTACTTT